>CAMXCT020003111.1:0-75886 GCA_947184155.2 Cladocopium goreaui | reverse complement strand
ATATTATACATTATATGTTATATATTATATATTATATATTATACATTATATATTATATATTATATACTATATAGTATATTATATTACATATTACATATTACATATTACATATTACATATTACATATTACATATTACATATTATATATTATATATTATATATTATATATCATTTATTATATTATATTATATATTAATTTATATATTATATCATATATTATATTGTATATTATATGATATATTATATCACAAATTATATTATATATTATGTTATGTATTATATTATATATTGTATATTACATATTATATTATATATTATATTATATATTATATATTATGTATTATATAATATATTATATATATAATATTATATATTATATATTATATTATATTATATTATATATTATATAATATATTATATAATATATAATATAATATAATATAATATATAATATATATTATATTATATATTATATATTATATATTATATATTATATATTATATATTATATTATATATTATATATTATATATTATATTATATATATTATATATAATATATCATATTACATATTATATATTATATATTATATATTATATATTATATTATATTATATATTATATATTATATATTATATTATATATTATATTATATATTATATTAATTATATTAATTATATTAATTATATTATATATTATATATTATATATTATATATTATATATTATATTATATATTATATATTATATATTATATAATATATATTATATTATATTATATTATATTATATATTATATATTATATTATATATTATATATTATATTATATATTATATATTATATATTATATATTATATATTATATTATATATTATATATTATATATTATATATTATATATTATATATTATATATTATATATTATATATTATATTATATAATATATTATATATTATATTATATATTATATTATATATTATATTATATATTATATATTATATATTATATATTATATTTTATATATTATATTATATATTATATATTATATTTTATATTATATATTATATATTATATATTATATATTATATATCATATATTATATATTATATTACATCTTATAATATATGATATTGTATTATACATATGTACCTCAATCCAGTGATTCATAATGATTTGTCCAGAATCCAACCAGAAATGGGAGATGAAATCCCCCATTTTGACAGCGCCTCTATGGGAAGATCCACTTCAAAGACATCTGCGTCTCGGTCCTCTTCGAAGGAAGCGCCCTGCGAATGGATTAAATCAAGGTCGATAAATTAGAATGGTTTAATCAAGGGGAAAAACCGACCATATTTTCTAGGGAACCATTGCATATATCCTAAATATCATGGTAATTAACATGAAAAATATCATGGGATATACAAGTAACAAGCTCATATGAAAGGGCGTGAAAGGGAACATGATGTTCTAAGCCGTCAGTTTTACCCCAAAAGAAATGGGGCAAGAATTAGTTCAGTGGATGAAACCAGCATGAAGTCTGCAACCGCCAACTGGATAGAAATCAAGAACTCCATAGATAGTTGGCCAGTAGATGTTATATCTAACTGTTTAACTGTTTAGCCATCAAAACTGGTAATTTAATGGGATCTAATGGGGGAATATCATATCATCGGGATATAATGGGACTAAACCTCGTCTTTTCCAAGTTTCCAGCCTGTGTCGTTTGTCCTGTAAAAATCAAAGATCTGGTACTTACTTTCAGTTACACGCCAATTTTGGAGACAGCATGCCATGGTATGACTAGAAACTATAAGCCCACAAACATGACCAGCGCAAATGAGGATATGAGCAAACGAAAAAATCAGGTGGCCAATCTTAGAAGTAGCTAATTTTGAGTATGAACCAGGGTTCTTCTCATCGCCAAAAAATACTTCAAAATGAGGTATCCCAAGATATACTTTAACCTATTGTTCCTAGTTTAAGCAGTTTTGTGCTACTGTCACCCAGCCTTCTGCCCCTCATACAGGTCCCAGATTCGCTGCCATTCCTGGTCCTGGAAAGCAAGACGTCAGGTGGAAGAATCCAAAAAGCCCACTTCGAGTGGTCATCCAAGAATACAAATTCGTAAATTGCACACATTTGACTGCTCATTCAAGAAAATCATCTCAACTTCACCAGCAACTCCAGAGCTCATAACTTCGCAGGATTTCCCGAGGACCCTGAAAACCTTTGTATAAGGAAGATAGGTCAAAAGTTACAAATGTCCGCGAATTCGGGATGCAGTACACGTCCATACTATGAGTTTTCCAAAAACTTCCAAAAACATGGTCCCAAGAATTCAGTCGTTAATCCCTTATTTTTCTCCAGAACAAAGTTCTAATTTTGGGGTAAGTTGGATCCAATATCCCACAGGATGGGTCAAAACCTACGAATGGATGTGAATCTGCATCTTCCCCAGCAGAACCATATTTGCTTGGCTAAATTTGGGCGAAATCCCCATCAAGTCTCGTAAAACCATGTGTCTTTCAGCAAGTTCACCCGAAAAAAGGAGTTGGTTCTCCCAACTATAAGAACCATTAAAAATGTGGTTCGATCCCCATCAAATACCCATGAAATCCCAATAATTCACAAATAGAAAAACATGAAATCTATGTGCTAAGTCACATAAAAAGAATCTCCATGTTTCATTATCCCAATGATTATTTTCTCAATTTTATCCATGTGATTTCGCACCTCTTCCACCAGTGGCGGCTCATCGCGTACCTGGGTTCTGTTCACTCAGCGCTTTTTCAGTGACTAAAACCAATTGGAAAATCCTCCGTTTTCCAATGGGTTTTGTAATTTTATATGGATTTTTGGTAAATATATATATAGGGTTTTATATTGACTTATGTGTCGTTGTTTTATACCCAATTAAATGGAAACGAAAGGAAAATCACCTACGTCTCAGGGATTAATCTTGGAAAATCTGGAAATGGATGGAACATCCATTCAAAAAAATGGCTTATTGTTGGAAAATCCCAAATACATAGTCGCTGGTCTGAAGGATACATAGTACAACACATTATCTTCACCCAACTGCGGTGATGAAACGGCTCAACCGGGTCAAAGACATGGTCCCACAGAAAAACACCATGAATTTACTGCAAATGACAAGTTCAAGGGGCAGATGATGTGGTGTTCCACCTGGGCCCTGCACCGGCGGTGGTGGTGGACGATGCTCCCAAGGAGCTGGTTTGGTTTCCAGCAATTTCCATCCTGCGTAAACTTCCATGCGGGTCAGTCCAATAAAGGCTGGGCCTCTAACCTGGCCCAAATGTAGGGACCATGATGACCAACCATTGGTTTTTTTTTGCCAAAGTAATCTATCTGAATTACGCTGATTCACCCATATTAGAACTTTAGTTTTGCGATATCCTTTGATTCCTATAATTTCCTATGCCATCACAGTGAGATCCACGTGAAGTGCCTGCGTTTGGGGCGCCTGCCCGAAAGAATTCAACCACCAATTTCTAGTATAATCCACAATCGATCAGGGTTTATCCAGGAGTCACAATGGGAGTTTCCTGGCAATTTTCAGAAAAGATGTTTTGGCGCAGCCCCAATTCCAGAGTTTACTTCATGAATGTCGCTGCCAAACACCTAGTCAGTGTGACAACTCATGCCAGTAGATGCTGACCCAAAATGCCCAAAACAAGGGAATGGGAGCGGCTCGACTTCAGGACATGATGGGAATATCAGTGTAGACAAAATCATGAAGAAAACAATATGAAAAAAAAACGTACGAACACCATGGGAATCAAACATGATTCCTTGAAACGTGTATGACAAATGAGTAATCGAGACAACTTAAAACCACACCTTTTTTGGGTGTTGCATATGCCCTTCATCCGTCAGCTCGGCATGGGAGTGAGAGACAACACCCACTTCACCAACAGTTCTAATTTTGGCCCATTGACGGCCCATAATACGCTGTGTCCGAAAAAAAAACATAGGTACGGTAACGAAATTAAATGAATTTGCAAAGATGGGAGCAGAACACATCTGGTTGTTTCATTTTGTTTAATGATTACAGAACCGTAATTGTTCCGTTCCAGTTTCAGGCCCGACAAAAAATGACGCGGCACACACCCAGAGATTGAAACACAACACAGTCATTTGTTTTTTGAATTAAGTACCACATGAAAGAATTTCACCATTTTTGGCTGTCAAACTGTTGTCTGCAGACTTAAAACCATCTTTGTGAGCCAACATCCTCCACTGTTTCCCCACCTTCACTCGAATCCATCGCACAAGTTGAGCGGTAAGCACTTTGAATGGTTTGTTGGTTGGATCAATCCCTTACATTTGAATTGACAAAAATAACTGAATGACTGATCATGGGTAAAAATTGTGTACCTGAAAATGGAGCACTCCTGCCATGGCGTCATAAAAAATGAACGCTCATGTCAAAACTGAAACTAATTTTTGCAACCTGAATTGATTTTGAATTTTGGTGCATGTTGCGGACGTGAAACACCAAAATTCGTTGCATGTTCACAAATAAAAATGCATTCGACCTCTCCACCACTGCATGATTTGAACCATGGACTGAGGCTCAAAAATAAAACGTTGCTGTGTCCCACAACATCAATCCGAAACGGCACACGCATCAATATCAAAGCGGTTGCAAAGAACACACAAAACTGAACGTGCAATTTCCAATTGATGTTAATGCTGGACTTGGAACTGTTGATATTCCATGACATTTACGCTAAATTTACCGGTTCGGAAAGAACATGTTGAATGTTCGAATATTTTTTGTTCAATTTTTCAATGTCTCACTCACCTCTCGAATGGCACATGTCAAATTTATGGCTGGACAAACACTGTGCCAGTGCCAGGTGCAACATAGTTTTCAAGAAAAACAACCGACCAATCCATGCAAACCATGCAAAAATGTTAGATTACTAGATTCACTTTCAGGTCCAAAAACCATTGTTTGTGCGAAACCAAACTTTGCAGCACGGACCTTTTTGCTTGATCCACAGGGCCTACAGTATTCAGTGCATTTTGCATGAATTGTCCATGACCAATGCGAAATCTGCTGAATGGAAATTCTATTGTGTGTCATCCTTGCGCAGGGGCCATGCATGCATGAGCACTGCTTTCATTTGCACTTTTTGGCACGGCTACTGCGCATCAAACTCCATTGGAAAATCCTTTTGGGTTTCTTTTGAGCTCGGTGGCATTATGTTGACGGGGAGTTGCCACCATTCCCCGGCATGAAAAGTTTGCCTTTGGCAAAGATGGCATTTGGATAACAGGGTGTTGCCATCATTCCCCGGCATGAAAAACTGTCCTTTGGTTTTGGGCCTACATTGGTCATTTCTCTGAGTTGGTTCACATACTGTTCATACCTCTCTGATAGATTGGGATCCAGATTTCTGTGGCGGTCGACAAGTGGCTGAAGGTCAGCAGCCAGTGCATACAAAAGGTCACGTTTCAATTCCACTGGTACTGGCTGATACTGATTCACCAAAACCAAAATGCGCATCACACCATTTTGAAAAACAGCTGCATCACTCCATTGCTCTCTGCGTAAGCTATCGTTCAGCTCATTGCGGAATGTCATGATGACCTGGGTGAGCTCTGGAGTATCCTCTGAATTGACTGGTGGGTCATTTTCAGGATTTTCTTCCTCTCCAGTTTCAGCTACAACTTGCTCCATGTCAGTGTCACCACCTCCATGAACAATTCCCTGGATCTGGCTCCTAACAACATTCAAATAACGTTGCATGCCCATAGTTCCTGCAGCTATCAAGTTTGCGCACTCCAACGTATACCTCCCTTGGCGTTGCAAAGGTGTGAGGCCATTGAAATTGGTGTAGCCTCCCATGTTTATCAACCCCCACTGGATATTTTCTGTTGAATCTGAAACCATCTCAATCTCTCCAGAAAGTTCTGCATGTCCTGAGCGTAAGCGTCTCAGGTCTGTTTCCATCTGCGCAATCTTCTTTTCCAAAATAGTCACAGCTGAAGACAGAATTGCATGCTGAGTGTAAACGTGATCGAAGCTTGTGTAGGCGTCATTTGCTCTTTTGCAAACCCATCCCCAGAAAGCTAACACTGCCAAAATCAAAATGCTGCACATCATGATGAACATCCAGGAGTAACTATCGCTTTGAACATGATTGGGTTCGATACTGCATTGGGCGTTGGCTCCATAGATGTCGCTTTCACCAAGGGGCATGGCTGTTGCTCCCTGCAAAGGCTCAAGGCCCATGAAAACAATCACTCTCGCAATGTTCTTGGCAAGTGCATTGATTTGCTTTCCGCTGGAATACTTTTGAAATTGCACTTCATACTCCTCCTGGCCAATGGTTTTTCCACCTTCTGAACGTGCCATTCCAATGCAATGCAGTAACATCTGAATGCGTTTGCTTGCTAAAGACTTGGTCCCAGCATCGGCAACATTCCATAGTGTGGGTACTTGTGTCAGTTGTACCTTACCTTCATGCACAACTTGTTGAATCCACAACAGTTTCCCTGACACATGTGCCAATCGACCTGGTCCTTGACGCATGGCAACTTGTCTTGCAGAAGAGAAGTCAACCAACAAATGGTGTTCAACCTGACAGCCAGTGAGAAATTCAATGCAACGACGCAACTAGATTCCATCGCAAAGTGCAGAAACCATGGAGTGCAACTCACTCTCACATGAGCTCAGGCTCACCACACGTTGAGTTCTGCTGCTTGCAAAAAGAAATCCACCATTCAATGTATGAACCCCACAGCTTGTCGATCTTCGATGTTGTTTGTTTCCACTCCAGTCTGAATCACTGAATGTTTCAATCACCCAAAAACGCTCAGAGCTCTTCCATTTTCCTTGACCTCCAATTGGCTTTTCCAAAACCATGCAAAAGTCACTTGTTGTTTTCAAATAAACAATCACCTTTCGAAGCCTAGAGATTGCTGTCAAAGGTGGGCGACTCATAGCACTGCTGAGTTCCTTGACAACAAAAAAGTAGGTCTGGGCGGTCTCTTGCAAGGTAAAGGAGGGTACCAATCACAGCTCGAAAAGCATGGGCATCACGTTAACCAACTTCCTCACTGACATCCTCTGTTTGGATTGAGGCGTCACAGGCAATTGTGTGGGGTCTGGCTTTTCCAAAGTTCTCCTCAAACAATTCAATCACCTTTGAGGCTTTTGTACCTGGAATGATAGCCAGGCCTTCTTCCAGTCTTTTGATTCTGCGTTTCAAGAAAGTGATCTCGCTTCCAATGCCCTGCAACTGTGAATGGCTTATGTTGTAGTGCTCCTTGAGCTTCTTCAGGAAAACATTTTCCCAATACCAACCACCACCACAAAACATGACATCGTCAACATGAACCATCACGCAACAATGACTGTTCTTTGCCATACAAGGTTGCTCAATGCACCAATGCATGTCCAAGTGCTTGTTGAGAAAGTCCCTAAAACTCCAGTACCACATCTTTGCTCCTAGGCGTTGGCCTGGTACGTTTTTCTTCACTCGGTACAGCTTGTTGTGTAAGCTGACAGCCATTGGCTTCTCTTGATCAACCATGAGGAATGCGTCCTTTATGTCAACCGTCCCAAAAACCCACAGAATGCTTTCCAGTTTGCTGTTCAGTTGAAGTTGCATCACCCAACCTTTGCAAGTAGATCATAGGCAGAATGTTCAGGATATGTGTGCTTGTAGTTGAGTAGGTGTCACTGCCTCGTTCCAAAAATGAGAATTCTCTTGCAACTAGCCTTGATCGTCTCAGCCATCTTTTGCATGAGGTCCCATCTTTGGAAGTGAGTCTTTGAGTCTCCAGTCGTAGACAAACTTCGTTGTAAGGTGCTCCTCCTTAGTGAGCTGTTCTGCAGTCACCTCTTCCAGCACATTCATTCCACATACTGGGGAGGCCCCTTCCAATGGCTCCAGTTCTGTGACAAATTTCAACTCCCATTTTTGGAGCCAAAAACATTAAAAGCACTTGAACATCTGTCATGGATGACATTCCAACCGCTTTGCTGGCCGATGCTCACGTTGCTCCCTTCCCCTCATCGTGCAACGTTGTGGTACGCCGCAGAATGCGGACAACGACTATTTGAGTCTAGCAAAGTTCATGCGCCTCGGTCCTTTAAAGTCTGACAGCTACTGTGACAGCGATGACAAAACACAGCCTGTACAACTTCTCGTCAAACAAAGAAGCGGATCTCAAAGCGTAGACAGGCTTGCGAAGCCCCGCAAAGCTTTGCACATGATTCAAAGCATTGCAATCATCCGAACCCTCTCCTCTCCCGGCCCAATAACCAAAGCGAATCCAACCGAAACAACAATCACAAGGCGCAATGCAAATCGTAGCCCAAGACAAACAAGCGGGCGGCTGACATGGGCTTAGAATACGCTAAAAATACTTCATTTTTTTTGTGGACGGCGCCAATTGGCTTTCGCCTGGTCACCACACTTTGAGGCTTACCTGCGGACCAGCGGGGAATCGAACCGCCACCGGTAGTCTGTCCGCGACATCAAGAACGTCGCCCTACCAACTACTCCACAGGGACGCCTACGCTAAAAATGCTTCATTGTCACAAAAGCAAGGTACTTGTCCAACATTGCCGCATGGGGGGGCAGGGGGCATTCTACGCCTCTACGCTTTCCTAACACTATTGCTGCCCCTCCAACCCACTCACAGCAAACAGAAAGCGAAATACGCGCAGCGCTGTAGAATGCAGTGAAACGCGCACGGCGCTGTGAAACGCAGTTTTTTTTCCTCCGATTTGGCCGATTCGCACTAGGCTCGGTCCTTACAATTGCGTAAGCAGTGAAAGACAGAAATGTACAAGGACACGTGTGGTCCAAAAACTTTGGCAAATCATCACGAAAATCAAGAAAAACCAAAACAACACAACCACAGCAACCAAAAACGACCCGCAAATCTCCCAGCCAGATTTGCGTTTCGCCACAAGCAAAACAGCGAAGCAACAAAAAACGGGGCAGGGCCCAACAAAAACACAAAACACTTTCCGATTTGCCTTAGATACAGTGACCTTAGCCACCGTATCATCCTCAAAAACATGCAAACTAATTACCAATGCGGCAGTGCACGGAATATAGTACATGATCGCCCAGAATGTCTCACCTGAGAACAGATAAGAGAATCCAGTGTTGCAGGCAGACTGAAGTAGCACGACAGAGGCCGCCAATACGGACGTCTTGTCAATATAGCTCTCTCGCATCGCTGCTGTTCATCCTGTATCGTTCAGCGTACGCAAGTCAGTCTGTTCCAGTCAATATACACCGCCGCAAGAGATTGTGATCTATTTCCCCCCCTAGGTGGGGAGGAGAACACTGACGGCACACAAGACATGCCAGATGGTGTGAGCCCTCGCAGGAACCGTCATATAGCAAAGGGCCCACGACCCTAATGGGCAGTGGGTAAATTGGTGGCTGAAAAGGCCTGACCGGCACAATACGGCCATTACAGACAGACGAAGCTTCTGACCATAGCATGGGCTCGTGAGCACAACCAGTATGCTACTGCCGCCATTTACGCAAATTTGCATTCGCATTGCAGTTGAACTCGTCCCCCTATGCTATGAGGGTTGAACTGGTTCGCTGCACCAGCACCAGATTCTCAGACAGGAGTCACTAGGCGTCATCGTCCCAGCAAGAGCCTGTAGAGAGGACCAGATGCACCGTAAGTTAGCAGTGTATTCCAGACCAGGCCACTCTCCCACCGAGTAGGCCATCTGCCAGGGCACTACAGAACATCCGCACAACGAACCATGTGGGCAGGCTTTGCTGCACGCGGGCGCTCCAGACTGAACTGCAGGACAACTGGACAGCGCCAGTAAAGCTCACTGCAGTGCAGCCTAGTCCATGGCTCTACCGGGAATCTACCGCCCCTCTCGGAACAAAAGCAGAAACAAAACAAAGAGAGAAGGGCCCTCCCCAATACAAAGCCAAAGAAGAAGCCACATGAGAAAACAAACAAAACACAAAACGAATTCAATGGGGGAAAGGGGGGGCGGTGAAAGAACTACCCCACCTCGGACGAATCCTTAGTCGCTACCAAATGAGACCATATAGCCAGGGTGAAACGACAGAGCTATTATGCAGAGCGGTATCCTCGGTATCCAGGCAAAAGAGGGAACAAACAACACGCAACCAACCAACAAAAAACCTGCCATCAGGGGGGGAAGCAGAAAGAGGGGGGCGGCCAAAGCACAACACACACCACACAACAAGCCACACAGAAGAAGAGAGGAGAGGAGCCAGGAGGCAGCAAAGGACAGAGAGAGAACGGACACACACGCACCAGAAGGGGTACGAACGTGCCTTAGCGGGGTCCAAAAAGGGGCCAAAGGATCATACGATGATGAATACCTCAGTGAGGGAGCACACAGCACCCCAACAACACAGGAAGCATGGTGTAGAGGGAAAGATCCCCACACAGGGCCAAGGCCTTTGTTGCCATGAGACACCATGAAGAGGGGAGACAATGCGCCACAACACTCCACGCACAGAGGCAAGGCAACCAGGCCGTCGCCGGAAGCAACGATACCCAGAGGGAGGGACCAGTAAAACCTGGGCCAAGGCGCCAAAGAGGACCATCCGAGGGGGAGGGGGGGCCACGTCAGGCAGGGTACAAATCAACAAACAAAGGAACCATAATACAAGGCACCAACACCTAAGGTAGCTCTGCTAAAGGCAAAAACTAGGGATTAGTAAACGAATTCAGATCCCTTAACTAGTGGAAAGGGTGGGAGAGTGGTTGTCTCGTCAATATTAAGTCTGGGGATAATAACATCAGTTTCATCACCCATCTATGATTGTCAGGCAAAGGCTGCGAGTGCAAGCGCTCATGCAATAGGCTTCATGGTGGAAGAGACCTTAGTATGGTCTAAGCTCTCGACTGGACAGCACATTCTACACAACTGTGCAAAGGAAAACCATACTGCCCGGTCTGTTACGCCTAAGCTGGCACTCTCACCAACTACAGATGAGTGTGGCTACCAACTGTTTGCGAGATATGAACAGGTAGGGGCCGGGTATGCTCAGCACGATGAACCTGACAATTGTAAATGAGGGAGAGTTGTGTCCCCTACTGCCGACCAGTGCACCTGTCACGTCTTTGGACAGACACACCGGTATGGACAGGAACCTTAAGTGGAATTGACGAAAGGACCAAATAGAGAGTTAAGTCAACTCCCACCAGCATTATTGATGAAGCAAATGCCACATATTGCCAGGGACAATGCGGAGTGAAAAAGAGAAGAGAGGAAAGGGAGAGAAGAGAAGGGGTGGGCACAAAAAGGGTATACGTAATGCGAACAGGGGTGGGCGGGGGATCATGTCATACCTCTCGTGAAATGTTCCAAATAGTGCTTTTTGTCTGATGTAATGGTGTCATTCCATTCATTGGTGAGCCCAAACGAAACTGGGTTCACTCCTTGCTGGACAATAGCACGCTGCAGAAGCGCTCGGATCGCCCTTTGATGTTCGTCCAGGTCTTCCGGCGGAACCCTCCTGCGGACTTTCCTGTCTGGGAAGTTTCGTTCCCGCAGGTTGGTTTGCAAGGCATGTCCCGCTACATAAACTGCAGGTTGCTGGAATAAGACGCGCTCTGCAAATCTGTGGAGATGCACTGTCCACTCAGCAAACATATGGCTGTGCGACAGTTGATTCCTGAGTCGCGCTTCCGTTTGATGGAGGCTCCCATTGGTATGCCACAATCGTAAAAGACTGTAGTTGGAAGGCCAATCAAGTGGGCACAGTGTGGCTGTTTCTTTCCACTTCTCGGGCGTGAGCCCTGCGTGAGAGGGAGTGATAACTTCCAGAGTAGTGCGATTCGGTCCCAGTGGTTGGAGACCTCGCATCATGTATGGTTCAACGAGCCCTGTTGTATATCCACGGATGAGCTCCTGGAAACATCCAGCCATTTGAAAGTCTTCGTCCAAACCAAGGCGAAAACCAGGCATGTTTTTGGCAGCAAATTTAACTGCCTGGAGCAACTGCTTTGCTCCCTCCACCGGAGTCTCGTCACAGGAACGTTTCGGGCATGCGATGTTAATTTCTTGTGGTTTCTGCGCATTCTCAGGAGCATTCTCGAGAAGTTTGGGAGCAATTTTGCTGGCCCAGCTAGCCGGGAACCATGCCAGTAATGCGTCGATGCGGCCGATCTGTGACCAGGACTTTAACTGGGCCACTCGGCGCTCGACTCCGGTTCACCTCAGAGCTCTCAAGGGCCGAGCCAATGAGTTCAGACAGGATGGGCCGAAACCAGTAAGTGGCATACAACAGGCATTCAGTTTCTGGAGTCACCATGGATTCAGCCAATCTCATCAACGAGCTCATCGCCTGGGCGAGCTTCTCTGCCAAGCGAATTGTGAGAGCCCTTGCCGTCTGCAGTAGGACATCCTCCACACTGGCAATTTGCCCGCGCAACCACAGTTCACAGGCCACACTCAGCAAGATGCGCGAAAACTTTTCTTGGATGGCAGTCAAAGACAACGTCAATCTCGCCTGTAGCCATAACGGTGGGAGAACTCCAAGGTTTTCGGGTATGCAAAAAGGGTTTCCGTTGGTTTGGACATTAGAAATCAGGATTTCTAGCTTGTCAGCTGCACTCGCGATCTCATCTTCAGAGGATCTTCAGCTGCATCAGGTACATTTTTTTTGTGGTCGGTGCCAGGTGCCTTTCGGCTGGTCACCACTTTGAGGCTTACCTGCGGACCAGCGGGGAATCGAACCACCACCGGTAGTCTGACTACTCCACAGGGACGCCCTTCAGCTGCATCAGGTATAGGTGGGCACCATGCAACTGTAGGGTCTTCTAGATCACTCTCGTCATCGGTAGAGGCTGCTTCCTCATCCGAGGAGGGGTCATTCACTGTGTCTCCTGCACCATCGGGGCTTGCGAGTTTCATAGACCCTGGATCAATCTGGCAATCCAATGTGTCCAAGAGGTCCGGTTGCAACCGATGGGCATCGAAGTAATGGATACCCGATGTTACGACAAGTTGCCGATCCTGTATACCCACGTGAAAGAAGACCTTGTGGCCTCGATGTCGATGAACAAGTGCTGGGGACCCATTATAGGCTGCACAGAGCCAGACAGGCGATCTGTAACCATCAGCAGCATAACCATACAGGTATTCCCGATCAATCGAGCAGGGGAAAAAACCGCTGGTCGTCAGCACATGGTCACGTGTGCGAGACTCTAACGCTGCAAGGACATCAGGGGGAAGACGCACTCGTCTCTGCATGCCACAACCAACCGATATCGTCGCCACGCTCGCGTGCCATTGATGGTCACTATCATGGCAATAGCAAGAGGGGGTTTGTCTTGTGGAATAAACGGTGCTCCTAATCCCCAGTCCAGTATGGCAATTTTGTCGCTGGGGTAGGTTGTAGGGCCATGGTACTGAATGTCTCGGTCTTTCAGTGTGAAGCATCCATAATGGACACTCCTAGTGTCTGAGCCATGCCAATCATGCCTGCCATATCAAGAGGCGAGACAATATAGGTATGCGGCGCTGTGAAACGCAGTGAAACGCACAGCACGAAACGCGGTAATTTGCGACGTTTTCGTGCTTGCGGGAAGACAAAACGCTAGGGCTTTTTTGAATGCAGCAGCCCTTGCTTCTACTTAAAAAGGAAAACCATTGTAAATTACAACGTTTCGCGCTGTGTTTCACTGTGTGTTTCACTGTGCGTTTCACTGCGTTACACAGCGCCGTGCGCGTTTCACTGTGCGTTTCACTGCGTTTCACAGCGCCGCGCGTGTTTCACTGCAGCCCTTTTTTTTTTCCTCCGGTTTGGCCGATTCGCACTAGGCACGGTCCTCACAATAGCGTAAGCGGTGAAAAGCATTTAGAAAAAGGACACGTGTGGTCCAGAAACGCGGGCAAATCATCACATCGACACAAACAAATAACCAAACAAAAAACGCAACCAAAACGACCCGCAAATCCCCCAGCCAGATTTGCGTTTCGCCAAAAAGCAAACAGCGAAGCAACAAAGAACGGGGCCGGGCCCAAACAAGAACCAAACCAAACAATTTGAGATTTGCCATGAATACAGTGACCTAAGCCACTGTATTGTCATCAAAAACATGCAAACTAATTAAGTGCGGCAGAGCGAAAAATATAGTGCACGATCACCCAGATTCTAATCATCATTACGACCGTGACTGTCACTCCAGCTCTCTGAAAGGTAGGCAAAGCAGGAATAGCTGACAGTACAGCTCGTATCAGTTGCCATTCTCATTGTCAAAGTTGGTTCTATGATGATGAGTAAAGTTGGAGTCCAATCTCTGTAGTAAGATACTGCCGCAGTGGTGATGTGACTCAATACCCCCCTCAAGGGGGGTAGGGATTGACAGCCTGTAGGTCATGCAGGACAATAACTGTAATTGATCCCATGCTGTCATATCGTAGGAAGCCAAGAGGACCTGAAAAGGTACCAATGGTGAAAGATCTCCGCAGATAAAAAAGATCCTCTCCGTAAGGTCATTGCAGATGAATAGAATAAACTCGTGCAGAGGGAAGGCTTAGGCAACGAAAGATTGCAACTCAGCGACCTGTACACAATTGCGCCGCTCGCACGTGGCATTCGAGCTCAAGCCACAAACTTGAAGAGGTGGCTAGGTTTGCTGTACCAGCACCAGATTGACTAGCAGGATTCACAAGGTGTCATCGTCCCAGCAAAAACTGCTGCAAGTCAGATGTTCCAGAGGTTCGCAGTGCATCTCACATAGGGCCACTCTCCCCTAGAGTGAGCCATGAGCAGAATCACAACGTCCCATCAGCGCACCGATCCATGTTGGCAGGCTTTGCTGCACTAGGGCGCTCCAGACTGAACAGCAGGAAGCACCACTGGACAGCGCCAGTAGTGCTCACTGCAGTGCAGCCTGGTCCATGGCTCTACCGGGGATCTACCGCCCCTCCCGGAAAAATCGCAGAAACAAAACAGAGCGAGAAGGGCCCTCCCCAGACAGCCAACGAAAAAGCCACATGAATCAAACAGCCCAACACCACAAAAAGACATAAAGGGGTAAAACGGAGAGGAGGGGACGGTGACAGGAATCTGCCCCACCGCGAATGAATTCAGACTAGAGATAAGACCAATGTAGTGAAGGTGAAATGACAGAGCAATGATGTAGAGCGGTAACCTCAGTATCCAGGCAACAGGTAAACCAGATGACACAACAACCACAAAGAGAACCCTGCCATCATGGGGGGAAGGCAAATCACAAAAGGGGGGAGAGGCCAAAACAAAACACACACAACGACACCGGCCACACAGAAGGAGCGAGGAGAGGAGCCAGGAGGTAGCAGAGGACAGAGGGAGAGGGACACACCCGCACCAGAAGGGGTACAAACGTGCCTTAGCGGAGTTCAAAAAAGGGGGCCAAGGATCACACAATGATGAATACCTCAGTGAGGGTGCACACAGCACTCCAACAACACAGGAAACATGGTGTAGAGGGAACGAGCCCCACACAGGGCCAAAGGCCTTTAGTGCCATGAGACACAATGAAGAGGGGAAATCAATGCACAACAATCACTCCAAGCACAGAGGCAAGGCAACCAGGCCGTCGCCGGAAGCAACGATACCCAGAGGGAGGGACCAGTAAAACCCGGACCAGGGCGCCAAGGAGGAACATCCGAGGGGAGTGAGGGTCACGTCGGCAGGGAACAGTAACTATAAACTAAACCGGACAACAAACAAAAAAAGGCACCAACACCTAATGTAGCGCTGCGGATGGCAAAACCTAAGGATGAGTCAGTGAATTCAAGTGCCTTGGCTGGTGGAAGGGGTGGAGGAGTGGATGGCTAATCAAGATTACATCTGGGGACAAAAACAGCATCTTCACCCATCGATGACAGGCAAAGACTGCAAGAAAGCGAGTGCGTGCACTAGGCTTCATGGCAGAGGCAACCTTAGTACAAGCTAAGCTCTCTACGGGACAGCACATTCAGAAAGCGGGTATTAACGAAGCCATGCGGCCCAATCTGTTATGTCGAAGCTAGCACTCGCACGCAAAGCCAACTGTGGCTCCCAACTGATGGAGAGATCTGGGTTGGTTGGAGCCAGGCATGTGTCGCATGAAATGGGGAAACTGTGTCTCCTGCACATACCAGTGCACCTGTCACGTCTTTGGACAGACACACTGGGTATGAGCAGTACGCTTAAGTAGATGTGATAATTGAACCAATTAGACACGTAAGTCATCTTCCACCACCGTGATCAATGCAACAAAAGCCAACCAAAGGGTGAAAGCCCAGAGTGAAACAGAAAAAGATAAGGGAGGGGAAGAGGGGGTGGACACATGAAGAAAAGTGTGATACTGCGGGGTTGAGCTGGGGATCATGTCATACCTCTCGTGAAATGTTCCAAATGGTGTTTTTTGTCTGCTGTAATGGTGTCATACCATTCATTGGTGAGCCCAAATGAAACTGGGTTCACTGCTTGCTGGCAGTAGCACGCTGATGAAGCGCTCTGAGCGCCCTTCGATGTTCATCCAGATCTTCCGGAGGGACCCTGCGGCGGACTCGCCTATCTGGGAAGTTTCGTTCCCGCAGGTTGGTTTGCAAGGCATGTTCCGCTATATAGACTGCTGGTTGCTGGAATAAAACTCGCTCTGCAATTCTGTCGAGATGGACTGTCCACTCAGCAAACATGTGGCTGTGTGACAGTTGCTTCCTGAGTCGCGCCTCTGTTTGATGAAGGCTCCCATTCATGTGCCACAATAGTAAAAGACTGCAGTTGGAAGGCCAGTCAAGTGGGCACAGTGTGGCTGTTTCTTTCCATTTTTCAGGGGTAAGCCCTTCTGAAGAGAGAATAATCACTTCAAGAGTGGTACGATTCGGTCCAAGAGGTTGGAGACCTCGCAGCACACATGGTTCAACGAGCCCTGTGGTGTAGCCATTGATGAGCTCCTGGAGCCATTGATGAGCTCCTCGAGCCATTGATGAGCTCCTGGAAGCTTCCAGCCATTTGAAAGTCTTCATCCAACCCCAGGTGAAACCAGGCAAATTTTTAGCAACAAATTTACTGCTTGGAGCAGCTGCTTTTCTCCTTCCACGGGAGTCTCGTCATAGGAACGTTTCGGGCACGTGATGTTGATTTATTGATGTTTCTGCGCATTCTCAGGAGCATTCTCGGGAAGTTTGGGAGCAATTTTGCTGGCCCAGCTAGCCGGGAACCATGCCAAGAGGGCAGAGGCGCCACTCGTAAGGTCCACTAACCCAGTAGTGCGCCGATGCGGTCGATCGGTGACTAGGACTTTCACAGGGCCACTCGGCGCTCGACTCCGATTCACTTCAGAGCTCTCGCGGGCTGAGCCAATGAGTTCAGACAGGATGGGCCGAAACCAGTAAGTGGCATACAACAGGCATTCAGTTTCTGGAGTCACCATGGATTCAGCCAATCTCATCAAAGAGCTCATCGCCTGGGCGAGCTTCTCTGCCAATCGAATTTTAAGAGCCCTAGCTGTTTGATTAAGGACATCCTCCACACTGGCACCTTGCCCGCGCAACCACAGTTCACCGGCCACACTCAGCAAGACGCGCCACACTCAGTTACTTGTTGTTTCTCTTTGGCGAAACGCAAATCTGGCCGGGGTATTTGCGTGTCGTCGGTTTTGGTGGTTTGTAGTTTTGTTTTTGTTTGCTGATTTGCCCTTTGTCTCAGGAAACCAAGACGTTTCATGCTGAATTTTCTGATTGTTTACTTGCTTATCCCAATGTTAGGACCAAGCCTCAGAGCGATATCGACCGCAACAGAGGAAAGAGCCCTTGTCTTTTCTTCCTTAGCAAAGATACATAAAGTAGTTAAGTTGAAACGCCGCCCTCAATGATGACCAAATACGTTTGATGTAAATTGGAGAGAAGCTTTGCTTTGCCATCATTCAGAGTAGCAGTTTCGTTTGTTCACTTGTTGCTTCTTTGGTTGTCAGTCATCATTGAAGGCGGTGGTTTCACTTAGTTGCTTACTGTTCGTCTGCTTCGTGTTGCAAAGCAGTCCGTAGCTCATGTTTTTTATTTACACTGCAGGGACATATCGTGAAGCTGGAAATGGCTTCAAATTTCACCCGGGTTCTTAGCAATGGAGACATGTCACCCAATAGCAGTCCTGACGGTCACCTTTGCGAACGTCACGCGATTTCATGCAGAATGGCATCGTCAAATCTGAATTTTGTGGTTATTTGCTTGGTTTGTGACCCTACGGTTGTGATCAAACATCAACTTTGCTTTTTAGACGTCATGTCTTAGCACTTTGTATTGTGCTTTGCAGCACGATACATTCTAAGTGGATGTCGTAGTATTCATTACGCAGTGAGATCGGCAATATTGTCCTGTGGACACCCATTTGCTTTGGGTGTCGTGATGGGAATGGCTTCGCGATTATCGTTGTGTGTTATTGTGTTGAGCACAATCTCCCATACCATGAGGACTATTGGCAAGAGTGGTGATTACCGCAACCACAATGGTGATTACCGGAACCACTATTTTGATGCTGATGCCAAAAAAAGACAACTGAGCGCAGAGTCTTTCAGCCCTCGTGCACTACACATGGATAACCCTGGCCAACATGATGATTGGGAAAGCACTTCTGAGCGGACTCTGAGTGTGCCCTGGGTGCCGTAGCTTTCCTGTCTTTTTCACCTTAGATTATGTATGTTTCACTCTCCTGTTTCACTGCGGAGTCCTTCTCACCACTTTCGTTGCGACCCGGCTTTGTCGGTGTTTGCTTCAAAAGTGTCAGGGTGTAATGTCATGCCGTGATGGCTGATCTTTGTGATCTCGGGGATCCTGGCTGGGGGGATCCCTGGTTTCCGCATTGAGCTTTGTTGCTTCCTGCACCCTCCAAGTGGCCCATTGTGACTTTGTCGTTGGTCCTGTTGTTGTTTATTTTTATGGGCCTGCGAACATGACACATAAGTTGTCATCTGCATGCGCCGAGATGATACTAAGCTATCACCTCTCGCCTCAACAGATCTTTTTCACCCATAAACTGGAACCGGACGTTGCACGATTAGGAAACTATACGCGATTTAGAAACTACGATTACGAAACTACGATTAGGAAACTATTCCGCGCGATTTAGAAACTACTGCGCGCGATTAAGAAACTACGATTAGGAAACTATTGCGTGCGATTAGGAAACTACGATTAGGAAACTATTCCGCGCGATTAGGAAACTACGCTTAGGAAACTATTCCGCGCGATTGGGAAACTACGATTAGGAAACTATTCCGCGCGATTGGGAAACTACGATTAGGAAACTAATACGCGCGATTAAGAAACTACGATTAGGAAACTATTGCGTGCGATTAGGAAACTACGATTAGGAAACTATTCCGCGCGATTAGGAAACTACGCTTAGGAAACTATTCCGCGCGATTGGGAAACTACGATTAGGAAACTATTCCGCGCGATTGGGAAACTACGATTAGGAAACTATTTCGCGCGATTAAGAAACTACGATTAGGAAACTATTTCGCGCGATTAAGAAACTACGATTAGGAAACTATTCCGCGCGATTAGGAAACTACGACTAGGAAACTATTCCGCGCGATTGGGAAACTACGATTAGGAAACTATTCCGCGCGATTAGGAAACTACGATTAGGAAACTATTCCGCGCGATTAGGAAACTACGATTAGGAAACTATTCCCCCCCCAAAACCTTTACATGCAAGAGTATTCTCAACTTCACAGTCTCCCCTCTCCAAGACTTCTTGTCACGATTCCAAGTACTTTTTTAAACTTCCCCCCCCTAAACCTTACATGCAAGAGTATTCTCAGCTTCACAGTCATCCCTCCCCAAGACTTCTTGTCACGATTCCAAGTCATTTTTTAAACTTCCCCCCCCCTAAACCTTTACATGCAAGAGTATTCTCAACTTCACAGTCTCCCCTCTCCAAGACTTCTTGTCACGATTCCAAGTCATTTTTTAAACTTCCCCCCCCTAAACCTTACATGCAAGAGTATTCTCAGCTTCACAGTCATCCCTCCCCAAGACTTCTTGTCACGATTCCAAGTCATTTTTTAAAATTCCCCCCCCCTAAACCTTACATGCAAGAGTATTCTCAACTTCACAGTCTCCCCTCTCCAAGACTTCTTGTCACGATTCCAAGTTATTTTTTAAAATTCCCCCCCCCTAAACCTTTACATGCAAGAGTAATCTCAACTTCACAGTCTCCCCTCCCCAAGACTTCTTGTCACGATACAAAGTCATATTTTTTAAACTTCCCCCCCCTAAACCTTTACATGCAAGAGTATTCTCAACTTCACAGTCTCCCCTCTCCAAGACTTCTTGTCACGATTCCAAGTCATTTTTAAAACTCCCCCCTAAACCTTACATGCAAGAGTATTCTCAGCTTCACAGTCTCCCCTCTCCAAGACTTCTTGTCACGATTCCAAGTCATTTTTTAAACTTCCCCCCCCTAAACCTTACATGCAAGAGTATTCTCAGCTTCACAGTCTCCCCTCTCCAAGACTTCTTGTCACGATTCCAAGTCATTTTTTAAACTTCCCCCCCCTAAACCTTACATGCAAGAGTATTCTCAGCTTCACAGTCATCCCTCCCCAAGACTTCTTGTCACGATTCCAAGTCATTTTTTAAACTCCCCCCCCTAAACCTTACATGCAAGAGTATTCTCAACTTCACAGTCTCCCCTCTCCAAGACTTCTTGTCACGATTCCAAGTTATTTTTTAAACTTCCCCCCCTAAACCTTTACATGCAAGAGTAATCTCAACTTCACAGTCTCCCCTCCCCAAGACTTCTTGTCACGATACGAAGTCATTTTTAAAACTTCCCCCCCTAAACCTTACATGCAAGAGTATTCTCAACTTCACAGTCTCCCCTCTCCAAGACTTCTTGTCACGATTCCAAGTCATTTTTAAAACTCCCCCCCTAAACCTTACATGCAAGAGTATTCTCAGCTTCACAGTCTCCCCTCTCCAAGACTTCTTGTCACGATTCCAAGTCATTTTTAAAACTTCCCCCCCCCTAAACCTTACATGCAAGAGTATTCTCAGCTTCACAGTCATCCCTCCCCAAGACTTCTTGTCACGATTCCAAGTCATTTTTTAAACTTCCCCCCCCCTAAACCTTTACATGCAAGAGTATTCTCAACTTCACAGTCTCCCCTCTCCAAGACTTCTTGTCACGATTCCAAGTTATTTTTTAAACTTCCCCTCCCTAAACCTTTACATGCAAGAGTAATCTCAACTTCACAGTCTCCCCTCCCCAAGACTTCTTGTCACGATACAAAGTCATTTTTAAAACTTCCCCCCCCCAAACCTTACATGCAAGAGTATTCTCAACTTCACAGTCTCCCCTCTCCAAGACTTCTTATCACGATTCCAAGTCATTTTTTAAACTTCCCCCCCCTAAACCTTTACATGCAAGAGTATTCTCAACTTCACAGTCTCCCCTCTCCAAGACTTCTTGTCACGATTCCAAGTCATTTTTTAAACTTCCCCCCCAAACCTTACATGCAAGAGTATTCTCAACTTCACAGTCTCCCCTCTCCAAGACTTCTTGTCACGATTCCAAGTCATTTTTAAAACTTCCCCCTGGGGTGCGGAGAGTCGCCGCACACTGTTTTGCGTGGAATTGTTCTTGCACACTCTTAATTTGGGCCTTTGTTGGCAAACCAAACAATTGCAGATTGGTATTGCAATGGCAAAACATGACGTTTTGGTGCTTCCGTCGATGGACTCAACGACCAGGTGAAATGATTTCGTTCTTTGGGGAAACGTGAGCACCGACAAAACGTTGACATCAGACATGAAACTCATTCGATGCCAATTGATCTTTTTGACACCGCGAAGCAAAACCATTCTTCGCTTCCATGCAGTTTCGACGAGCACATAAATCAACAAATCATCAAAATTGAACCGCTTAGATCTTGTCATGACAGAATGTCATGGTAGATTCGCCGGTATCGCCGCTGACCATTCTGACCACTCACAAGGATCTTACAATTTGCGCTTTGGATAGTTTCATGTTTTTGTAGTTGTTAAATGATTTATGAACTGTTACTTTGATCATTTACACCTCACGGCAAGTGTCCGTCTTTCATCATTCGTAAAGATTGAGAATATGAAAATGTCAGGCAGTACTGACCTAATATTTTGAAGAAGATAGGAGCATCACCTTGGAACATGTGGTGAGATGTGCCTCGCCGTTGCACCTTGGCGGGATCATCAGCAGCTCTGAGTTCCAGAGGAAGGTGCAGCCGTTGTCCTGTGCCTTGGCAGGGTCTTCCAAGATGGCCATTTTTTTACACCTCACTGGGTCCAAAATTAGACCCATAGCCAGATAAGTTGATGGCATAGTAGCCCCCAAAAAGATAGAAACGTGAGAAGCCTGGGGAAATATGAAGTAAACATAGTCCATAAACATCCTGGAAACACGTGTGGGCATCTTTTTATAGGGTTGCTACAATGTGGTAAATCAAATAGTTAAAACCACCCCCAAAATCATCGTAAATGGGTAATATAAACCACCCCAAAGCGAAGGTTTACTATAGGTTTCCCCACATTACATGAATGATTCGCAAAATGGAAAATGAAAATGATATGGTATACTATATATATATATATGATACATGATGCATGATGATACATCAAATGATATGAGATATCATTTGATATGAGATATCATTTGATATGACACACATATATATATATGTATGTATTGGATAATTGTAGATGATAGTACTTCTCAAACGGATAGGAACACAATGAATCATTTATATCCCCATGCGATTGCCGCTGCATCAGGCAGCATCATTTTTCTGCATGGAATATGACCGGGGCCAAGTCCAAAGCGCAGATGTGATGTCGACAACAACTTCAAGAGCCAGAGCCAGTGCCATGGCCGACATGAATTGAGCATCAGCTGATGATAGTGCAAAATTGCTAGGGCAGATGAGGCTTCCAGTTTCTTGTTCTCGGTAGTCTTTCATTTCGGGAATCTAACACAGGACTTACAGCAGGAGTTGCGATGAATCATTGTGTACTCCATGCAACAATACGAAGTAGCAATGACTATCTCAACGGGTAATCACCATGATTTACTTGATGAACATAGACGAACATGTTATTTTAGTGCGGCGACGTGATTTTCCACAAGCTGTTCCGTAGAAATGTCACCGCAGCACTAGGTAATGCCCTGGACTCCCAGCCATCGGTGCAACTGATGCCGGCAACGCCGCCTGCGGAGAGGAAAGACGGTAACAAACTGCGTGGCACATTGATGGGCGTTGGACTTCTCATTTCTTCCCATATCATTGGTTTCATGTTTCAAACTATCAAATCTAGGGAGAATAGAACTTGAAATGCAGGAAGAAATGGCGGGGGAGAATCCCTCCGGATTCTTTTAACACATCATTGTAAGCTATCAGCGAGGGACCTGGCCGTACTTTGGGTGGGGTGCATGCATCTGACCCACTGCAACTTGAAAGTACAAGTATACCAGTAGTACCGCACAAGGCGGTAGCGGAACTTTCAAAATCGAAAACCTATAGGGGAGGTGAGTTGGTGTGACGCAAACATGGCAGAGCGAACCCACTGATGGATTGAAAGGTGGTTGAGTGTTTCTGCCTTTCTGTCTCTCTTTCTCTCTTTGTCTATTTGTCTTGGTATCTCACTATCTGTCTGTGTCTATGTATCTGTCTGTCTGTCTCTCCATCTATTTCTCTAGCTGTCTCTCTGACTATTTGACTATTTATATCTATCTGTCTGTCTGTCCATCTATAGTCTGAACCTCCAAAAGCAGTCCAAAACGTGTACTGGTGTTTTACACATTTTGACTTCGAAATCTGCTTCGCGGCACAGCGGCATACACTTTTATCGACATCTCGACTTCCAAAAGTGGTCCGAGAATGATGTGTTTTGTGCATTTTGACTTCACAATCTGCTTCGCGCCACAACGGCGCACACTTTTTCGACATCTCAACTTCCAAAAGTGGTCCGAGAATGGTGTGTTTTGTGCATTCTCACTTGAAAATCTACTTCGCGCCATAACGGCGTACCCTTTTTCGACTTTCGACATCGCAACCTCAAAAAGTGGTCCGGACCTGGTGTGTTTTATGCATTTTGACTTGGAAATGTGCTTCGCGCCACAACGGCGTGCAACTTTTCATCACTCATCTGGCCAGCTGGCTCCGCACCCGCCGCTTTAGCGAGCCTACTTTTCGAAAATCCGGAGCCACAAATCATTGGAAAAAACACAGTGAATCGCGACTTTCCTACCTTTTTCCGCATCTGCATCTTCTTTCCTCTTACTCTTTCTCTTCTGAGCTTCTCTCTTCTAATCTTTCTCTTCTCTCTGCCTCTTCCCTGCTCTGCTTTTCATCTGTCCATATTGTCGGAAGTTTGACTTCTAAACTTCCTTCGATAATCATAAGTAATTACCACCAAAGATGTTCCATGCCCTCTTCTCGTGCGGTAGCGACGCCATCAAAAGAGGCACCCTGTAAGAAGCCTGCGCATTGTCCACGCCTTGTCATACAGGAATCCTTTCAGCCCTACACATTTGCTGCAGCAGCGGATCGCGCAAGCTGCCCTGCTGCGAGATAGCCGGGACATGACAGGCAACTTTTTCGCATTTCAACGCCCGGACACAAACAGAAATTCAACAATTCATTATAGCAGTGTCACAACTCAATCGTCCTATGGAAATCCAACATGGACCAGTGTGTTGCTGACGCACTCGTGCACTCATGTGCTGCGTGCATCGCTTGGCAGGCGCGCCGCATGCACCAGAGAAACATGTCTGCACATCAGGGCCAGAATAAGCAGCTTGCAGCGGAACAGTGATCTTGGCTTCTTGAACAGTCACACCAGGAGGGTTAACTGGAGAATTGTCCAGGCTCTTGGACATGCTTCCTTGTTCTGCCTCACTGCGTCACATGGAACCTTCAGTGGCGTCATCTCAGCCATGCCTTTGTCAGGAATCCTTTCAGCCCTCGTTTGCTGCTCCAGCAGCGGATTGCACAAGCTTCTGCGGAGAGAAGCCGTCAGGACAGCACAGGCAGGTCCAGCTAACGCGGTTTCACGGGTGCCTTAATTGGAGCCAAGAAGAACATCTTAGTGTCAGACTTTCACTTAATAGTTTGCCGGCCATGAGTTCACTTTCGTCCATCTCATCCTGTGGTGCATGTGTTGTCTTGGCAGGTGCAGAGACTAGCTTTGCGAGACCCGTCCGCAAAAGCGGGCTACCAATCCAACGATTCAGCACGAGCAAGCAGCCTTCATTTTTGTATGGTTTCTGTCACATATCCATGTCTGAGGAGCTAGATTGCCACGATTTTTTCTTTCACGCGGCGAATTTCATGCCCAACAGCCAGTCCAGGAATGAATCTTGTTTCTGTTGGGAGGTAGGTGTAGCACATAGTCATCACAACACCAAGCCTTGCTGCGCCTTATCTCAGGAATCCTTTCAGCCCTCGCATATTACTGCAGCAGCGCATTGCACAAGCGGCTGCGGAGAGTGGTGCCAGCAGCTCGATCGCGCAAGCTGCCCTGCTGCGAGATAGCCGGGACATGACAGGCAACTTTTTCGCATTTCATTGCCCGGACACAAACAGAAATTCAACAATTCATTATAGCAGTGTCACAACTCAATCGTCCTATGGAAATCCAACATGGACCAGTGTGTTGCTGACGCACTCGTGCACTCATGTGCTGCGTGCGTCGCTTGGCAGGCGCGCCGCATGCACCACAGAAACATGTCTGCACATCAGGGCCAGAATAAGCAGCTTGCAGCGGAACAGTGATCTCGGCTTCTTGAACAGTCACACCAGGAGGGTTAACTGGAGAATTGTCCAGGCTCTTGGACATGCTTCCTTGTTCTGCCTCACTGCGTCACATGGAACCTTCAGTGGCGTCATCTCAGCCATGCCTTTGTCAGGAATCCTTTCAGCCCTCGTTTGCTGCTCCAGCAGTGGATTGCACAAGCTTCTGCGGAGAGAAGCCGTCAGGACAGCACAGGCAGGTCCAGCTAACGCGGTTTCACGGGTGCCTTAATTGGAGCCAAGAAGAACATCTTAGTGTCAGACTTTCACTTAATAGTTTGCCGGCCATGAGTTCACTTTCGTCCATCTCATCCTGTGGTGCATGTGTTGTCTTGGCAGGTGCAGAGACTAGCTTTGCGAGACCCGTCCGCAAAAGCGGGCTACCAATCCAACGATTCAGCACGAGCAAGCAGCCTTCATTTTTGTATGGTTTCTGTCACATATCCATGTCTGAGGAGCTAGATTGCCACGATTTTTTCTTTCACGCGGCGAATTTCATGCCCAACAGCCAGTCCAGGAATGAATCTTGTTTCTGTTGGGAGGTAGGTGTAGCACATAGTCATCACAACACCAAGCCTTGCTGCGCCTTATCTCAGGAATCCTTTCAGCCCTCGCATATTACTGCAGCAGCGCATTGCACAAGCGGCTGCGGAGAGTGGTGCCAGCAGCTCGATCTTATCCTACGGCGCATGCGTTGCCTTCGCAGGCGCAGAGACTAACTTTGCGAGACCCGTCCGCAAAAGCGGGCTACCAATCCAACGATTCAGCACGAGCAAGCAGCCTTCATTTTTGTATGGTTTCTGTCACATATCCATGTCTGAGGAGCTAGATTGCCACGATTTTTTCTTTCACGCGGTGAATTTCATGCCCAACAGCCAGTCCAGGAATGAATCTTGTTTCTGTTGGGAGGTAGGTGTAGCACATAGTCATCACAACACCAAGCCTTGCTGCGCCTTATCTCAGGAATCCTTTCAGCCCTCGCATATTACTGCAGCAGCGCATTGCACAAGCGGCTGCGGAGAGTGGTGCCAGCAGCTGTCCTTCGCTTCGCCCAGCTCCTTGGCAAGCAGTGAACGGTGGAAGTCAATGACTGGCGGCGGTGGCATTTGTTGTTCCGATCTTTCTGAGACTGAGTCCTGCCATCCTTTCCATCCTGTTAGGCACAAAGCAAGGACGAGCCGAGCAAGCCATCTGCCGCCTCTGCCTGGACCCCGCCGATTCCTTGCTTGACTCCCGTGGAGGCGGCTAGAGTTCAAAGTTATCGAAGAAGTCAGGAAGCCTTGGATAGGAACCTGGCGTCAGCAACAGCGAATGCCACTTTATCTTTCGAAACATTTATGAATCTTCACCTTTGTCACTACCGTTGATCGCCCAATTTCAGCCGAGAGAAAAAAGGGCGACTGAGGCAGGCGCAAGGTCACATTGAAATTCAGCAGGGCAATCCCATTATCCAGGCCAGTGATGCAGCATGCATGGGTGTGAAGCATAGGTGGTGAACTTTTTCGACTGAATGCAGGGCAATCCCGTCATCCAGTCAAGTGAACAGCATTGCAATGCTCTGCTGCGTGGGTGTGAAGCATAGGTGGTGATTTTTTTCGATTGATTGGCAAATAACATGTCAGAATTTAAGGCAGGTTGAAGATCAGAACACATGCCGGCAATGCTAGACAAAACGAAAGATGACATATAGACTATCAGAATATATTATATGTCAGACAAGATGCACCTTTGGGACGCAAGCTCGCAAATGTGAGTAGTTGCAAGCACCATGGGCCGGTCAACGCCGTGGACGGCAAAAGAGCCTTTCAATATTGAGAAAGCTGACTGCACCAAAATTGAGTGGAGACGATATATATGCAAACATATTGAGGCGCGTTTGGGGTGTGCAGAAAGGATTGCAAAATCATGTAACTCCAGGTCTGCTGGATCACACCTTGAGAAACCAATTAGCAAATCGGCAACTGCCATTCACATCCAAATTCATCCCCCAGACCCGCTGCCACTGTAGCCGCTAGCCCAGATACTTCGTTCGCTATAACAGCCTGTCCAGCTGATGTTGCCCTGGGCCAGGCAGCAGGTGGAAAGTGCAAAGTAAACAAAGTTGAGGAAGACGCGGAAGGTCGCTTCCGGGGATGGGCATCTTGCATTGCAGAGCCCGGATGCAAAGTCTCGATGAGATTTGTGCCTCGAAGCAAAACGAACCTTCCTTTTTCATTAACTTTTTCGATATGTTACTGAAGACAACTTTCTCTTCACCAGTAGTATTGCCACTGAGCATTCCGAAACCTTGTCATGTTGTCTGTGTCTGTGTCTGCTCCCCGGCTACAAGGTGAAGAATAAGGACGAGATCACTACAGCTTGGGAACAGTCGGGAGACCACCCCGAAACCGTGGAAGAGAGTGCGCAAGCTCGTGGCAAGGTTGCAGCAGCCAAGCGAGTAGCGCACTTGACCCCAGTGGCTGCGCAAGCGCAGCTGATGAGTGAAGGGATGGGTGGTGAAGATCTACCAAGCATGAAAGCACTCCACAAGGCACGCCGAGCACATGTTGGCGGCAGCAGCAGCAAAGGTTCAAACCAGCGCATGACAGGTGAAGACTGGTTGAAAAAGATCCAAGCCGAAATAGCAACGGAAAAGTTAGACAGGGACTGTGTTTGGCACCCCTTGGTCCGCACGGCAGGGTGGCTACCACTGGCCGCACTACACAAGGAGCCACCTCCCTGTGCAGAAGGGAGCGTGCTCCTCATGTCACGCAACCAGCAGAAGTTGGCGGAGAAGCTGTTGGCAGATGGCCACAACAACTCGAAGAAGGTGAATGTCTTGATCAACACTACTTGGAAAATTGTCGTCGAAGGCTCGTTTCCACAACAATCACGATGTCACATATGTTTCAAAGTTTCGACATGCTGACCAATTTTGCCACCTATAGAGTTCAATGGCGGAATCCCAGATATTTGAAAAATAGTTTTCCAGACGTATGCGCTTATCTTGATCGTGGCAGGCTGGGGACTTTGTTCCATTGGCATTGGTCACAAGCACTACTATCGAAACCTGCCGGCATCGGAATCCGTCGTCGTGGCCTGCGGCTGGATTCCGAAGGAAGGCTATCAAAGCTTTTGGGCCTTGCTGGTGACATTCTTCACCATTCTGGAAGATGCAGGTGGGGGCGTCGTGAATCCATCCCTCTGTCCATCCATACGATATCCATCCATCCACCTATCTGTCTATCCATCTATCTAACTATCTATCCATCTATCTATCTATCTATCTATCCATCTATCTATCTACCTATCTATCTATCTATCTATCTATCCATCCATCTGTTTATCTATCCATCTAGCTATCTATCTATCCATCTATCTATCTATCTGTCTACCTATCTATCTATCTATCCATCTATCTATCTATCTATCCATCTGTCTATTTGTCTATCCATCTGTCTATCTGTCTATATATCTGACTATCTGTCTGTCTGTCTAGTCATCTATCTGTCTATATGCTCTATCTCTTTATCTTTCTATCTATCTATCTTTCTGCCTGTCTATCTATCTACTACTTTCCAACTATCGGTCAATCTGTTTCTCCCGTGTTGCACTTTGTTTTGACATGTTGCCAGCCAGGTATCCCGTTGCTGGATCACACCCGAGCCTTCATCACAGACGGGGCACAAGGAGCCATTGCAACATTGGCAACGCTTTTTCCTGGAATCCCACACCTGAGAGATTTGCGACACGTCTTGGCCAATTGCAGAAAGATCCCTCCTCGTATCAGAGGGCCAGATAACGCGGTAGCATTCTGGCTGAGTGCAGAGGTGGCTTGGACGGCCTTCTTGCCCAGCTTATATCTTTTTGACAAAGTCTGGGCCCATATCCAGCTGAACAACACGATCCAGGGCCAGGGCTACCACAAACTGAATCACTATGTGGTGAAAGAATTGCTACGATGGGAGGAGACCACCAGCTGTGTTTGAGCTTGATTTTGTCCAGTGCAGTATTGTGGATGAAGACGTGCTCTAGCATCAAACACATGTTTTTTTATTGGACATCACGCCATATGGCCATATGGTAACAACGCCTGCTTTGCTTTGTTCCACACCAGCTAGAATCACTTTTCTCATGTCTCTTTGTTCAAGACTCCTTGAATCCCCTTGTTATTGTAGAATCACCTGTTGATCTGTTGCAGGAGAAGTTGCAGTGCCACACAGCCTTGTGGCTGTGCGGCCTTCCTGCGCCTACGGTGTGCGGGTGGACCTGCGCCACAGAGTTTCAGGCTCATGAACGATGGAATGGTGTCTTGAAAGATGGTATGCCAGGTGTGGAGCGCAACTCAATGACTTTGGCCACCGCGACTGCATCGCTTAATTGTTCTATCAGGAGCAACTTCAAAAATTGAGGTTGGACAGATGGCGCTGAGGAAGTGCCAGCACAGAAGGTCTTGCTAGGTGAATGCTTGTGGCCTGGTGGTATCAATGCGGAGCAGGTGTGCCAGCGCATGGTGAGCGGCGATCCAGTGATGGGCTCGGCCATGGAAGAAGAGGAGGGTCACTGGCAGACTTGTAGGCTTCCGTGTCCACTTTGAAACTTGTTGCGCATCGCGACTATGCTTGTCCATTGGCATCAGTGCTGTAGCAAATCTATTTCTTGCATCCTCCCTTTCTTTTGTTTGAAAGTTTCCCACAGGGCTTCCAATCTGGAAATACTAGGAGTTTCCTGCCATGATGATCTTGCGAATCATGTTTTAGAACGGCAGTTTTAGTTTTCGAACAGCATTTACAATGCAGACCTTCACCTCGATTAAATGGAATTGATTCGGCGCAGGAATCGCTTCAAAGACGAATGTGGCCAGCAGTCAAGTACGTGCACTCCTTGCCCGACAACGTGTACTCTGGGCAAATTTGGCAACTTTGGCTTGGAGCCGGTGAGAGTCTATGTGATGCCTTGCTACTCACCATGGATGTCGGTAGATGGAGCAACAGGCGCGGCCTATGTCGCCTTGCTGGCGGCCGACAATGAGGATGACTTCTGGCAGGCCGCTACAAGTTTGCAGATCACCAGAGACGATCGGGATTATCCCCAGCAACGCCGCTTGAGTCTCTCCAGTCTGAGGCATTTGGTGCAAGACTTGGCCCTTGTTTTGACGATGCGGCGGCAGTGGAAGCATTTCCGCTTTGTTTGTACCTGCGTCTTGGCTTACAACTCTTGTTTGCACCTCTCTGGACCCATCGTCCTTCCTTTTTACACAGAAACATCACATAGAGTTCTGCAAGCCTTTCCATAGTAAGGTTTTGGGATTTCGCTATTGTGTTCGAACTTGGTTGGCGAGGTCGAAATTTTGCTACATATGGTGCCTGCAGTCACGTTCTCTTGACCCGATGGCTAGAAGCTGAGCCAGGTGCAACATGGCAGTGCACAAAAACATTTTCAGTCAGGTACATTTCAGTTTCTGCGATTGTCAATTCTGAGTGGTTTGAAGTGAAAAACTTTCCAACAGATTGCTTTTCCAGTCTGAGGGTTTGCCTGTTGCCAGGAGAGGACTGTGGGGTGTTCCTTGCCACGGTTGACGGTGCAACCAGAAAGGCACGCCATCATATTTGGACCCGGGATGATGAAAGGGTCTTCTTGGATTCACCGAAAAACAATTGACAAGAAGGACAACTACAACTCCCCTGCACTAGAAGTGCAACTGCAATATGCACTATGCAACACCGTGTTCATATGTCGGCCTAGATGGTGTTCAAGCAGCACAAAGGAAACATACATAGACTGCGACAGCCAGAACGACTTTTTGCAACATGACCCACATAACACGAGGTCAACCTGCATCGTCTCATTCTTGTCAGTTTTGAATGAACCTTTTTTCCTACCAGTAGTACCGCACAAAAGGCGGTGGCGAAAGTTTCAAAAATAGGAAACCTATAGGAGAGATTGCTTGTTGTGAATCAGAGATGGCCGAGCGAAGCCACTGCTGGACTGAAATGCGATTGATCTCTCTCACTCTTGTCTACCTGTCTATCTGTCTGTCTATCTATCTATCTCTCTATCTATCTATCTATCTACCTATCTATCTATCTATCTCTCTATCTCTCTATCTCTCTATCTCTCTATCTATCTATTTATCTATCTATCTATCTATCTATCTATCTATCTATCTATGTATCTATCTATCTATCTATCTATCTATCCGTCTATCTAGTAATCCATCTGTCTACCTGTCTATCTGTGGTGCAGTGTCATTCAGTGTCATGTAGTGTAGTGTAATGTAGTGTAGTGTAATGAAGTGTAGTGGAATGTAGTGTAGTGTAGTGTAGTGTCGTGTAATTCAGTGTAGTGAAGGGTAGTTGTGCAGTCGTAGGTGTAGTTGTAGTGTAGTGAAGTGTTGTGTAGTGTAATTTAGCTGAGTGTAGTGAGAGGTAGTGCAGTGTAGTGTAATGCACTGTAGTGAAGAGTGTAGTGTAGTGTAGTGGAGTGTCGGCGTGTAGTTGGAGAGATTGCTTGTTGTGAATCAGAGATGGCAGAGCGAAATCACTGCTGGACTGAAAGGCGATTGATCTCTCTCACTCTTGTCTACCTGTCTATCTACCTATCTATCTATCTATCTAACAGCGTGCACTTTTTCGACATCTCAAGTGCATCTGTATCTTCTTTCTTCTGACTCTTTCTCTTCTACTCTTCTCTCTTCTAACCTTTCTCTTCTCTCTGCCTCTGCCCTACTCTGCTTTTCATCTGTCCGTATTGTCGGACGTTTGACTTCTAAACTTCCTTCGAACATGTTGTTACCCATACATCCTTCTCTTTCTTGCCAGACTGTGTCTGCTGCAGGCTGGTCCAACGACTCTTCTAGAAGCAGAGACAGAACTCCGTCAACGTCATTTTGGCGGCAGACGTGCGATCAATCCGCCTGCTTCAGCATGGTCTACAAGGACGGAGATTGAGTTGAAAGCGCAGAAGCGCGTTGCGGACCGCAAGAGCAAGAATGAGGGGAGGAAGGAAAGGACCAGCGAAATGCTGGCTTCTCCAGAGCCAGCCAAGAAGAAGCAGAAGATGCAGTGGGTGGACGTGCTAGAAGGACAAGAAAAGTTGAAAGCTTGTGAGAGCATCAGGAACAAAATGATGCAAGACTTGAGTTTTTTGCAACAGGTTCAGCTCTGCCATAAAGTGGCGCAGTTGCAGCTGAGTCTGCAAGAAGCACGAAAGCTGGATCTGGTTGCCTGGGCGCATGCTAGAACCAGCACGGAAACTAATACAGTCCTCCGCTTTTTGTGTTCCAAGCTTCTGCAGCAATGGCGGTAAAAGGTTGAAAAGATTTGGCAGTTCCGGGATCCGCTGTCCCCAGTTTGCAAATCACACCTCATAGTTTCCAAATCATAGTTTCCAAATCCGCTGTTATAGTTTCCAAATCACGTAGTTTCCAAATCATAGTTTCCAAATCTGTTATAGTTTCCAAATCCGCTGTTATAGTTTCCAAATCATAGTTTCCAAATCATAGTTTCCAAATCCGCTGTTCTCAGTTCCCAAATCCGCTGTTATAGTTTCCAAATCATAGTTTCCAAATCATAGTTTCCAAATCAGCTGTTCCCAGTTTCCAAATCCGCTGTTATAGTTTCCAAATCATAGTTTCCAAATCATAGTTTCCAAATCCGCTGTTATAGTTTCCAAATCCGCTGTTATAGTTTCCAAATCACTCGGTGACCAACTGGAACCTGTCACGTCACTGCTTTGTTGTTGTGTGGTTGTTTGTCTTTTGTGTGGGTTGTTTTTGTTTGGGTTTGTTTTTGGTGCTGTTTCTGCTTTGGTTCCTTGTGTTTCGGTTTTTGTTCTTTTGAACGTGACGAGGGAATAGGACTATGTATCGGTCCTCTACCAGTTTACTTTTGCGGCCACTACAGCTTCGGCCCCTGCGTGAATTAATTAATTAATCTCATATGCAACATGCTTGGAAACATGTTGAACGACCTGGCGGAAGCCATACGGCGTTGGACGGAAAAAAAATCCTTGTATGTTATTGTGTGATCATCATCGGTCTGGATGATCTGGTACCATATTGGTAAAATGATGCTTTGAGGTGAGCATTTTTAGTGATGGTTGAGGTATTTGACCTCTACTGAGTTTGTACATCATGGTGTCCATCTTCATCTCAGAGCTGAATCTGGACACTGGATGAGGTATTTGACTTCTACTGGTTTGTAGTTTGTGATGCCCATCTTCATCTATCAGAGCTGAATCTGGACATTGCATTACGATTGAGACTTTTGCTTTCCGTCGTGTACATTTATAGCTGGTGATTCTGCATTGCACGGTTTTCTGGCGATTTCATCGAGATTATTCGTTTTGGTTTTGCTGGAGATTGTGTGATGTAGAGCAGAACTTTCTCTCCATCATGTTTCAATGGAACTTTGTTTTAGCTGAACGGGACGTTTTGGAGAGCGAACATGAGGTTTGAGGGAGTTTTGTGAACCAGGAGAACATTGTACAGAACATTTGTAATCATCTACTTCGTTCTTGAGTGTAAAGAACTCTGGTTATTCACGTTTGGATTAGATCCGGATTATTTGAGAACTTTTGGAAGTAGATCAAGCTTTAGTAGCTAGCTGAATTTGTGACTCAACGCAATTTGGAATTGTTCAGTCGACCTTTTAGGAAAGGTCGTGGTTTTTGGACCTGGAATTGCGTTTCCTCATCAGACATTGGCTCGAGGGAGCTTTAGTGTCATCATGTTCAGAATTGAACGGAACTGAGTATCACAATCAGCAGATCAGCATGTGACCTTCGCTTTTGGGGTTTTGGCTCTTGCAGGTGTGTCCTGCTTGAGAACTTGCCTCCTTTGTGTTGCGTCCGAGCAAAAGACCGAAGCTGGCGTTTGCACCTAGGAGTCGAGGTTGAAACTCCGTGTTTAGGTTTTCGAGGTTCTGACTTCCGGAACTTGGGTTTGATCTAGGAAACTAGACTTTACCATTGAGGCCGTTTCTTTGCGCCAGCTGCGGTCTAAAATTCCAGCAAACCAGCACAGTTATTAACTCCTTCAAGTTCAGCTTGCTGGAACTTCAACAGCACAGTTTCGATTCTCTGTGGGCCTCGCTTCTGCCAATACGTTTGCGTCCGAGGCGTGATCTGCGCTCGGCCTTGCCGAGTCTCGAAGCGCTCAGGCTTAAACATCCCTATTTCATCAACATTACTTAACAGAAAAGAAAAGATTGTCATGATTACGAGAAGCAGATACAAGGGGGCTGGTTTTGGATTCGGTTTTGGATTCGGTTTTGGCACCTGAAATTGATATGATTTGGGGATGGACGCGTTATCGATCAGCAACCTGACTTACTCTGAGCCTGGCTCTCCGTTTCCGGACTGCAGAGAGGGGTTAACTGACCGCCTGTCTAACTTGGTGTTGCTCCCGGGTATCGAGCCCAGGACCGGTCGGAAGAGGGACGCCGCCGTAACCACCGAGCTATTACCGGACCCCTGATTTGGGGATGGAGTTGAGCCTCCTTTGTTTGAGGCCCTGCTTGGGTGCGCTTAAAACAAGACCTCCAAGGAGGTGCCGGATTCAACCTGTTGAGGTCTAGGTTTAGACCTCCGTGCAAAGGAAACGTGTTGAAAAAAGGGGTCACAAAGTCGACCCCCTTGAAATCAAAAGTGGTTCCCTCTGGAAGGTGCAGTTTTGGCTTCTTCATTGTAGCAAATCTGTTGAAGGATTTATTTCAATGGGTTCGTTTTTGGCACTTCAAACTGACATGATTTGGAGAAGGAGTTGGGGGACCCTCCCTTGTAGCATGGTTTCGAAAGCGGGTCAAAATGTTTCTTCCACCGGGACATCGCCCTGTGTGCTATGTGGATGACTGTGATGCAGAGCAACATCAGCTTGAAAAAATTCGTGTCTTGGACAGCCCAGAAGATGCGAAGTCAGGTTAAGAATATTTTCGATGAATTCCAGATTAAAGACTGGGGCGATACATCCGACCAAGATCAGAAGACTCGACAGCGCTTGAATGTGGCAAAGATGGATCCTCTTGAAATGTACCAGCTGATGGACGAAGAGATGAACAAAGAAGGTGGAGAAGAAACCCGTGAGCGATACACTTATGAAGGTCGATGATGGCCGAGAACAAGATCAACGAGATCCAAGTGTGGCGAGATCAACAGTGACGCTTTCTGGATCGCCTCATGACAATCCGTATGAGCCCCGTAGTGCCGAAGCGAATGACCCAGGACAAATCCCACCATTTGGAGTGACTGGGATAGGTTAGAAAACATACTTCCGTATTTCCCACGTCTCCAAGCTCAACGCGTGGAAAGAATTAATGAGGTTAGGATTTTCAATGGCTACATATTTATAGACTACTGAGTGCTGCAAAAGCCATCTGATGACTCTTTTCCCAGGCCAACCGGACCTAATATGGGATTATGTTGGCTGGTGGACGCTGCGTGACATCCATGGATGCTCAGTGTTCAAGGATCTAGTGATCAAAAGAAAACAAATGGACAATTTCGGAGCCTTTTGTGAACAAGGTTCATGCAAACAGATCCAGCACTGGTGTATCGAAGAGATGACTAGCAAATTGACATCTCGTGGCTTCACTGCCAATGTGAGGCGGGGTGTCAAAGTTTTACTGCATGCATAGTATCTGTTCATATCAGTGTGCCAGGTGCTGATGTGACATGTTTCAACACTCCACGTGACTCCGTGGAACCGCCGCAGTCAAGTGGCTTAAGCTGGGAAGGAAAACCGACGTGACCGAGTGATTGGCTGGCTTTAACAAAATCAGAAAGTAGTTAAATTGGCATTTTTTTCCAAAAAATCAAAAAAAAATTAAAAAGGAAATTGAACTTAATGACTTTACGATTTAACGGCTTTACGCTGCCCCTGGTGTAATGTAAAAAACAAGTTTTGGGAAAACCTTTTAGTATTGTGGTGCACAGTACCAGCGTGCGGCAACAGCAACTACTAGTGGGTGACGCGTTTTGACTGACGGAAATCCAGCCGAAATTTGAAGCCACTTCCAGCTTCACAATATGTTCATGAAATCTAAATTAAAAACACATGAGGTACGGAATGGTTTGCAACATGAAACAAACGAACAGTAAGTAGTTAAGAAGAAACGTCGCCCTCATAAATGGCCAAGAACCAAGGAAACAACAAGTGAACCAACGAAACTGCCGCCCTCAATGATGACAATTAACGCATATGTGACAATGTTTCTTTCCAATTTAGCATTTCCAACAAATGCATTTTTGTCATCAAGGAAACTGGCGTTTCGGCTGAACTACTTAATGTGTTTTTGTTGAGGAAAAAAATGCCAGGGGCTCAGAAAAAAAAACAAAATTTACGGAAATAAACAAAAATATCGAAACAAAAGGAAATTCAAGGAACTGAAGAGCTACAGGGAAATATGCACAGAAATTCGAAACCCTGAAAGAAGTTAGGGGAAATGAACAAAAAATATCGGGAGAATGAACATGGAAAACAGTGACAATAAATAACCGATTCGGGGAAATAAATAACGAACCTCCGGAAGTAAATAAACAATGTAAGAAAACAAATAGCGAATGCAGAAAACAAAGAGAATGAACGCAGTAGATCTTAATTAGAGAACGCAAGGAAATAAATCGTGAATCCAGGGCAGCAACCAAGGAACCCGAAGCATTCCAGCAACTTAATAAGGAACTATTGGAAATGATTACGGGATTCAAGACTCAAGGAAATAAAAAATGCACTGGGGGACATAAATGCGGATTGAAGGACATAAATCAGGAACCCCGGGAAACAAAAAGAGGTTCAGGGTCGGGAACTCCGGGAAAAAAAAAATCAGGGAAATATATAAACGTTGAAAATAACTTCAAATTTCACCCGGAGTTCCGTCAACCAAAACCATTCGATGATTGTTTCGAACTAGTTGCAACCAACTGAGAATAACTGTTGTTGGATACTGACTAGTGTAGGGTCCCCCCTCAACAATTTTGGTCTACTCAATAACTCGGCATTCTCTTGGGGACCAGGTCTGGGGAACTCAGGATGATCAACTCAAGTAAGGATTTCAATTGAAATCAATATGCGTTGAACTGTTTTTCCTTTTATTTTAAACCTAAAAAAAAAATATTGAGAAAACAAATCAATTGAAATCAGTTTACGTTCAATTGTTTGAACTTCAAAAGCAATATTGATGAAAAAACAAATTGAAATCAATTTACTTTCAATTCATTTCAATCTATTTTCAATTGATTTTCCTTTTCAACATCGAAAACATTTATTGATAACAAAAGGGTTCAATTGAAATCAATTTACTTTCAATTTGTTTGAATTTACTTAAAATTGATTTTCCTCTTTAAATGTAAAAAAAATGCCTTGACAAATTGCCGGGGCGCTGTTTTTTTTGTGATCGGTTTCATTTTTTGTGATCCGTAAAGCTGGGCCACAAAGCCACGAAAATTTAGGCAGTGTGGAAAGCGTGATGCATTTGCTCAGAGAACAGCTGGGACTGTGCAGAGCGAGTATCAGGATTTGGGTTGCAGATTGTTTTTTCGAAACCTGCGTACTTGAACCCATTGCCGGCAATGTGAGACATGTCGCAATTGAGACAGTTCCGATTTGATTACAGTTTCGATTTGATCAGGCCTTCAATGTTTTTTTCGTTGTAGCCTTTGTTTTGTAATTTTTCCTGATTGACCAGTTTTACAATTTTCCGTTTTGACAACCATCAGCCAACAACACAGCACGACCGCCACCACCACCACCACCACCAACAACAACAACAACAACAACCTATATTTTTACGACAAAGGCACGAACAACCAAAACCACCACAACAAGGGGGAACAACCACAAAAAAAAACCATAAACAACAACGACCGCAACCACAACCGCACAGGAGAAAATGAAACAAAACACAATTGTGTATGTGTTTTTTCTTGGAAGGCAGCGTTGCGCCCGCACCCCATGTTCCCTTCTAGTTGTTGCTATATTGTGTTTGTTCCCATTTTGACCTTTTGATTGTTTCGATTACAAATGAATAGGTTCGCAAATTAACGTTTCATTTTTTTGTGTTTCAAACGTCGTATGACTTGCAGTGTGGACAGGGCTGTAGTACTGCATGTTCCGTGCGAACTGGAAAATGGAATTTCACAATTTTGCAAATACCATGCACAATGGAAGGTTGAAACTCAAAACGTGTTACACACATCATGCAACATGAAGGGTTTTGATTCTAAAATGGAAACTCCAATTCCACAGTGCCGCAAATACCATGCGAAATGAAAGGTTCCAGTTTCCGGAGTTATGAATACCATGCCAAAACAACAATTACAAAATCCGAAATGCTGCAATACGCAAAAAAAAGGTTCCAATTAGCAACAAACAAACCTCCCAAAATCACATCTGGGATTGGGGTGTGCTTGTTGCGGAATTGTTTGAAACATTCTGGACACATCATGAATAACATTGATTTCTTGCCGAAAATCGTTCAAATATTTTGTGCCCCGTGCTTTTGCAGCTGTGAAAATCTGGCCAGCAACCCAAAATGCCAAACAGATCAAACACAAGCTGTTTGGTTGTAACGTGGCATTCAAAATCTTGTTTCGGTTTTTCAAATGGATCACCCACTCAACAAAAACCAACACACATGAGGTTTGAATTATATAATATGTTTAAATACGCCTTCTAAACATACAAATTGACGTGGACGTGCCACGTTTGGGGTTTAAGGCATTCAATGTGTGGAAATCCATTCCGTGTGATTGTTGCATCACTTTTTCTGAGTACACCCAACATTTGTGGCCATTTTTTTGTGTTCCCAAAGATGATTCGGCCAAAACATGGCGCTGCAAAGCGAGCGGTGTTGGCAGTTTTCTTTGTGCCTCAGCATTGGTTTGCGCGTGAATTGTGATTGAAGGAATGTCAGGGAAATAATTTCTGCAGATAATGTATATTTGATTTGTGTTTGAAATGGGTATCCCCAAATTTGATACTAGTTCGTCCATGTCCATTTGTAGGTTCTTTGACATTTTTCAAACACACCCAATTGAACAACACATCATTGCATACACAATTTTTGGATGGCATGATTCCTACATGCTGCTTGTGTTGCAGTGCGGGGTATCGTTGACCAAGGCCTACTTGGCAAGTTGTGCATTCACCCCAACACCACCGCGATCGTCACGATCTTTACACCATGTGGTGTGACATCCCAAAGAACCAAAGGATGAATTGGGCAGTGGTCAAAATTGAAATGGCTCAAATCTTAGGGTGTTTTCAATGTTTTCGGTCAAATCCAGTGGTATTATTGGGGATCTTTTTGGCAAATTGCACATCATTTTTTTGGTGCACCCCCACGAATTCATCAACCACCAGAATGTCAGGTAATTGCTTTGAAGAAAATCATATTTCCAGATGATATTGATTAAAATTTGCCACCCAAACTCTGATGAAATGTGGGATGTTGAATAGTACCACCAAATCAAACAAAACTTTAAGGTCCAACGGTCCAGAAATCCAACAAATTACAAAACGTGCGTTTCTTTCCCACCAACACATGATTCTGCAATGTGAAATGGCAAAGGTGTTTTTTTTCTTCCGGTGTGTTGCTGGGTATTTTCTTGGGCACAGCTGTCCAGGGTTTTTCTAACCGATCTGCTACCGTGGCCATAAAATGATGACCAGCTAGGCGATGATCGGATGCAAAGGAGTCCTACTCTGGTTGCGTCCACATTCACCGTTTTACCATGTCGAAAACACATGTTTTTTTTTGTGTTTCGCAAGTGTGCTGGTGGCGGGTGAACATCAATGGATGATATGAAAACATTGCATCCACGACAAAAAAAAACACATATGGGTTTGTCTTACTCATGTTTCCCAGAATAAGTCATTTTGAGGTATCCAGTATCTCCTATTTTCAGTCAGACCCCCATCCAATACCGGAATATTTGCTGGTAAAACAATGGTTTCTATTAGAATGACGAAAAGAACCATAACATAAATTGTACTATGTATAAAATGACATATATTATATATACTGTATACATATAAATACTAGAAATTATATATATATATATTTATATTTATATATTTATATATTTATATATATTTATATATATATATATTTATGTATATTTATGTATATTTATGTATATTTATTTTATATCTATTATAAATATACAATATACGTGTATTCGCCATGGCCGCCATGCCAAGGCCGCCATGGCGGCTTCCGACAGCGAGGCTCTGAGAGGATGATGGTGAAAACATGGTGGAAAACACCATGGTTCTTAGGTTCCAAACTATGGAAACAATGGTTTAAATCAATGTTTAAATTATGCTAAACATGCTGGTGAAACATTGTGAGGTGAAACATTGTGATAAAAAATATAGGAAAACCCAACCTTTGATATCTTTGATGGCATTTACTAGGATACCAACAATAGATGAGATGTTCAAAACGCTTACTGGTTGATGGACAATTTCCAGAGGGGTAGATTTTAACGAAATTCGATTCTCAGTGTTTATGTTTGGATATTGGTATGTTCACTTTCAGGTTTTGTTTAAATTTTGGTAAATCGAACCTGTTCTACATCTTTAAACTTGACAGGTTTGATTTGTCTATGGATATAGGAATGGAACAACACGATATTTCCACAACGCCCATGGTTTCATTTGTCTGGTAATCCCACTCGCCCATGGTGAATTTAGTGAATCTCCTCAGCGCCAGGCAGCTACAGCCGCTGCCCCAAAGGCTTCAAAGCCGGCCAAATCAGAGGCCAGAAGTCTTTCATGACATGACGATTGCGAAGCTGACACAGCCGGGCCATGCCGTTTTTCATGGCCTTAAATGGACCAGCATCATGGGGTACCCGAACTTTGCCTGGGATGAGTTGGTCCGTTATTTCAAAAATGGTCCCCTACACCGATTGGACATCAGCTGATCAGCTTTTTGCCCGACAGGATTTACCACAGCAGTTGGGACGGGCCATCACTGATGCCGTGGCCGGTGCTGCGCAGAGTGTAGGCTGAGAACATGGCTTAACTCAAAGGACTAGGGCGGGAGAAGCATCATGACTTGGGAATGTGCCAATCCAATATTGGTTATTGAGCTTTGATAGGAAAATGGGCAACCATCAAGAAATCATGATAAGAAAATGGTGGTTTAATTTAACTTGGTGAAAACCATCGTTAAACGGGGATATACAGTTAACATATTCCTAAATACACCCCCAGGAATCCAGTACGGTCACGATTGGGACGCGCAGGGCAGTCAGCTGCCAACGCTCTGCAAAGCAAAGTGGAGGAAACGCAAGCCTCCATCAAAGCAGAGGCTGATTTCTTTGGTTGAAACAATGGTGATTTTGACATGCCCCAAATTGGGAGTTTTTTTTTTTTTGCGAAAAACAAAGCACTCAAAGTGGAACTGCACCCTTTTTTGTGGTAGCCCTATGTTCACATCAATAGCTGGTAGTCCTGGGTCCTCCGCCGGCAGATTGACGCCATCCCGGGCAAGATCAGTGGTGCTGCGCAAGATGCGGTGGAGCAGCAGAAGCAGAAGGTGGGTCCCATGGGGTTTTTGCTGCAGAAGCTGCTGCCTTTTGAACCAACCATTGGACCATCCCATGAACCATCATGAGAACCATCATCCCAGTTCTAGAGGTATATCCAAGCTAAAAAATCCCTTAGCCGACCCATGAAATAAATATCAAGCCGACCCACTATTCGAAATCATGGAAAATCGTAGGACCCATTTAGGGAGTGTTAAATGTTAGGGGGATGGGATGATTCCTTTTTTTGTCCCAGTTATAGCGGTATAGCCAAGTTTATCTCCCATCCTCCCATAGTTATCACGTACTTACACTCCAGTAAACTACGTAAACTAACGTAGCTACATTGAAAATGGGGCATTTATAGGTGAGTTACCTCTGTTACCTCTCAAACCTTGTGATTCTCCATGGTTATATTAGTTTACCAGTGGGTACTGTATCCCATATTGTTCCACTATGGCGTCGTCGCAGATCGCCGCCATTCCGGGCAAGATCAGTGGTGCTGCGCAAGATGCGGTGGAGCAGCAGAAGCAGAAGGTGGGTCCCATGGGGTTTTTGCTGCAGAAGCTGCTGCCTTTTGAACCAACCATTGGACCATCCCATGAACCATCATGAGAACCATCATCCCAGTTCTAGAGGTATATCCAAGCTAAAAAATCCCTTAGCCGACCCATGAAATAAATATCAAGCCGACCCACTATTCGAAATCATGGAAAATTGTAGGACCCATTTAGGGAGTGTTAAATGTTAGGGGGATGGGATGATTCCTTTTTTTGTCCCAGTTATAGCGGTATAGCCAAGTTTATCTCCCATCCTCCCATAGTTATCACGTACTTACACTCCAGTAAACTACGTAAACTAACGTAGCTACATTGAAAATGGGGCATTTATAGGTGAGTTACCTCTGTTACCTCTCAAACCTTGTGATTCTCCATGGTTATATTAGTTTACCAGTGGGTACTGTATCCCATATTGTTCCACTATGGCGTCGTCGCAGATCGCCGCCATTCCGGGCAAGATCAGTGGTGCTGCGCAAGATGCGGTGGAGCTGCAGAAGCAGAAGGTCCAGACGGTGAAAAAATGGTGGTTTAACTATGAAAAGGGGAGGGTTTAATGGGATTTGATGGAGAATTCATGGAAGCCAAGCGTTTTCATGGAATTAGGATTATGTATTATAATGTGATGTATTTATATAACTAAGCAGCAAAACATGATATATTGAGTGTGTCTGACTTTTTAAAATGGGATCTGTCCCTAGTTATAGCCATTTTAATAGGGAAATGAGGTTCTAATCCTTTGGAATTCCGGGTAAATAGATGTTACCCATTTTATGTTTCTTTTGGCTACTGAAACCCAATTTTCCTCTGAGTGGCTCTGTCTGAAGCTTATTTTGAGCCACAAAACATCGTAACATTTGGGTAGAATTGGGATTGTAACCAAAGTATGGGTGACTATTGGTGAGAGGCCAGCGTATAATTTTTCATGCCATAAACAGAATTCACAGAATTTTGCGCATCGATGAGCAGGTCAGCGATGGTTAAAGGTAAGGGGTCACAGCCCGTGTAGACCATTTATGGCGCCAGATCGTCCCTGTTTGAAGTGGTTGGCCGCCGTTGGCCAAAGAATGGGACACCTAGAATTGTTTGAACATGAACCACTTCGAATTGCTGGTTTCTTCATCATTTTCCAACATTTTTCCCAATGAACGTGGCCACAAAGTCGGGGATAAAACCAGGTGGCTCAGCAAGTGGATGCCGCGGTGGAACGTGCCAAGCAGATGCCGAAGGCATCGAAGAGAGTCCTTTTGGTCACTTTCCAAGCCCCCAGAAGATAAATATTTACTAGTTCATTTTTTGAAGATAGTTTTTAAAATAGTCAACATATATTTTTTAAATAGTAAGTCAATTTTCAATGCTATTTTAGTAGTGTTTTTCCCTTATTCAATTGCAGAGCTAGTCAACGGATGATTTTTTTGGGACATTGGGAACGATGGTTTTCCCCAAAAAACGATGGGGGTTGACGGTTGCTCACCGGCCTGGTTAAATTCCACATGGAATTTCAGTCACAGGAAGCTCCTTGAGAGTTGGCATCCCAGTCAGAACTACGCAATATATGTATGTATATATATATATACACAGTGTGTGTGTCTGTGTATGTATATACAGTATATATATATATAAATATTTGCAACCAGGTACACTGAAGAATCAACTGCGGCCTCTGCATCAAATTCAGACCTAAGTGGCATTGCTGGTTCCATGCGTATTGCGGGTCCACCACCGCTGCCTCATCAAGCTCCAATTAGCGCAAAAGATTTGCGTGTATATATATATAGACTATAGATGATATACAGAAATATACATCATATCTATAGATATGTCTATATATCTATATATCTATATATCTATATATCTATATATCTATATATCTATATCTATATATATATATATCTATATATCTATATATCTATCTATATATATATATATCTGTATATCTATATATTTTTATATCTATTATACGTCCATATTCATTAATCCACACAATCCACGCATCCATTTAAGTTTTGCATCCTGGACGTTTATCTGGGTCAAACAGCTGGGTATTTTAAGATGGGATGGTTTGCTGCGGCCTCAGTGCCCAGCCCATCAGTGGGGAAAGTCATCCTGGATTAGATAGAATATGGAAATTTATTTAAACTATCTCACTTCAAAGGTGGAATATCTTTGATTATGCCATATTCAATTTACTTCACTTGGATCTATCTATCTATATATATATATATTTATACATGTATATGTATACACTATGTATAGGTGCATGTTACAAATAGTATGTGATTAGATACCCTCCAGCCCTCCAGTCATCAAATGTGGCAATGGAAAAAAAGCCTCAACATTTTGAGTTCGTTGGATTTTCCCATGGATGTTCCCATCCAGGAGGCCGCAGAGAAGGCCGTGCAGCGCTTGCAGCAGCTACCGCAGGTGGCCCGTATTTGTTGATGAAATATCGATATCCCCAAGAATTAGTTCATGTGAAGAATTAGCTGATGTAAAATGTAGAAAAAAACACCCGATTTTGCATATCTTAGTTTACCGGAGGGTATATGATATATGATGATATGATAACATTGATGATGAAAGAATACGACCCCTATTTTTTTCGTAGTAACATTAATTTCAGGGTTGCTTCCACAGGAATCATGACCATGAGGGAGGACAATATTCATCGTCATGGTCATTTTTTGAGGATCCAAGGATCAGCAACGGGGATGTCAATCAATACACTTGGGGTACTCTAATTATTTGTAGACAAAGCCAACTGGGAAACATGTTACCTAATAACATGGGCTAGGGGTGGGAAATTCTGCGAAAGAGGTGGCAGATGGCAAAATAATAATCCCTTCTTCCTAATATTAAACACCCCCCAGAAACCATTAGTAGGAAATTTGCGCATTTCTGGGACCGTTTATGGGGTGTTTTATTTTAGGGTGATGGGATTACTTAATATTCATGGGGTAAAGATGGGATAATCAATGCTGAACTGTTCATTTTTCCCCAACAGCAGAAGCTTTGGGGTCTTCAGCCATAGTAAAGGTTTCGGAGCAGACCGGAGCAGCTCCAAAACCCATTCCCTCAAGGTTCCCAAGGTTCCCAGGGTTCCCAAGGTTCCCAAGGTTCCCAACATTCCCAAGGTTACCAAGGTTCCCAAGGTTCCCAAGGCTCCCAAAGTTCCCAAGGTTCCAAAGGTTCCGAAGGTTCCCAAGGTTCCCAAGGTTCCCAAGGTTCCCAAGGTTCCCAAGGTTCCCAAGGTTCCAAGGAAGAGGTTCCCAAGCAACGTTCCCAAGCAAGGTTCCCAAGAGGTTCCAAGCAAGGTTTTCAGGAGGAGGTTCCCAAGCAAGGTTCCCAAGAGGTTCCAAGAAAGGCTCAAAGGTTCCCAAGCAAGGGTTCCCAGCAAGAGCTTCCCAAGCAAGGGTCAGGAAGAGGTTCCCAAGCAAGGTTCCCAGGAAAAGGTTCCCAGGAACAAGGTTCCCAGGAACAAGTTCCCAAGCAAGGTTCCCAGGAACAGGTTTTGCAAGCACGGATTTCAGGAACCGTTTTCAAGGTTCCCAAGAACCGTTTCCCAAGCAAGTTTTCCAGGAACATGTTTTTCCAAGCAAAACAAAGGTTCTCAGAACAGGGTTTCAAGCAAGTGTTTCCAGGAAGAGGTTTCCAGGAAGAGGTTCCCAAGCAAGGTTCCCAGCAAGTTTCCCAAGCAAGATTTCCAGGAACATGTTTTTCCAAGCAAAACAAAGTTCCCAGGACAGGTTTTCAAGCAAGTATTTCCAGACGAGGTTTCAAGGAAGAGGTGTCAAAGCAAGGTTCCCAGCAAGCTGGTTCCCAAGCAAGGTTTTCAGGAAGAGGTTCCCAAGCAAGGTTCCCAGCCACAGGTTCCCAGGAACAGGTGCCCATACAAGGTTCCCAAGAACAGGTTCACAAGTAATTCCCAAGCACGTTCCCAAGCAAGGTTCCCAGCAACAAGTTCCAGGAACAGGTTCCCACACAAGTTTCCCAAGAACAGGTTCACAAGTAAGGCTGCCGGAAAAAGTTCCCAGGCAATGTTTCCAGGAAAAGGTTCCCAAGCAAGGTTCCCAGGAACAGCTTCTCAAGCAAGGTTGCTAGGAAGAGGTTCTGAAGCAAAGTTCCCAGGAAGAGGTTCGCAAGCAAGGGTTCCCAGTTGTTCCTGGAAATTTTGCTTGGGAACCAGCTCTTCCTGGGGACGCTTACTTGAGAACCTTTTCCTGCGAGCCTTGTTCCTGCTTGGAACCTTGCTTGGAAACGGTTCCTGGGACCTTGCTTGGGAACCGTTACCTGGTAACCGTACTTGCAATCGGTTCCTAAGAAATTAACCTTGCTTGGGTTCCTCAGCCACCCCAGGAACAAGATTTCCAATCACATTTTCCAGTTTTAGGTTCGCAAGCAAGGTTACCAGGAACGATTCCCAAGCCAGGTTCCCAAGAACAGGTTCCCAGGAAAGGTTCCCAAGCAAGGGTTCCAGAAACAGTTGCCAAGCAAGGGATCCAGAAACAGTTGCCAAGCAAGGTTCCCAGGCCAGGAACAGGTTCCCAAGCAAGGTTCCCAGAAACAGGTTTCCAAGAAAGGGTTGCAAAAAAGGTTTCCAAGAATAGGTTCGCAAGCAAGGGGTTTCCAGGCAATGTTCCTGGGAACAGGTTTCCAAGCAAGGTTCGCAAGACCAGGTTCCCAAGCAAGGTTCGCAAGAACAGGTTCGTTCCCAAGCAAGGTTCGCAAGAATAGGTTCACAAGCAAGGGTTCCAAGAACAGTGCCTCAAGTTCCCAAGCGAGGGTTCCAAGAACAGGTTTCCTTGCAGGGTAGCGGCAAGGTCCTTGGGAACAGGTTCCCAAGCAAGGTTTCCACGAACAGGTCCCCAAGCAAGGTTCCCCAAGGACAGGTTTGCAAGCAACCTTCGCAAGAACAGGTTCGCAAGCAAGGGTTCGAAGAACAGGTTCCCAAGAACAGGTTCGGGTTCCAAGAACAAATTCTCCAGGAAGGTTCCAAGAATAGGTTGCCAGCACGGTTCCCACGAACATGTTCCCAAGCATGGTTTCAGGTTGTTCATGTTCCCAGGAACAGCTTTTCAAGAACAACTTGCAAAGCAAAATTTCGAAGACCATCTGCAAGCAAGGTTGGAAGCAAGAATAGAATCCCAAGCCAGGTTCCGAAGGACAGGTTCCTAAACAAGGTTCCTAAGCAAAGTTACGAAAAACAGGTTCCCGAGCAAGGTCCCAATGAACAGGTTTGAAGCAAGCAGGCAAAGTTTCCAAGAACAGGTTTCCAAGAGAAAGTTCCCAAGAACAGGTTACCAGGCAATGCTCCCAAGAGCAGGTTCCTAAGAATAGGCTCCCAAGAACAGTTTCCCAAGCAAGGTTCCGATAAACAAGTGTCAAGCAACGTGTCCAGGAACAATTGCCCAGGCAAGGTTCCAAGAACATTGAACAACAGAACGCTGCAAAGTTTGAAGATTTGTTCTAATAACGGAACGGAGAGATTGAAGAACTAGTTTTGCTTCAAAAAATGATACGGCACTCGCACATGGATAAAACACTAGACGACAACGTGGCATGAAAGAAGGCAGTAGGGAGGAGACGAGAAGAAAAGGATGATGGTGATGATGATGACGACAATGATGATGGCGATGACGATGACGAGGATGAATGGCGATGGAGATGATGATGAATGATAGCTGACGCGAGTCATATCATATATCCACGGTTTCGCGCCTTTTTTGGCCCCACAGAGGGTTTGCTCCAGGGCTGGCACCTGAGTGACAGTCAGAATCCAAAGACATGTTGTTTTTACACAGCGAAAAGTTTACACAGAGAAGATGTTACACACAGAAGCCTTTACACAGAGAGGGATTTACACAGAGCAGCTTTTACACAGACGCTTTTGCACACAGACGCTTTTACACACAGAAGCTTTTGCACAGAAAAGCCTTTTCTAAAGAAGCCTTACCACATGAAGCCTTTACACAGAGCAGCTTTACACACAGACGCTTTTTCACAAAGAAGTTTTTACACACAGGAACTTTAACGCGCAGATGCCCAAGCTTTTACACACAGGAGCTTTTGCACACACACACACACGCCTTACAAAAAGAAGCTTTTAGACACAGAAACTTTTACAGCCTTTTCACAAGAAAGCTTTTACACAGAGATGCCTTTACAAACAGAAGCTTTTACACACAGAAGCTTTTACTCAGAGAAGCCTTTAAACAGAGCAGCTTTTACAGAAAGAGAAGCTTTTACACAGAGAAGATTTTGCACAGAGAAGCTTTTTCACAGACAAGTGTTTGCGGGAAGGAACTTTGAGCACAAACGGTTTTTAGATACAGCAGCTTTCACACAGAGAAGCTTTTGCGCGGACCAGCTTTTACACTCAGGTTTGTTTTCACAGAGCAGCGTTTACGCGGAGCAGCTTTTACACACCGAAGTTTTGACGCAGAGAGGCCTTTACACAGAGAAGCTTGTACACACAGAAGCTTTTACACACCGACGCCTTCGCGCACACACACACAGATGCCGGTACACAGAGCAGCTTTGACACGCAGACGCTTTTACACAGAGAAGCCGTTACATAGAGCAACTTTTACACAGCGCGGCTTTTACACGGAGACGCCTTTACACAAAGAAGCTTTTCTACACAAACGCTTTTACGCATAGAGGCCTTTACACACAGAAGCTTTTATGCACAAGGTTTTCACACGGAAGCTTTACACAGAGAAGCGTCTAAACAGAGCATCTTTAATACACAGAAGCATTTACACACACACACAAGCTTTACACACACGCCTTTGCACACAGAGCTTTTACACACAGACGCCTTTACGCATAGAAGCTTGTTCACAGAGCAGGGTTTACACAGAGCACAGAGAGAGGCCTTTGCACAGAGCAGCTTTTACAATCTTATACGCGCAGAAACTTTAAACACGCCCTTGTAAAATCGTAGTTTTACACAAGTTTATTTCGCGCAAAACGGTTGTGCCTGACGTTTCAAACTGGATAAAGTCGCAATTTTACACCAATTCTTGAACGTTGGCATCTGACGTTAAAAAACCGCAGTTTTCCCACAGTTATTGCCGTTTGACTTTCATGCCACGCTTGCATCTGAACTTTCAAAATCACAATTTTATACCAGTTTTTGACGGTTAACCCTCATTTCGTGCGAAGGGGCTGTGCCGGGCCTCACCAAATTTGCATTTTGCCACATGTTTGGATGTCCGACCTGCGCGATCTCTGAAGAGGGTTGCCCGTGCCCAAAAGAAATTCACATTCCACCACATGTTTGGGCGTTCGAAACGCACGATCTCCGCAGACGGCTGCTGCGGGCAAAGAAGTTTCGCATTTCACCACACCACATGTTTGCCCATCCGACACGCGCCATCTCCGCAGAGGGTTGCCCAAGGACAAACAAGACCCGCATTTCGCAACACGTTTGGGTGTCCGACACGCCGCAGAGGGTAACGATTCGTAAGCCACCGCCTGGCTGTCCCTGCCACCAGAGAGAAATAGAAGAACTGGATGATCTTGCAGGAGTTCAGATACAATTTGATCACCTGGAAGTTAGCTGAACCCCTGTGTAGCAACTCCAATTTCTGTGCAAAATGACCTTGCCGGCAGGAGTCTTGTAGGAGTTCAAGTAGAAATGGATCACCTGCAAGTCAACTCCTGTGTAAATGACATTGTTCAAGTTTTGTAGGAGTTCCCTAGAAGTTGATCACCTATAGCTGATGTAGGTGATGTTGTCTATGTTGTAGATGATGAGGATGATGTTGTAAGTGATGTAAGGTTAGATAGATTTGAAGATGTAGGTGATGTATAGGATGCAGTGATATAGATGATGATGTAGGTTATGTATGCGTTGTAGGTGATGTATATCATGTAGATGAGGTTGATGGAAAAAGATCGTGTAGTGATGTAGATGGTGTAGGTGAGATAGATGATGGTGATGATGATGGTGGTGGTGGTGATGGTGATGATAATCATGATGATCTAGGGAAGATGGTGCAGAAGATGTAGTAGGTGATGTGGGTGATGTAGAGGATGTAGTGATGTAGGTGATGATGTAGGTAATGTATGTATTGTAGATAAAGCATGTCATATAGATGAGGTTGATGGAAAATGTGTAGGTGGTGTAGATAATGTAGGTGAGACAGATGTAGGTGATGATGATGATGATGATGATGATCGTGATAGTGATGATGATGGTGTAGATGTAGATGTAGATCTAGAGAAGATGGTGTAGAAGACGGTATAGAAGATGTAGGTGATGTAAAGGACATAAGAGATGTGGATGATGTATGTTAGGTAGATGAAGTGAAGAGTGAGGCAGACAGCAGTTCTTTGGGAAAAAGCCTTCGCACGAGCTTCGGGAATTTTGGCTTTTGGAAAAGCGGTTTTTCATAAAGTGTTTGTGCTGTGATTGCGCCTTGTACGCCCGACCTCTAGAGTAAGAAGGGCGGGGCAATAAACATACTTCACTCATTGGGTGTTTTGCAACTGTTTTTGTTTCTGGCTGTTGGGGATACTCTTTGGGCTTATTTTTCGGATTTCTCTCAAAATGGGAGGATGTGCCAAGACACTACCATTACGAAAAAGGGAGATTAATTTACGGGATATTTTGGCGAACTTGATGTTGCAGTTTGCTTAACGTTTTGAGACTGTGGCACACAATTCTTTTTCGCATGGTCCTATCGAGATGCATATTTGATTAAGATATTGCACGATTCAGTTTTTCGTACAGTTGGAGTTTCTTATTGTTGTGTCCCATGGAATTTTCATGTGGTTACCCCGCTGAAAGACCTCAAACATGGTTGATTGAACAAACCAGAACATGGTAAAAATCGCTCTGGTTTAGCATCACAAATGGTACTGTAAATCATAATCATACATCATAATTTGCCAAAAAGAGAGGGCGGTTTTTTAGATTCCACGAGAGGGGCAGTGCTCAGTCGCCCGGCAGGAAGCCTTGGATAGCCTGACCGGTGCTGCGAAGGCCACAGCAAAGGTTCGACGTTTGGTTCGGATTGGTAAGGGAAACATATACAATAACCATAACCATAAACCATAAACCATAACCATAAAACACCATGGTTATTCTCCCATAAACATGTGGTGTTTGTGTTTTTCTCCCATATGATCCCCACATTTTTTGGGCTGAAATGTGCTCCCAAGGCGCAAGCCAGCAGCGCCCGGGAGCTCGAGTTAAGCAACTCTCCGAAGATCCAGTGTTTTTTTTTGGTATACCGAAATTTACATCCCATAGTTATCATAGTCTCATAATTATCATAATAGTCTCATAAATAAATTCGAAATTAATAGCCATAATATTCATCAATAGTGACTCATAGTTTATTAATATTTATTAATAATAGTCCATAATGATTCATAGTCCACATTTGCACCGAAATTCACATCCCATGATTATTATAATATATCATAATATATCATAATAGTCATTAATAGTCTCATAATCATAATGATTAAACAATTTGGGGGGATATGGATGGATATGGTGAAGAATACTGTAAAGCCGCATTGTTCGGGGCGGTGAAAGTTTATGATTGGGTATATCAAATTAATAGAATTTCTTTTTATTGTGGCTATGAAAACATCTAGCATACCAACCCTGGGATGCAGATCCTCTGAGCATCCTTGGTGACTGGTGGAATTCCATCAAATACCTCGGAACGGAATCCGAATTCAGCAGGGTTTAGGTCACAGCTTCAGTCGTCGATTCTGAAGATTCTGACTTCCAGCAAGTGTTTTTTCGAGAACATGGGTGTCATGCCACCGGTCATTTTCATGTCTGAAGCGCGCTATGGAGGCCATCCCCCAGATGTCATTTGTCATGGATCCAATGAACTTACATACAAAGCCAGGATTTCTAAGGTAAGTTACACTTGATAATCCCATATTAAGAATCCCTTCATCATATTTAATTTTGGTTGAGTATTGGATCTATTCACTTTTGGGCCCCAAATAGTGCGAGGGCTATACATACCCATTTCAAGATGTTGAAACCATGTTAAAGCATCATTTTTGATCATTTTTTGACGGTTAAATCCCAACAACCAATACGATGCTTTGGCTATATATCCCCACTTAAAGATGGTAAAACCATGTAAAACCTGAGTTCCTGAGTTTTGCTGGTTCATATTCTTATTTTTACAATGGTTAAAACCTGTTAGATGCCTAAATCATCATTCTTCTGGTTTTAATCCCAGTTTTTGCTGCTTAAATGCACATTTTTGTTGGTTAAATCCACCATTTCTGAAGGGATCAGCATTTGAGCACCGAAAACTCTACGGCCAAGGCGCAGCGCTCAGCAGAGGAGGGTCTGGACTCAGCAAGGGGAGCTCAGGAAGGGGATGGGTTCAGGATGATTTACAATGGAAAATCCTATTAAAATGGGTAATTTTTTGGGGTAGCTTTATGATTTTTTTTGGAACCCCCCTTATTGCAGTGAAATTGGGTTATGAATATAGCGACTATGATTATAGATGTTGGATTGCAGCTGCAATATCTATTCGACATTGGGATTATGAATAAGATAGTGTGTTCATTCATTTATTTGTTGATCTTCTCAGAAAAGTGGGATGAATTCTTGGTGTGGTGTCCACTATATCATATTCAGTGTCTTTATTCCATTTGTCCTTTATATACATGTATGTATATATATATATATATTCATGTTTTATTCCAAACAACACTGATTTTAATATTTAGTGTTTATATATATATATATTTCTTGTCTAATTTTTTTCCTAGAAAACTGGAGTTCATGCTTAATGGGAACACTCGACCGACCGACAGCTGAAACGGCTGAAACTGTCAGAGTCTCCATCCTGATTTCATCAGTGGATGGGTACTGAGGCAGTGAAAGGGATACAGGTGCGGGTGAGTCGAAGATGATCCGATGACGGAACATTGAGGGGGTCTGTCCGAAAATGGGGATACCCCAAAACTGGAGATTTTGTGAGGAACATCAGATTTGAATTTTGGGGCACCTGATTTTGAGATGTTGCCCTCCGGTAATCTAACATGGCTAGCGCTGGGAAATCCATAAATGGAGATTTCGTTGGCGAAAATCCTCGTTTACGAAGCGGGTGATCTTCGGGCGGGGGTTCGCTTCGGGCGTAAATTTTGGCTCGCTTCGGGCGTAAATTTGGTCTCGCTCCGGGCGTAATTTTGGTCTCGCTTCGGGCTTAAAGTTGTTCCACAGGCACTGTGGCAGGCGCAGCCCAAGAGCGAGCAAGTAATACCAGGTGCCAAAGGGCAAGTCAGCATATAGCGTCTCGTTCACTTCATGCTGTGATGCCTTAACGTTTCGTTCTGGCGTATCTAAAAGTAACTGTGCTCCTCGTGTCTGATTACTTGAGCTGATATAAGGCGCATGTAAATGCAACTCAGCTGGGTCTGCTTGGGTGCCCGGATGTTATGTTTCGTTCACTTAGTACGGCGCATGTCTGTCTGCGGTCGGGTGCCTGGTATGTATGTTCGCGCGGTGACGAATGATGTTGCGCTTGTGGGGTATGACAATGCAATAGCATATGTCAGTCTGAATGGTAATTGGAATGTCAGATAGAATGCCACAATGTTCTATGTCAGATGGGGTGTCCACGGTGGGGATTACTCGAAGACAGCAGTTTCAGTCGTCAATTTTGTAATGTGCTGGGCGTGTATCCTTCACTTCATGGTATGCTACTGGGTGCCTGGGTGGGGTAGTATATGTAAGATAGCAATGTATGTCAATAGCTCAGGAACGTCTTGCAAGTTACTGACAAGTAGGAAGATGTTGCAACGTATCAGGAACGTCTGCCAAGTTATTTGACGAAGAGGTTACAACATACCAGGAACATCATTCAATTTACTTGAACAATATGTGATAAGTGTTAACGTGCCAGGACCGTCTTGCAAGGTACTTGCAGAAGATTTTTACAACGTCTAAGGAAGGTGTTGCAAGTCACTTGAAGAAGGTGTGTCAACGTATCAGGAACATCTGACAAATCACTGCAAGAAGAGTTAACAACGTATCAGGAACGTCTTGCAAGTTACTTACAAGTAAAGAAAAACAAGATATATCGATGTATTTGAACATGGCCTCAAGAGGCTTGTGCATGTGCATTAGAGATACTCCTAAAGAACATTGTCATTGAATCACAGGCTGAGCATGCATTTCCTGTTGGCTGAGCATGCATTTCTTGTTGAATCAGACCGCATGTCCCAGCCCCGAGTCCCCAAGTGTTATTCTAAAGGTCTCATTCCAGGATGCTGCTCCCCTAAACCCACCCCATGTCCCAGGTCTCATTCCAGGATGCTGCTCCCCTAAACCCACCCCATGTCCCAGCCCCGTAACCCCATGTCCCCTCAACCCACCCCATGTCCTCTTCTTACATCAACTGCAACAACATATAAACCCTAAAGGGGTCGTGGCCCTTCTTACATTAAAAGCAACAACATATAAACCCTAAAGGTGTCGTGGCCCTTCTTACATTAAGTGCAACAACATATAAACCCTAAAGGTGTCGTGACCCTTCTTACATTAAGTGCAACAACATATAAACCCTAAAGGTGTCGGGGCTCTTCTTACATTGAGTGCAACAAGATATAAACCCTAAAGGTTTCGTGGCTCTTCTTAGATTAAGTGCAACAACGTAAAAACCCCAAAGGTGTCGTGGCCCTATTTAGATTAAGTGCAACAACATATAAACCCTAAAGGTGTCGTGGCCCTTCTTACATTAAGTGCAACAACATATACACCCTAAAGGGGTCGTGGCTCTTCTTACATTACGTGCAACAACATATAAACCCTAAAGGTGTCGTGGCTCTTCTTACATTAAGTGCAACAACATATAAATCCTAAAGGTGTCGTGGCCCTTCTTAGATTAAGTGCAACAACATATAAACCCTAAAGGGGTCGTGGCCCTTCTTACATTAAGTGCAACAACATATAAACCCTAAAGGTGTCGTGGCTCTTCTTACATTGAGTGCAACAACATATAAACCCTAAAGGTGTCAAGGCTCTTCTTACATTGAGTGCAACAACATATAAACCCTAAAGGGGTCGTGGCCCTTCTTACATTAAAAGCAACAACATATAAACCCTAAAGGTGTCGTGGCCCTTCTTACATTAAGTGCAACAACATATAAACCCTAAAGGTGTCGTGGCCCTTCTTACATTAAGTGCAACAACATATAAACCCTAAAGGTGTCGGGGCTCTTCTTACATTGAGTGCAACAAGATATAAACCCTAAAGGTTTCGTGGCTCTTCTTAGATTAAGTGCAACAACGTAAAAACCCTAAAGGTGTCGTGGCCCTATTTAGATTAAGTGCAACAACATATAAACCCTAAAGGTGTCGTGGCCCTTCTTACATTAAGTGCAACAACATATACACCCTAAAGGGGTCGTGGCTCTTCTTACATTACGTGCAACAACATATAAACCCTAAAGGTGTCGTGGCTCTTCTTACATTAAGTGCAACAACATATAAACCCTAAAGGTGTCGTGGCTCTTCTTACATTGAGTGCAGCAACAAATAAACCCTAAAGGTGTCGTGGCTCTTCTTTTATTGAGTGCAGCAACAAATAAACCCTAAAGGTGTCGTGGCCCTTCTAAGATTAAATGCGACAACTTATAAATCCTAAAAGGTGTCGGCGCTCTTCTTACATTGAGTGCAACAAGATATAAACCCTAAAGGTTTCGTGCCTCTTCTAAGATTAATTGCAACAACATATATACCCTAAAGGTGTCGTGGCCCTTCTTACATTAAGTGCAGCAACATACAAACCCTAAAGGTGTCGTGGCTCTTCTTACAATGAGTGCAACAACATATAAACCCTAAAGGTGTCGTGGCCCTTCTAAGATTAAGCGCAACAACATATATACCCTAGAAGGGTCGTGGCTCTTCTAAGATTAAGTGCAACAACATATAAATCCTAAAGGTGTCGTGGCCCTTCTTAGATTAAGTGCAACAACATATAAACCCTAAAGGGGTCGTGGCCCTTCTTACATTAAGTGCAACAACATATAAACCCTAAAGGTGTCGTGGCTCTTCTTACATTGAGTGCAACAACATATAAACCCTAAAGGTGTCGTGGCTCTTTTTACATTAAGTGCAACAACATATAAACCCTAAAGGTGTCGTGGCTCTTCTTACATTGAGTGCAACAACATATAAACCCTAAAGGTGTCGTGGCCCTTCTTACATCAACTGCAACAACATATAAACCCTAAAGGTGTCGTGGCCCCTCTTACATTAAGTGCAACAACATATAAACCCTAAAGGTGTCGTGGCTCTTCTTACATTGAGTGCAACAACATATAAACCCTAAAGATGTCGTGGCTCTTCTAAGATCAAGTGCAACAACATATAAACCCTAAAGGTGTCGTGGCTCTTTTTAGATGAAGTGCAACAACATAGAAACCCTAAAGGTGTCGAGCCCTTTTTTGCTGAAAGTGAGTGCATTTATGCCTGAAGTGAGCCCGGATATGCCTGAAGTGAGCCCAGATATGCCCTAAGTGAGCCCAGATATGCCCTAAGTGAGCCACATATGCCCAAAGTGAGCCCATTTTATGCCCAAAGTGAACCTCGAAAATTTATGCCCTAAGTGAGCCCGAATTTATGCCCAAAGTGAGCCCCTCGCCTACTACCAGCAAACCATGTTTTTTCATACTTGTATCCCATCATTAGTATTCCATGAATAGTCCCATTAATAAATCACTCTAAAATCCCATGACTAGTCCCATATTTTACCTGTATTCTGGATGTGTTCCTTCGATCTGAAGCGGGGAGGCTGTTCCTGTGAAGCTGCTTGAAGCCATTCAGGGCGCAACTGTGGGTGTGGTCACAGGCATCACAGGTGCGTCATACGCTGAGACACCGGATGTAAGATATAAAGCCACGGTGAGATGTGGGTTTAGCAGGGATTTCAACACACAAGATGGGAATTGAACTACATCCCAAGCATTGGAATTGCACCCATGTATGCTCATATCAGAGGGGAGATACTGCATAGGGATATACTCAAAAAGCTGCTGAATGGTGTGCTGGGTCGGAGTAGGGTAGTAGGAGTCCTTGAAAGAGAGGAATTAGGATCGCTATTTGGGTCCGACATGCCAGTTCCTCAGCTATTCAGTTTGATTGCCTATAAATCAACAATTCAGTTCGATGATTTTACAATTTGAAGTCCCACTTATATAGTTGGGGATTACCCAGCTAGCCATGTTTGATTGCTGGAGATCGCTCTCCTTTAACGTCTGACTGGGTACCTGAGAAAAGAGGTTTCGCACTTGAGATGGCCCAAATGATTTGGGACACGACAGCCTAACTCCCAACAAAGCAACCACAAAATCATTCGAAATGAAACAAAAACTCCGTTTTGCATAGGGAAATCCATGTGGAGTTTTGGATCTTTGTGAGGACAACAGTCCGGGAATCTTCAGAAGTAGCAAAAAAGTGGTAAAAAACAATTCAAGTTACCTAAGTGTTGACTCATAGATGATTCTTCTATCAGACTGATTTCCCATATCCTCTACAAACCTCATGTTGAAGTGTCCATTTATAGACGATCCAATTTCGCGACACCGTCTCCGGTCGTTTTGACACTGCGTTCAGGTGCGATCCAACGTCGCTTCGATGAGATCCTTCAGGACCCAGAGACCTGGTTCCAGCCATGTGACTGATGACGAGGGTATCTTCAATATCTTCAATATCTCCATGAAATCTCCATCTTCTGTTTTGCCAGTGGGAATAAAATTAGGAGAGTTATATCAGTTAATATCCCCAACCATCCCAGCCCTAGTTCTTCGACTTAGCACCAACGAATCGCCAACGAATCGCCAGGCCATTGTGGATACCCCGAAGGTTGCTCAGCGAGAGGCGGATTTTTTCTGTGAAAAAACACCATGGTCGAATCACTGGATGAAATTGGGGTAACCCCATGACTTAGGAAGCCCCCCAAAAACATATATATATATATATTATATATATATATGATCATATATGTATGTATAGACTGTATAGATGTGTGTTTATACATATATGGAGTATAATTAACAATGTATTCACGTCCACATATATATATATATTATATTTCTAAGATTGCATGGCGCGAAGAATTTAAACCTTTCAGCCAAGAAAATCGGAAACAAACCACTGCATCCTGCTGAGTCAGGTGGCTGAGGGCATCAAGAAGATCCCCGGGACCGTCCAGCAAGGGGTCAACAAGGCACCAGGGAGAAGCAACTTCAAAGCTCTTCAAGAGTTAACATCTTCATTCCCAAAATGTGGCCCAACTATGGTGCCCTATTGGATACTTTTCCGAAACATCTTCATTTCAAGAAATGCAGTCAGACACCTCGAATTCTTTTGGAGATTCCAACATACCCCCAGAAAGATGGAAACATCATTTCGGGTCACTAAGGTCAACCTCGGCTGTCTTTTTTTTGGGGGTAAAATTTAAGTATGGGATGATCACTATTTGGAGGGTAGCCTCATGAAACTGAATATGAATAAACCATGGTTTAGTCTCCGCGGTTGACATTATTCTATCTTCTTGGGAGCTCCCAAAAAAAACAACATTTTCTGTCACTTAGCTGACTGCCAAGGCCGTGGCCCAGCCGATTCAAGAGTCTGTGGCCAAGGCACCAACTGGATCTCAAAATCTGAGTTTCGAGCTGGTTAACGTTTCGGGATGATCTTTTTTCACTGCAGATTTTGCAGCTGATTTGATGATCATTTCGTGATGCAGGCCCAAGATCAGTTGGAGCAAAAGATCCAGACGGTTTCTTGGCAAAATCGAGGTGGTTGGATATTAAAATATCTAACTCACTGGATGATCCCTATAGGGAAGCCATTGGTATGTCATCATTATTTTTAACACCCCAAAAAATTGAAGGGTTTCTGATAGTGAAGGTGAATAGGAGGCCGGGTCCCAAAGTGTGACGGTTCAGACGAGAAGATGCCCAGTGGACTCATGTTAGTCAAGCAGAATCCAAAAAAGGCGCGTTTACATTGGGGCATTGCAGTAGAAATCACCCAAATCAATAGTGAGAATGATGATTTTCACAAGTGGATTCAGGGGTTTCCCCCCCTTTTTTGGGAACAGCTTCATGCGTCGTGCGAAAACGCTGCTTTGGTCTGCTCCCGCAGCCAGAGACCGACCCTTTGTACGCCTTCCCGCGACCTTTCTCCGCATTTTTTCACCGTCATGGCCCTCTCTCAGCAAGAGAAGAACGTCCGATTGGAGGTGGGTTTGATCCATGGCCATATCTCATGGGGACATCTGGGCTGAAGCACGCGCCGATCCCAACTTTTTTTTTACTCATTGGGGGTTCTAAACATGTTTAGTAACCCCAAAAAAGATGCAGAGTAAACTTCAAAAAATAGTGACTTCTTTTTTTTGGGTATAGTCGGTATAGTTAATTTATAAATATGATAAAGCCATGGACATCACAGCGTGGTCATAGGCCGAGAGCTGGCAAGACAAGATGAAGGCGGGGCTGAACCACTCCCTCGCCATCGTACAGGTTCGACCTGGGAGGTTTCGTTGCCCGGTGAGCCATGAACAAAACACCATTGTTGGTTCTAGTTTCAGGGGGTTGTACATGGTTGTACTACCTAACTTACCTAACTAGCTAATTTATTGGGGATTACTGACAACCCACATTAGCTAAGTTTATATAATGTTGTTTGAGTGGGATTTGAAGGGCATTCAGCCATGTTTTTGTTGCCTTTTTGTTTAACCGAAGATACACATGGGCATATGATTGACAAATTACGATAAATTACGAATGACTGGTTATGACATAATTATACAAACTATACTATGCCTTGCCATGCCATCAATACCATTGTTTAACGGGAACTTAACCATGAGAGGTCTTATGGGGTTTTAAGTATCAAACATGCAGGGATATGATTGATAAATGATGGTTGATGGGTTATGAAATAGGGGGTTTGCAACCTTCATAATTTATGGGGAATTCTGATATATAAGCCACAATAAACGGGAGACCGTTCTTAACCACCAGTATTGCATTGGATGGGGGCATTCTTCATGGCTTAATCAGGTATCCAATACCTGTGACAAAAAAGACTTCTTGATCCTGTTTCGCGGGTTGAAGCTCCTTCTTCCACCATTTTTCTGGATATATATATATATACATGAATGAACGACCCCGGAAGTAAAGACGAATAGGTTGATCATCCCCTTTTTTCGGTAGTTTCGGCTTCAGCTCATGAGTGGTTGCAGATTGTGCAACTGCCCCTTTCCTGGAGTGGACGGAGTCTGCGCTTTGTGCCGGTGTGTCTCCCGGCTGGTGGGGGAGTTCAGAGCACTTCAGCCTGTACTGCGATCCTGGGGGGTCAGCCAGGCCAGGCAGTGGACTTCCCTGCTCCAAGAAGAGCAAGCTCAACAGCGGGCCAGGGACAGGCTTTGTGCTCCTGTGGGCCCTCCTACTACGGGAGGGTTACCAGTGCCTCCCCCACCTCCTCCTCGTACGGAGGGCATTGCGGTGAAGAGGGAGGCGGCGGCGAGCGCACCAAGCGCCCCAGCCGAGGTTGCTGAGGCACCTTCCTCGAGCGCCCGGGGAGCTAGAGAGGAGGCTGAGAGATCCAGATCGCGTCAAAAGCCCAAGAAAGAAAAGAAGAAGGAGAAAGCTGAGGGAAAGAGGAGTAAAGCCCGAGATAGTAAGACAGAGAGAGGAGAAAGCCCAGGAAGAAAAGAAAGGAAAGAACGTCCGAGAAGCAAAAATAGGTCAGGAGAAGAGTCTGCACGTGGAAGCAGAGAAGCTTTCATTGACAAGAGGCCCGTCAGCAGGGCAAGGAGTCCGAGACTGGAAGATAGAGACAGGGGCAGAGGCAGACCCCGAGAACCAGAGCATCCTCCTAGAAGGTGGGAGGGTCCTATCTTGACGGTGAGGCGTCCGATCGGAGAAGCGGAGCCCAGGGCCGATCCCCAGCGTAAGAGGGCGCTCAACAAAGGCAGAAAGAAGCGAGAGAGGCAGCGGGCTTGGCGAGAGGACCGAGCTCAAGGTTAATGGCATTGAGGAGGCCAGCGGCGGCAGGGCCAGCTGGTAGACGGGCTCCTAGGGTGGGAGCAGCTCTGCGTAGACCGGCGAGTCGAGGCGCAGGTGAGCAGAGTCAGAAGGGCGAAGCAGAAGAAAAGTTTGTGAACGGAGAAGAGGTGGAAGCCAATTTGGCTCCTTTGGGAAGATTGGTGCAAGGTACTCCTGTCGTCGTCGTTGGGGAGTACCGACAAGAAGGATGTCGTCTTTGCGGCACAGTGCAGGGCCTCCAAGTGCGCCACGTGGGCGATGTAGAGTTGCAACTGACAGGGGAGGGGACGGAAAGCGAGTCCCTCCTGAAGTGGATCACCGGGCACCCCACGGTGCCAGTGCGGGTCCATCTGTGCGGCTCAACTTGCCCCAACAAGGTGGACGCAGAAGGTCTAGTACACGCCACAAAAATCCGACAGAAACAGAGGAGCGACGAGGGAGGCTGGTCAGAGAACCTGCGAGAAGGAAGAGACGAGAATGCAGAGCTGAGGAGAGAAGCAATGGCATTGCAAGAGAAGGAAGCGAAGGAGAAAGAGAGAGCAGACCAGAAAAGAGACGACAAGAAAACAAAGAAAAAGAAAAAGGAGAAGAAGAAAAGATCCTCAAGCACCGGAGGATCCAGCCGAAAGAAGGTGAGATCGAGCAGAAAGAGGGTCAACTCACGAAAGGAGCTGAAGGATGTCTTCGGGTCAACTGGCCTGGACCCCAATTACAAAGTGAGGAGGAAACTGGTGAAAGCATTGAAGAAGAAGTTGAAGAGGAAGAAGGAGGAGAGCACCAGCGGCGATTCAAGCTCCATCGATGGGAGCGGGGAGAGCAGCGACCAGGGCAGCTCCGAGGACGAGGGGATCTTCGGGGACACCCACAAAGTGCGGGTGGTGGCCCGCCGAGCTCCAGGAGTTCTAGCGGAGAGCACTATCAGGGAGATGCAGAGTCAACTCCTGACGGCAGCAGGCACAGTTTGGGACCAGGAGAAAGGGGAGGTGCCTGCGGTGGCGCTGCAATATTACCGCAACCATCTGGCCCCCCTCCTTTCAGGGGGGGCCAGCCGAGAAGCTCTGACCTTGTGCTGGAGCTTAGACCTGGCGCTTCAGGGGAAAGTTGCCAACACGGTCGACTGCTTGGCGCAGAGGCTGAAGAGTTTGCAGCTGACAGCCAATGGAGGGAGTTGGCGAGTCAGTCAAAGGGTCGAAGTGGTCCCGCCAGAACGGGGACAACTGACAAGCCGCGCAGAAACACAGGCCGCGGCCAAGGAGGACAAGGAGGAGCAGAAGACGAGAGCGTTAGCAAAAGGAAAAGAAAAGGGAAAGAGCGAGAGTTCAGGGGCAGGGGCCCCGTGGCGATACGGGCAAAAGGGCGAGACAAAAGGGCGCGACAAAGGGAAAGGCAAGAGGAGCGAAAAAGAGGAAGGAAAGAAGAGCTCCTAGATTTGGGAGCTGAGGCTGAAGACGAATATGAGGGCCCCCTCCTAGGTTTGGGAGGAGAGCCACAAAGAAGCTATGAAGAGGTGCGAGGAGCCCCCTGTGGCCTTAGTTTAAACCAGGGGAAGACTGCCCACGGCCGGGACACTGTCCTTGGACAGGACCGGGCCAGGTGCAGTACGGGAGTGCGCGAAGATCGCCCTCCTGACAGCCCTGAATGTGGACCCTGGGTGCGTGGACACGGTTCTGTGTGGAAACCGCCTATAGGTCTTATGGGGCATGGCGCCGGAGAGAGGTCAGATGGCGCAGGCGTTTTTCCACAGTTTCATGTTTCACCTAGTGGCGAAGCTCCGGACAGCCAGTTCGCTGGTAGTCCCTCGGCGTCATCCAACCGATGCTTAGGTGACTTTGCAGATAGTCACTTGGACGATGCCCCGCAGACCTTCGATCGCAGTGGTGAGAAAAAGAAGATGAAGGATCCGAGTGAAGTCAGGGAGTGTGGTCGAGTTGAGAAACTTGTTGGTTTACCCTGGGGTTCCTGTTTGCCCTTAGTTCAGTCACTGCTGATTAAATCTTCTTCAAAATTGAAAAAGAAGCACAGCGAGGCCAAGCCCACGGGTGACGTATTCCCGTTACCCACCAGCACTGACATTTTAAGGGGGCAGGAACGTCTGGCCAGGGTTGATGTGGTTATGCTGCGGTCTCTTTGCTTGGGTCTCAATAGTTACGCGGGAGTTGACTTAGAGTCAGGGGCCAGAGTAACTCCTTTGCAGCTTGAGTTCCTGGAAGGGCTGTGCGGAGATTTAGCAGAGGTTTCAACATGGGAAGAGACGTTTAGCTTGTCTACTTGGGAATCCTTTTTTAGTAGTCGCAGTGTAGACTATGTTGGTGATGAAGTGTCGGTGGCAAAAACTACTTCTTGGTCCAACCTTAGTCCAGCTATACCTGCAGAAGTAGGAGGGGTGGAGCTGTCTTCGGTATTGGAAGGGGGTTGCAGACACTACGTCACACATTTCGAGGACTACCTAGTCCCTCCTGAATCCATGGAATACACCAAGCCTCCGAGGGTCATGGTAGCTGATGACCAATGGGAGGGCGTCTGTCGAGGTCTCCTGTCATCGGGTATCTGTGGCCTTCTCCCGGAGAGCGAGTTGTTCCATGTGAAGGGGAGGCCTCTCCTAAATGGCCTCTTCGGAGTGCCCAAGGGAGACAGAGCAGGAGGGATAGAGTTGCATAGGCTAATCATGAATTTGATTCCTCTGAACAACATTTGCCGGCCAATCCAAGGAGACGTATCAACGTTGCCAGCATGGTCCTCAGCTGGGCCGTTAATGTTGATGCCCACTCAACAGTTGCTCATTGGGTTCAGAAGATGTGAGGTGTTTCTTCTACATTTTTAAAGTTCCCGCTGCATGGCAAAAGTTTCTCGGTTTCAACAAGGCTGTACCGACCCATCTGCATCCGGGGCAGACCGAGCGCCATTTTTTGGTGTCTCGAGTCTTGCCCATGGGGTTCAGGAATTCAGTCAGTCTGGCACAGGCAGTCCACCGTTCCGTGGTGAGAAGTGCCAAGGGGAGGACGAGCAATCGCCTCCTGGATTGCCAAGAGCTGAGGAAGGATCGTCCTTTCCCCAACACTGATCTGATGCATCGAATATATTTGGACAACTTTGATGAGTTGGAACGCATGGACGGGAGTTTGGCAGCGCTCCTGAAAGGTTCTCCAAGCCCCTCTATTCTAGCCCTTAGAGCTGAGTATGAGGCTTGGGGTATTCCTAGGCATCCCAAAAAGGCCGTGCAACGTTCCTTGAGGGCCGAGGTACAAGGGGCTATGGTGGATGGTGACAAGGGGTGTGCATACCCCAAACCTGACAAGATCCTAAAGTATACTCAACTGGCGCTACTCATGCTAGACCAAGGGAAGTGTAGTCAAAAACAGATGCAGGTAGTGGCTGGGGGCCTCGTGTACATTGCCACTTTCCGTAGGGCCCTAATGGGTGGCCTGAATCACATCTGGGCGTTTATCGAAGAATTTAACAAATACCCACCGGTGATACGCCTGGAGATCCCCTACTTGGTGGAACTGGAGATCAGTCGGTTTATCGCACTACTGCCGTTGGCACGTATCAACTTCCGAGCGCTACCCAACCCCCAAGTGACTGCAAGTGATGCCTCCACGACTGGGGGAGGTGTCACTGTCAGCAGGGGACTGACAAATCTGGGTCGGATAGCCACCTTGTGCCCCTCGAGGGGAGACGTCCCTGAACTTGGTGAGATGACCCAAGTACTCACTATAGGTCTCTTTGACGGGATCGGGGCTCTCAGAGTGGCAGCAGATGCTGCTGGTCTGCCAATGGCTGGACATGTTAGTGTGGAGATGGATGCCTCAGCCTCCAGGGTTTTGGAATCCAAGTTTCCGGCCACTCAATTTGTCTCAAATGTGGAAAGTGTTGACTTGGACATGGTGCGACAATGGGCATGCCAATTTTCCCAGGTCGGGTTAGTGATCTTGGGTGCAGGGCCTCCTTGCCAAGGAGTCAGCGGATTAAACGCTGATCGTAGGGGAGCGCTTAAGGACTACCGTAGCAAGTTGTACGTACATGTGGCCCGAATCCGTGATCTTGTGCGGGTGGCTTTTCCTTGGGCACAAGTGCACTCCCTTGCTGAGTCAGTACAATCAATGGATGTCGAGGATCGGATGGTTATGAGTGAGTCCTTTGGAACCCAAAGCTGGGCGATTGATGCCAGCGGGGTCAGCCTGGCCAGGCGACCAAGGCTGTACTGGATCACGTGGGCGTTGCAGACAGGGGAGGGTGTGACCATCGAGATCCCTCCTGATGACAAATGGGAGTCCATGGGAAAGGTGAAGCTGGAAGGTAAGGTGGAATCTGACAAGTACCTAGTGCCAGGTTGGAGAAGGCTAGGTGAGCAACCTCTCCCCACGTTTACCACCTCACGGCCACGACAGCATCCAGGGAGAAGGCCAGCGGGGCTGGACATGTTGACGGCGGCAGAAAAAACACAGTGGGAGGAGGACAAGTTCAGGTTCCCTCCTTACCAATACCAGACCTGCCATCAGGTCGGGAGAGGGGATGTGCACCGCTTGGTCAATGCCGAAGAGCGCGAGGTGATTCTTGGCTTTCCCAGGCATTACACAGTCAACTGCCTGCCTAAGTCCAAGCAAGGTTCTACGGAGCACCAAGACCTCAGGTTGACGCTGCTGGGCAACTCCTGGAACGTCACTGTGATCACATGGCTCCTCAGTCAATTGGGAGCGTGGCTGGGAGTAAGTCCTCAGCTGACGGTCCAGCACTGCATCGAACGGACGTCGCCAGGAGCCAACACGGATTTTGCCACTTTCCTTACCAGACAGCCGATGAACGGGCCGAGGAAAGCTCTCATTCAGGGAGGTAGCGATCTCCTCGTTAAGAAACTGCTCAACTTGGTCAGTATCAAAGGAGAGGACATACTGGTGAATTCTGCTTCAGAAGAAACACTGAAGTATCACAGACTCAGAGCCAGTATTCCTGCAAATTTGTGGAAGTGGTCCACAGTGTGCGGATGGAAATGGAGAGGCCATAAGGAGCACATCAATGTGCTGGAACTAAGGGCCGTGCTATGTGCCATGCGTTATCGTACCACCAAGCAACGAGTCAGAGACCAGAGGATCATACATCTAACTGACTCACTAGTGTGTCTCCATACCCTCACTAGGGGCCGCACCAGCAGCAAGAAACTGCGAAGAACCCTAGCACGTATCAATGCCTTACTCCTCCTCACCTGAAACACGGCAGTGTGGACATATGTTCACACTGCCCTGAACCCTGCTGATGCCCCTTCAAGGGGGCGTATCAAACGGAAATGGGGAAGAAAGTAAAGCAACATGTGGAAGGGAGGAGTAAGGCAGAGCGGAAAACAATACGTGCCAACCTGGGTCCCCTTAAGGGGTTGACAGTGCAGCCCAAAACGAAAGATCGCTACAACAAAGCTGTCCAAAAGTTCCTGAGCTGGACCAACAATCATGGAGTTACACTTCCGCAACAGCGCTGCGAGATTGACCACATCCTTGCCGACTACCTTGAATACATGTGGACTGAGGGAGAGGGGAGGAGCCTAGCCGCTGACACGGTAGCGGGACTACAAGATCGAGACCCTCACTTGAAAGGACATCTCGTCATTAGTTGGCGCCTGTTAAAGACTTGGGCTTCCCATGAAATCCCCTGTCGGGCACCTCCGCTCACAGAGGAGGCGCTGCATACCCTTGTCGGTCATGCACTATTTCACAGCCGTGCGACTTTTGCTCTCTCCCTTCTCCTAGGGTTTCATGGGCTCCTTCGAACTGGGGAGCTTCTTGAACTTAAAGGCAAGGATGTCTCGCAAGCTAGCTCCACTTCTGTTGCAGTGATATCCCTGGGATTGACCAAGGGCGGACAACGAACAGGAGCCGCAGAAAGTGTGACTATCACTGAAGCCGACACGCTACGGCGCTTGTGGCAATGGAAACAGGCGGTTAGTCCAGGCACCAAGTTGTGTGATGCACCACACAAATGGAGGAAGATGTTTCAAACTACGGTTGAAGCTCTGGGCTTGGAGCAGTATCAGTATAGACCTTATAGCTTAAGGCGAGGTGGAGCCACTTTTTATTTTCAGCGTCACGGCCAGCTGGATAGGCTCCTCCTTCAAGGGAGGTGGCAGTCCAGTAAAACAGCACGTCTGTATATAAATAGTGGATTAGCTATCCTGGCCGAGACTGAATTGAACTTGGCCCCTCATGCACGCATGTTTCACAAACAATTTTTACGTACAAAGTCATTACCCTTGCCTCAACTTGAGCATGCCATACATGGCAGGGCAGGGGGAAGTGGGAGAACAAACTCCACTAGACGACAAAAGAGAAAGAACAAGGAAAATACGGAGTTTGGGGTAGGCGGGCTGGTTGTTCCCCGGTTTGGCGGGGCCCAGCACTACCCGCGTTCTTTGGCTCATGTTTACCTCGGGTAGGCGAGGAAGCATGGGGGGAACGCCTATGTTGATTTTATGAATGGCTGTTTGGTTGAATGGGAGTCTGAGTTCTTCTTTGTGAGAAGAACAAGTTTGGTGATGTAATTATTTTATTTGCCTCTGTGAGGTTTTTTGACCTAACAGGTCTTGCTGTGCACAAAAAAGGCGGGAAACCGGTGAGTCTTTATATATATATACATATATATATATACATATATATATATACATATATATATATATATACATATATGTTACTTTCGAGGTAACTGAGGCTAATTCTAAGGTAAGTGGACCCAGTAGATATCCATATATTATATAATATGTTCCACTAGGTTCCCCCCCTCCGTTGCAGCGGCTTCTGCTGCTACTGCGGCTGCTGCCGCCACCACCCTTCTTCTGCCGCCACGTGAAGGCCAGCCTGTGGTCGGAGGTGGCCGTGGTGGCTGATGAATAAAGTATCGGATTCTCATGATATAATTATAGTTATTATGTATATATTTTAGTTATAGTATATAATTATGTAATCAAAATCAAACATCATGACCCACGAAGCCGCCCTGCCGGTCCTCTTTCTCCAGGAGCTTCTGGTGGTGGTGGCGGCGGCTGCCGCCAGCAGCGAGCTGGGGGTTGATAAGGGTTTAGGGGTGATAGGGGGATTTGTTTTTTGGGGTCTAACTACCTTGAAAATAGACCCAAATACCTTGAATGAAACATATATATATATATATATTATTAATATATATATATATACATACACAATATACATGCATAATATACATACATAGTATACATACACACACACATATACAGATACACATCATATCACTATCCTTTTGTAAAACCTCCGTAGCTTCGATGCCAGGAGCAGGCGCAGAAAGGATACGAAGTGACCAAGGAGCGGGTGAACACCTACCGCGCCGGACAGGAGCTCCTTGATAAAGGCTGGAAGCGGTTGGTCGTTTTTTTTTGCCTATTATAGTTTGTGTTTTGACCTCTGTTCTTGGTGGTGAAAGCTCAAATTATGGTGAGAGAGAGAGAGAGCTTGTTTTTGAATATCAACTTCGATCAACTTCCTCTTTTGTTTTGGTTGTGAATATTCCACTGGTGGCGTCACCTCCTGACTTGATTAGGTGGAGAAGCCGCAGAGACTGCCATTCGAGGGAAGATGATGGCCAAGGCGAGAATATTCCGCAGCACCATGGGTTTAAGGGTCAGCCATCAGTTGTTTGTGTTTTTTGGGAACATTTTCAGGAAACCCCAGTTTGATGGAGAAAACCCATGGTTTCCGGTAGATGTTCCCTTAAACCAATCTTGCGAAATCAAGAGTTCAAGAGCCATGATCGAGGAAACAAAACACCTTGACGCGGTGATGAAACGATCCACAACAGCCAACTTTGATATTCACCAGGCCACTTGAGGGTGCAGTTCCGCTATCAGAAGTTGGTTGGTCATATCTCAACTCCGGTGAAGTCACCATTATCCCAGAATTAGTGTGAAAATCCGCAGGATCTCCTTGTATTTGGGGCCAAAAACCCATGGTTTCCTGTAGATTTCCACCACCAATCCATTGAACCATGGCTTGGGCCAGGTGGCCGTGGGCCACTCCGAAGAGCTGGTCACCCGCGCACGTGTGGCAAAGGAGACCTTGGAGGACGAGACAACGCGATGGGCGATGCATTTTTTTTGCAGAGGGTGGAGTCACGGTGGTTTTTTCGTGTGAACAGATGGGGGAAGAATTGGAATGGGATTTTGATGGATTTTGTTGTCCCCAACAACAGCCCCAACAACACATTTTGAGGTTTGATGGGCACAAAGAATCGCGGCCGAGGAGACTGTGCGCTGCCTGCGATCTGCACACCAGTCCGCAGAGAATTTGCCAGAAGGCTTGGAGAAATTTGGGGGAATCACCATAGGTCTGCGGGGAAAAAGATCCAGATCTGCTTGGTTGGGGGAAGTCTGTGGATTTCAGAAACTGTAGTTTGGAGTGACACAAATTGCTGGGGTATTTCCCATTTTTGGAGGAACCTCCAAGAGTTGTGCGTTGTGCTGTTCCTGCCAATCACCAACGGATTTTCGCAACTGTAGTGAAGGGTTTTTATAAATTGCTCAGATGGTGATTGAGAAAATCATAGAATGATGACATGCAGTAACAATGTAGTGCATATAATTATAATATATATATATATTATATATATATGCACTTTATAGAACCTGCACATGTAATGTTTGTCTTTTTTAGTGTTTGGTTTGTACCACTTGGCTGCTCGCCAACCCAAGTGTGGGGGTTGAGGGTGTTTTGGTTCTTGACCCGTCTCCAAGATTCTTCCAAGTTGAAGTACACCAGGTTGGAAACAAAGTAACGAACCATTCCCACATTTGTTTTGTGATGAATCTTGGGATTGTCCAGCATGGAAAATAGATGGCTGGATGCTACGATATCCGGGATGTAGATGTAAGTTCTGTGCTGGTTGTACATTTTCTCTACTGCAAATCATACATATATATTACATATATACATATACAGACATATGTATTCTTGTTGTAGTCTTGTTGAAAGCCAATCTTTTGATATAGATGTCGATGAATTCAATGTACGATTTTCAACCGAACGCAAACGGTTGAATTTTCAATTTCAATAAGCATTCTGAACGAATACTGGCAAAGAGGTAGCAGTCCGCAAATCGCATCTCCAAAATCAAGCGATGTGCATCCCATCTGTGGGTAACCATGGAGCATATTGTGAGCTGATGGATATACTGGCTGTACAGTTCTGGCTTACCACTGGGATGCAGGTGTGACAGGTGTCAGCAGCTTCGCCGAACTGGCTGAGGTGCGCAGCTTGATTATCTGGATCCATATTCGGCTGAGAGTCTACCCTCTGGTTATGTCAAAATAGCTATTGAAAATGGCCCATTTATAGTTGATTTACCTATTAAAAATGGTGATTTTCCATAGTTATGTTAGTTGACCAGAGTCTAATCTCTTTAGGTTTAGGAGTTTAGGGTATACTGGAATGAACAGAAAGTAACAATTTGAATAGGTCTGGAGTTAAATATATGGGTCCTCCTATAATAGGGGCTTTTACCAGCTTGGTTGTCGGCAGCCTGTTTATTGGGATATAATCTATCTATCTATCTATCCATCCATCCATCCATCCATCCATCTATCTATCTATCTATCTATCTATCTATCTATATGTCTATTCTAATCTAATCTTATCTAACCTAGTCTTATCTAATGTAATCTAATCTATTCTATTCTATTCTAATCAGTCAATCTATTTATCTTATCTTATCTTATCTTATCTTATCTTTTCTTTTTCTTCCCCTCTTATCTTATCTTTTCTTATCTCTTCTTATCTTCTCTTATCTTATCTATTCTATCTTTTATCATCTTCTCTTATCTTATCTATTCTATCTATTCTATCTATTCTATCTATTCTATCCATCCTATCTATCCTATCTATCCTATCTATCCTATCTATCCTATCTATCCTATCTATCCTATCTATCCTATCTATCCTATCTATCCTATCTATCCTATCTATCCTATCTATCCTATCTATTCTATCTATTCTATCTAATCTATCTAATCTATCTACTCTATCTACTCTGTCTACTCTATCTAATCTATCTAATCTATCTAATCTATCTACTCTATCTAGTCTATCTAGTCTATCTATTCTATCTACTCTATCTACTCTATCTACTCTATCTACTCTATCTACTCTATCTACTCTATCTGATCTATCTGATCTATCTGATCTATCTGCTCTATCTGCTCTATCTACTCTATCTGATCTATCTGATCTATCTGATCTATCTGATCTATCTGATCTATCTGATCTATCTGATCTATCTGATCTATCTGATCTATATATCTGATCTATCTAATCTATCTAATCTATCTAATCTATCTAATCTATCTACTCTATCTACTCTATCTACTCTATCTGATCTATCTGATCTATCTGATATACCTGATCTATCTGATCTATCTGATCTATCTGATCTATCTGATCTATCTGATCTATCTGATCTATCTGATCTATCTGATCTATCTGATCTATCTGATCTATCTAATCTATCTGATCTATCTAATCTATCTAATCTATCTAATCTATCTAATCTATCTAATCTATCTAATCTATCTAATCTATCTAATCTATCTAATCTATCTAATCTTATCGAATCTATCTAATCTTATCTAATCCTATCTAATCCTATCTAATCTTATCTAATCTTATCTAATCTTATCTAATCTTATCTAAATCTGATCTCATCTTATCTAATCTTATCTAGTCTTATCTTATCTAATCTTATCTAAATGTAATCTAACCTTATCTAAATCTAATCTAGTCTAATCTAATCTAATCTGTCCTAATCTAATCTATCCTAATCTAATCTATCCTAATCTAATCTATCCTAATCTAATCTATCCTAATCTAATATATCCTAATCTAATCTATCCTAATAAATATATCCTAATCTAATCTATCCTAATCTAATCTATCCTAATCTAATCTATCCTAATCTAATCTATCCTAATCTAACCTATCCTAATCTAATCTATCCTAATCTAATCTATCCTAATCTAATCTATCCTAATCTAATCTATCCTAATCTAATCTATCCTAATCTAATCTATCCTAATCTAATCTATCCTAATCTAATCTATCCTAATCTAATCTATCCTAATCTAATCTATCCTAATCTAACCTATCCTAATCTAATCTATCCTAATCTAATCTATCCTAATCTAATCTATCCTAATCTAATCTATCCTAATCTAATCTATCCTAATCTAATCTATCCTAATCTAATCTATCCTAATCTAATCTATCCTAATCTAATCTAATCTATCCTAATCTAATCTATCCTAATCTAATCTATCCTAATCTAATCTATCCTAATCTAATCTATCCTAATCTAATCTATCCTAATCTAATCTATCCTAATCTAATCTATCCTAATCTTATCTACCTAATCTATCTATCCATCTATCTATCCATAGATCATCTATCTATCCATCTATCCATCTATCCATCTATCTATCCTATCTATCCTATCTATCCTATCTATCCTATCTATCCTTTCTATCCTATCTATCCTATCTATCCTATCTATCCTATCTATCCTATCTTATCCTATCTTATATTATCTTATCTTATCTATCTATCTGTCTGTCTGTCTGTCTGTCTGTCTGTCTGTCTTGTCTGTCTTATCTGTCTTATCTGTATTATCTGTCTTATCTGTCTTATTTGTCTTATCTGTCTTATCTGCCTTATCTGGCTTATCTGTCTTATCTGTCTTATCTGTCTTATCTATCTTATCTATCTTATCTATCCTATCTATCTTATCTATCTTATCGATATTATCTATCTTATCTATCTTATCTATCTTATCGATCTTATCTATCTTATCTATCTTATCCATCTTATCCATCTTATCGATCTTATCGATCTTATCTATCTTATCTATCTTATCTATCTTATCTATCTTATCCATCTTATCCATCTTATCGATCTTATCGATCTTATCGATCTTATCGATCTTATCTATCTTATCTATCTTATCTATCTTATCTATCTTATCCATCTTATCCATCTTATCGATCTTATGGATCCTATCGATCTTATCGATCTTATCTATCTTATCTATCTTATCCATCTTATCCATCTTATCCATCTTATCTATCTTATCCATCCTATCCATCTTATCCATCTTATCGATCTTATCGATCTTATCTATCTTATCTATCTTATCTATCTTATCTATCTTATCCATCTTATCCATCTTATCTATCTTATCTATCTTATCGATATTATCTATCTTATCTATCTTATCGATCTTATCTATCTTATTGATCTTATCTATCTTATCCATCTTATCCATCTTATCGATCTTATCGATCTTATCGTTCTTATCTGTCTTATCTATCTTATCTATCTTATCCATCTTATCCATCTTATCGATCTTATCGATCTTATCGATCTTATTTATCTTATCTATCTTATCTATCTTATCTATCTTATCTATCTTATCCATCTTATCCATCTTATCGATCTTATCGATCCTATCGATCTTATCGATCTTATCTATCTTATCTATCTTATCCATCTTATCCATCTTATCGATCTTATCTATCTTATCTATCTTATCTATCGTATCTATCTTATCTATCTTATCGATCTTATCTATCTTATCGATCTTATCGATCTTATCCATCTTATCTATCTTATCGATCTTATCGATCTTATCTATCTTATCTATCTTATCGATCTTATCGATCTTATCTATCTTATCCATCTTATCTATCTTATCTATCTTATCTATCTTATCTATCTTATCTATTTTATCCATCTTATCGATCTTATCGATCTTATCGATCTTATCGATCTTATCTATCTTATCTATCTTATCTATCTTATCCATCTTATCCATCTTATCGATCTTATCTATCTTATCTATCTTATCGATCTTATCGATCTTATCGATCTTATCTATCTTATCCATCTTATCCATCTTATCCATCTTATCCATCTTATCTATCTTATCTATCTTATCTTTCTTATCTATCTCATCCATCTTATCCATCTTATCGATCTTATCGATCTTATCTATCTTATCTATCTTATCGATCTTATCGATCTTATCGATCTTATCTATCTTATCGATCTTATCTATCTTATCTATCTTATCTATCTTATCTATCTTATCGATCTTATCTATCTTATTGATCTTATCTATCTTATCTATCCTATCTATCTTATCTATCTTATCGATCTTATCGATCTTATCTATCTTATCTATCTTATCGATCTTATCGATCTTATCGATCTTATCGATCTTATCTATCTTATCGATCTTATCGATCTTATCGATCTTATCGATCTTATCGATCTTATCCATCTTATCCATCTTATCCATCTTATCGATCTTATCGATCTTATCGATCTTATCGATCTTATCTATCTTATCCATCTTATCGATCTTATCTATCTTATCGATCTTATCTATCTTATCTATCTTATCGATCTTATCGATCTTATCGATCTAATCCATCTTATCGATCTTATCGATCTTATCGATCTTATCGATCTTATCGATCTTTCGATCTTATCTATCTTATCCATCTTATCGATCTTATCTATCTTATCGATCTTATCGATCTTATCGATCTTATCGATCTAATCCATCTTATCGATCTTATCGATCTTATCCATCTTATCGATCTTATCTATCTTATCCATCTTATCGATCTTATCGATCTTATCGATCTTATCTATCTTATCGATCTTATCTATCTTATCTATCTTATCGATCTTATCGATCTTATCGATCTTATCGATCTTATCTATCTTATCTATCTTATCTATCTTATCGATCTTATCGATCTTATCTATCTTATCTATCTTATCTATCTTATCGATCTTATCTATCTTATCTATCTTATCGATCTTATCGATCTTATCTATCTTATCTATCTTATCTATCTTATCGATCTTATCTATCTATGTCTATCTATCTATCT
>CAMXCT020003110.1:27500-75914 GCA_947184155.2 Cladocopium goreaui | reverse complement strand
CGTCGAGCGGGCATGTTTTGCGCCAAGGGCGTTTGACAGCAGGGTAGTGGGACGGACGTGGCTGCGACTCGACTTGAAACGGGTGGTCGGGAGGATAGCAACTTACGTCAGCTAGAGCGTTGCTCAAGGCGAGTGTTAGAGCACGCGCCGGACCGCGGTGCAATGGCAGAGGCGACGGCAGCGGGCGGGGCGCTGGCGTTGACCGACGCGGCAAGGACACTCACAGACGAAGAGGTATGGGACGTAGGCACGGCCTTGGGGCGGTTGGACCCGGAGACCCGGTCCCTCGTAGCAACCGCGCTCCTGCTACCCGTGCACCAACGGCAGGCGCTCCAACTGAGACTAGCGGCGCTGCCCGAGAAGAAGTTGGAGGCCAGAGACGGACCAACGGATCCGGCCATCGCCAAAGTGACGGAAGTGGCGGTCAGCGGCGGGGCGCCGTACTATGCCGGCATCTTGCCGCGGGGCTTGGCAGAGACGCGAAGCTACGAAGTGGGGGATGCTAGGAGCCAGTGGTTTTACGTGCTGAAGTGCAGTTGGTGTGGCCGGGTCGCCATCACCCAGGCGGGCAACGGCGACACGCCAGTTGGATGGGCGCGGGAACACAAGTGGAGCACCCCCGCGAGCGGCCGACAGCGGTGGGCACGATGTCGGTGCCCGGAGCATGGGCGGTGAGGAGCCGGCCGCGGTCACCGACGGCGCTGCCGATGCGGCGCGGCGATGCCCCGCTCGGGCGGACGGGCGGAAAAAGGCAGCCATGCGGTCCGCCAGGGCGTTGCCCAGGTGCTGTGCCGGAGCGTTGCTCAGGCCGACTGCAACGAACGCCGGCCGGGTCGAAAGGAGACCAAACGAAGCGCGGAAAAAGGGGCGGACGAAGGAGCAGACGCGGGCGGAGAGGGTTGGCGGGCAGTGCGATAGCACGGAGTGGAGCGTGCGAGGGGCGGGCAACCGGCCGCCAGGTGATGCTGACGGCGCCCGAACGCGGCGCCCAGGAGGTGGCCGGCGGAGGCAAGGGGGAAACGAAACGGCATCGGGAAGGAGCCGGTCTGGCTGGGCAAGGAAGGTTTCGAGGCACGGACTGGACGTGTCGGTTAGCTAGAGTGTTGCTTTGGCGAGGGCTGGAGCCATGCGCAGCCGTCTACCTGGGGTGTTTGGATGCACAGGGCAGAGGTCCAGATGTAGCGACGGAGGGGTCTTGTATGTGCAACGAACCGGTCAGAGTTACCCGCAAGTTGAGTCTCTTCCCCGTGGGAATTGAAGGTTGCAATGGAAAATAGCAGGATTTATAGTCGAAGTAATGGTCCAAGAAGGTGATTGTCCGTGCCTGTTGAGATATATAGCATTAGTTTCTTTGCAGGTAGCTGCACCAAGCACGGGCGAAAAGTCGAACATGTTGGACACCCGAGCGTTGCTCAAGTGAGCGTCAGAGCGTGGCGCAGACGGAGGACGGAAGGGTTCTGCCTGTAGAGACTCAGGACAGCAGACCGGAGGCCAAGCATGGCCGCGGAGCCCGCCATGGCGAACACACCGAAGCGGCGGCGGCGAAGCGATGCCCGCCGACCGGCCGCAGCCGAGTTACGGTCCGTGGCCGAAGTGCATGGGCGGCAGGTGCGAGACGAGGTGAGCGTCGTGGGCTATCTGCTGCTGGTGGATGAGAGCACCCACCGGGCGGAAGTGCAGAATCGAGGCAGGACAGAAGCGAAGTCGGTTTGCAATTTGCTGGTGGCCGACTCGTCGGGCATGGTGCAAGTGACGGTGTGGGCCGAGAAAGCCGAGCAGGTGCATCCGGCAGCACGCCGGTGGCTGCAAGAAGCGCCCGACGGGCACTTCCCGGGCGTCGCCTTGGCTGGGTTGCAGGTGGCGGCCTATCGCAACAAGACGGTGCCAGCGCTGAAGCGTTTGCAATCAACGGGGCGCAGCAAAGTGCTGCCGAGCGGGGGCAGCGGAATCTGTGCGATCCGCCCACCGCCGCAGGCGCTGCTGCAAGACAGCCGCGCGTTGCGCGAGCCCGGGGTGACGACATGTGTCCGCGGGACCATAGGCAATATGAAGGAGTTAGTGTTCAGTCAGGACGACATCGGCATGCGCAGCCTCGAGCTTTGCACGGAGGATGGCTGGAAAATTCCGACCATGTTGCACGGAGCCGTGGCAGAGGAAGACGGCTTGGCAGATGGAATGCAAGTGATTTTGTTCTTCGCAGAAACGAAGGCGCCATTACCCAATCGGCAAGAAGAAGGAGGCCGCCTGTGGCTGTATGAAAGCGGCTTCGTCCTCATTTGTGGCCCTGATCCCCGCCCGGGGCGACCATGTCGGCAGCTCCGCATTGGGCACCCGACGGGCGATGCCAGTGACAGTGGGCCGGCAGACGGCGTCAGTTCGCCGGCAGTGTCACCGGCAGAGAATGAAGAAGAGGAGGACGGCAGCCGGTAAGAGCAGAGGCAATGAGAAGTAAGGCGGGCAGGGTTTATGGAACTCTCAGCGGCCGATTGTTTCGGCGGGCCGCGCTGGCAAAGAAGCAAGCTGACGGCTGGGGGTCAGAGCGTTGCTCAGACTTGCCGCAAGGCACGGAAGAGCGTTGCTCAGCCGCCCGGCGCAGGCATTGCTATTGGCAGTAGCGTGGGCCACAGCAGCGACTTGGCCGTGAGACAGCCGTAATATGAAGGACGGAAGGCAGCCGTGGTAGCGGCAGAGGGAAAAGAAACGGTGAGCGCAAACGGGCGCGGGGGTGGGAGAAGAGAGTAGAAGCATGGCCGGCGTAGGCAAATGCGGCCAGGCCGCGGGGAACAAAAGGCGCGAAAAACCGGGGCTGCACCGACGGCAGCGGCAGGCGGGCAAATGGACGGACGGAGAAGGCTATGAAAACGAGCGCAAGGTCAGGACCTCAGTTGGAACCGGTTCCAAGATCGTGCCGCAAAGCGTGTCCGCAATGAGGGACCGCAGCCAAAGAAGGGTCAAGGCAGGTGTGAAAGAGGACGTGTTAGCCGGAGCCTGTGGGTGAAGTCACGGATCGCAGGCCGCGCCATGGCGGACGCAGCGGTGGCGATGCTGCAAGCAGAGGTCAGCCAGTTACAGAGTACAGTGGCATACTTGGAGCGCTGGTCGTGGAGAAATTGGCTGGCGGCACAAACTGCGCTGGAGGCAGCCAGGGCAGCGCGAGAGGAAGCAGCCGCGGCCAAGCGCGTGGCGGACGAGGCGCTGCTGCGGCAGCGGCAGTTGGAGCGGTCGGCTCCGGGCGACGCGGCAACGGCGCCGAGCCCGCCGAGCACAGCGCGGCGGACCAGTCGGACGAGACGGAAGAGGAAGCGGGACAGTAAGGCAGCGGCGACCGGGACAGGCGCGTAGGCCGCCCGGCCGAGAGTCAGAGCGTTGCTCAGATGTGCCCATGGCATGGCAGAGCGTTGCTCAGCCGCTCGGCGCGTGCGGGCCCGCCGACCGCGCGTGCGTGGCGGGGGTTTGCCGGTGAGTTGTTGCGCAAAATTGAAAAAGGGGCGCGGCAGCGGGGGAACGGCATGCGTACAGTGAAGCGCCCAAGACACTGCCTGAAGCAGTGCCTTTGCTTGTGAAGTGTTTGCTACGTGCAGTTGAGGCCAATCACAAAAGGGCGGTGAGCAAGGCCGGCGTGTTTGGAAGGGCATCGGGCAAGAAGAGGACGGACAAACACAATGCGACGAGAAAGCAAACGAGGAACGGCTTGCGGAGTGAACGGGGAGGGACGAACAGCAAGTGTCAGAGACCAAACGGCTCAAAGGAGTTGATGATGAACATGGACCCGCCAGAGTTTGGCTCAAGCACGGCCAGAGCGGTGCGCAGCGTTGCAGCGCGAGGCAAACCCACAAGCGGCCGCGCGAGACTCATGGCGCTATCCCGCTTGGTGCTGGTGGATAGCACCGGCTTTGGCTGGCTTGAAGCCGGCAACCAAGCAGCAAGGGGTGCGGGACTGGCAGATCGCCGCAATGGCACGGTGGCTTGCATTTCGTGTGGCGGAAGTTTGGTGAAGGACGGCCAAGCCAAGGTGAGCATCTTGTGGCTGCTGAAAGCAGCTTTGATGGAGGGCTTCTTTGGCGACATCAACGGCGATCGGCCGGTGTGCTGCCGGGCAGTCCCTGCCGAGCGGTCCGTCCCAGGTCGTAGGTACGGTAGCCTGGTGCAAGCACGGAAAGAATGGAGCGTCGCAGAAGCGGGCCCGTCGATCATGGACAGTGCCGGAACGCGGTACGGTGGGCAAAGCCAGACCTTGCATTTCCAACCTTCAGTGGCGGCCGAGGGCATGGAGGATGTGGTGGCTGCGGCCGTGCATGCGTTCCCGGTGCGGCCTCGCGATACGCTGGATGTAGTCCTATGCTGCGGCTGGAACTGTGATGGGGCGACGTTGCCGCTGGAATGCTTTGCCGCCAAAACGTTGACAGCCGCCAGGACGTGGCGAGAGTTCGTGCGGGAGGCGTTGACACAGGCCGACGAAAGGGAGGGTTGGGAAGGACTAGGGGGCAAGCGACCGTCATATGGTCTCGGGTACGGAGACGGTGTGGGTCGATCCCCCGCGCGCCAGGTCTTGGACAAGCCGCCTTTTGTGCAGGTGGCAGCTTGGTTGGAAGAGCCGCCGGCCGTCCTGTATCAGACGTACAAGCAAGACCATGCACCAGCTCGCGAGATGTGCGAGCGCCACATCGGCCGGCTCCGGCGCATCTACGTGGACGATGAGCAGTGCGTGGCCGATGTGGTCGCTTTGGGCGGCGCGTGGCTGAAAGAAAAGTACGAGAGCTATCAACGAGGGAGCCACCGCTGTGATATGTGGAGGTACATCAGACTCCGTCAAAACGGAGGGAACTACTTGGACATCAAGATGGCTTTGGCGCGGCCGTGGGCAGAGACATTGCAAGCAATTCTCGCGGCGGGCGATCAGACGGCCGAGGGTCGGAGCGTTGCTCAGACTTGCCAATTGGCACGGCAGAGCGTTGCTCAGCCGCTCGGACCGCCCGCGGCCGCCGGAAGTCAGAGCGTTGCTCAGCCGTCCGTGCAGGCTGCACCGCTCAGTTTGGCAACGACGCCGTACTTGGTGATGAGCATCGGGGCAAACAAGCGACACATCTACCAGGGCAACATCTGGCACGCAAGCAAGTCGCATCCGCTCTTGACACATGCAGTGCAAAAGGTGCTTACAACGAGCCAGGCCTCGCTACGAAGCCGATACCTTTTGTTTTGCGAGCAGTTGTGGGAGGCTCTCGCGCAATCCTTGCAGCAGGGCATACAACCAGGGTGGAACTTCTCGGAGCGTTGGGGTCCGATCTATCTCTTTGAAGAAGTGCTCCAGAAGGGCTCCAGAAGGGCTATACCGGCCCAAAGGGGCAGCTGTGGACGGACAGCTGTCACGTCAGCATGCCGGTCGACGGCCATTTCATGCATCTGGCGGGTGGAAGAGAAGTGTACGCTGCAACGCGAGCACGGCATTGGCAGCACGGTTTCAAGGAAGTTGTCCTGGCAGTGGCCGACGCGAAGCAGGCGTTTGCGAACGCGGCGACGGAGGCGGGGCAGGAGGCCGCGGCAGCCGAGGCAGGGGGGGAGGAAATCAAGGCAACCCAGCTGAAGTAGTGGTGAAAAGTTGTGGTTACATGCGGATGTTGGAGGGATCAGAGTTGTTGGGGAAGGACGTCATGCAACAGACGAGCTAGAGGAAGGTAGAACAGAGAAAAGCTGGGCGGTGGAGCGGGGACCCGGCATGCAGCTGCGTGGTAGGCAGCGTCGACGGCAGAGCCCATGGACACGGCGGAAGCCACGGCAGCCGAAGACCAGGCAGGGCCGGCGTAGGCACACACCGAGTCAGCCAGCAGCATTCATGTAGCCAGGCGTTGGAAGAGCAACTGGAAGAGGACTTGACGGAAGAAGGCCTGACCGAGATTTTGGGCATCGCCAGAACCACGTACTACGAGGCGTTGACCGAAGCGGAAGTGCGCACTTTCGTTGGCTTGGGGTTGTGCCTCTCCAAGCGGCGCCCAGAAGGGTGGCTGAGCTGTCGGTATTGCAAAACGACCCGGCGACGCACCTATTGCTTCCAAGGAGCTGACCAAGTGCGGGAGCACTTCGTGAACCATGCCGCAGGTGGACTGGGCCGTCGAACGGAAGCAACGCCGGCGGTGGGGGTCGAGGCGGCGGCCGTGGCGGACGAGGTGGCGGGCGTGTGGGCAGGCGCGCCGCCGGCTTGGGCCCGGGGAGATGCAGCGGCGCGTCTGACTGCCGCGCGCGCGGCGCTCCCGCGGCCGACGGCAGCCGAGTTGCTGACAACGGCATTCCTGCAGGATGGAGGCAGGATCCGGGAGTTGTAGGAAATGGTGTGCATGCCGCTAAGCAGCGGAGGCGCTAGGCAGCCAGAGCGTTGCTCAGGCAAGCGTCATAGGCTTCGACACGATAGGACGACATATTCGGGTCGGAGACATGTTGCTTGAATAGATCTTAGGCTGGCTCGTTCTAAGTGCTCGCTCTGCCAGGCAAAGAAGTGGCGTTCTGCCGACAAGTGGCCGCAGTGGCGGCGGCGGCTGCCGGCGACGACCTGGCGCGTTTCCGGGCCGAACTCGGCAATGTGGCAGAGGTGCCGTCGCGGTTGGCAGCCGTGCGCACCCGAACCAATGACTTCGGCAGTGACTGGGCGACCTTCACCGGCGAGGAGCAAGTCCGGACCCAATTGCACGCGCCGGGCGACTGCAGAGTGCGAAGCGCAGACGGGGCAAGCCAAAGCCTCACCATGACGGCGTATGCAACGGCGGTGCTGAAGTTCATGCTGGGTGGCTTGCAAGAAGAGTTGCGCGCCGTCGACGCCACACCTGCCCAGACAAAAGCCGTGTGGCGTGGGGTGGCCGTGCACATGAATGGCCTGTGGGCAAGCGAGCACCTCCGGAATCGCTTGTTGGAAACGGCCGACCAGCAGAAACTGAAGTATTCGCTGGACCCATTCACTGAGGAGATGCAGTACCGGGCGGGTTGTGACGCTAGATCGGCTCGCCGCAAAGCATCGGCAAAGCCTTCCAATAAGAGCCGTCGCGCGCCGACACATCGCTAGCGCCGTCAGCACGGGCGTTGCCTGCGCGAAGGTCAGAGCGTTGCTCAGACGGACGGAGGTCGGGCGCCGGACAACGCGGCAGCTGCACACCAGGCGCAGTGTCGGCTTGCTGGGTGCCAAAGAGCAAAACGTTGGCCTTATGAGTAAACAAGGCAGACCAAGTTGTGTGGAATCCAGGTGCAGCTAGCAGAGGACAGGTCGGAACCAGAAAGCGTAGAAGAGATGCATGGGATGAGACTTGTTTGAGAAAGTCTGCAAGTAACGTGTGTAGAACCCATGTGCGTGGCCGTTGGCAGGTACCGCTGTGCAAGCAAGCGCGAGGGCCCGGGGCCCCAGCAGAGGGGCTGCGGCGGCAACCGTAGATGTCGTGGTTGTTGCAGGGACCAAGACTAGTTGTTGTCGTTGTGGCGGATGATGTGGCTGTGCATGTTGTCGGTGTGTGTTGGTGCGCGGCTCAAGGGCGTGTCAGAGCGTTGCTCAGCTCGACCAGAGAAGGCAAGCGGTCAACCCAGCTTTGTTGCAGCATAGTCCCCTCAGAATCTCGCGTGATGATGCATTATAATCAGAGTCTCGGCACCAGCCGCCTACTGAAACCCAATATTTGTCCCAGCTTAGTGCCAGCATAATCTTAATCGAGTCGCCCTAGTCAGCCGAAGATTTGGTCCATTAGAATCTCGGTACGGTGCCTCTCACAAGAAAAGGCATGCGTACAGCGACCGTAGCCTCTGTGGAATTAGCCTGGTAGGGGCATGCATCGAGAAGCAACGTAGACGATCCGGGGTGGTCGGGTTGCACAGCGGCATGGCAAGTTCCGAGAACGGCATGTTGAAAGGCAGGGGGTGAGAGCTTTGGTCAGCTGGAGCGTTGCTCAAGCGAGTGTCAGAGCGTTGCTCAGACCGACCAAGGTGAACGGTCAACCCGGCTTGGTTGGAGCGGCATGTTTCGTTGATATGTATTGCCTAGCCAGCATGGGAAGAAGTCTGTGTCTGGAGTAGCGAGTTTGAAGCCTTGATCATCTAGAGCGTAGCTCAGGCGAGAGTCAAAGTTGCTCGAGCGCGCGTCCGGGCGTTGCTGCACGAGCCCAGTGTTAGACCAATATGGGTCCCAGCATATTCCCATTAGAAGCCCAGGACCCGAAGCGTAGTATAATGTCAATCTGAAACCCAAGATTTTGTGCAGTAGAAGCTGCAGCTTTAGTCCCACCTCGACCCCAGGATCCCGGAGGTGTAGTCAGCGAGAGCGTTGCCCAAACGGTGTCCGAGCGATGCTGCGATCGAACAGAGCAGGCTAGCGGTCAACCCGGCATGTTTTCAAGCCAGAGCGTGGCTCAGGCGAGAGTTAGGGTGTTGCTCCGATTTACCAAACGAGGTCAACTGTCAACCCGGCTTGTTTGGAAGGGGCATGCATCGAGAAGCAACGTAGACGATCCGGTGTGGTCGGGTTTCACAGCGGCATGGCACGTTCCGAGAACGGCATGTTGAAAGGCAGGGGGTTGGAGCGGCATGTGTCGTTGATATGTATTGCCTAGCCAGCACGGGAAGAAGTCTGTGTCCGGAGTAGCTACTTTGAAGCCTTGATCAGCTAGAGCGTAGCTCAGGCGAGAGTCAAAGTTGCTCGAGCGCGCGTCCGGGCGTTGCTGCACGAGCCCAGTGTTAGACCAATATGCGTCCCAGCATATTCCCATTAGAAGCCCCGGACTAGAAGCTTAGTATAATGTCAATCTGAAACCCAAGATTTTGTGCAGTAGAAGCTGCAGCTTTAGTCCCACCCGGACCCGAGGATCCCGGAGGTTTAGTCAGCGAGAGCGTTGCCCAAACGGTGTCTGAGCGATGCTGCGATCGAACAGAGCAGGCTAGCGGTCAACCCGGCATGTTTTCAAGCCAGAGCGTGGCTCAGGCGAGAGTTAGGGTGTTGCTCCGATTTACGAAACGAGGTCAACTGTCAACCCGGCTTGTTTGGAAGGGGCATGCATCGAAAAGCAACGTCGACGATCCGGTGTGGTCGGGTTTCACAGCGGCATGGCAAGTTCCGAGAACGGCATGTTGAAAGGCAGGGGGTGAGAGGTTTGGTCAGCTGGAGCGTTGCTCAAGTGAGTGTCAAAGCGTTGCTCAGACCGACCAAGGTGAACGGTCAACCCGGCTTGGTTGGAGCGGCATGTTTCGTTGATATGTATTGCCTAGCCAGCACGGGAAGAAGTCTGTGTCCGGAGTAGCTACTTTGAAGCCTTGATCAGCTAGAGCGTAGCTCAGGCGAGAGTCAAAGTTGCTCGAGCGCGCGTCCGGGCGTTGCTGCACGAGCCCAGTGTTAGACCAATCTGAAACCCAAGATTTAGTGCAGTAGAAGCTTTTAGTCCCACCTGGACCCCAGGATAATAGGACATGATAGTACCCATCGAATAGTACATGCTAGTACCCATCGATATCCTCCCCACCGGCGGAGCGACGTGGGCCGCGCCGGTGGCCAGGTGAGCCGGTGATAGTCAAGTATAATTTCTGCACTACCCGACTTTAAACCCAATAGTTGTCCCACATAGTCCCATTATAATCCCTGTAATAGCGCCATAGTAAGCCCAAGCCTTCACCCACCTATAGCAATCCCATCGGCGGGCGACGTAGGTGAAGCCGGTGGCCAGGTTATCGTGTGACAGTGCATTGTTAGTAAGCCCTGCACGAGCCTACCCGGCAATTAAGTTCCAGATTTGTCCCCGCATAGTCCCAGCATAGTCCCGCGTGATAGTGAATTATAATCACAGCACTAACCGCCGACGTAAGCCCAACATTTGTCCCAGCATAGTCCCATCATAATCCTAGTCGAGTCGCCACGGTCAGCCGAAGAGTTGGTCCATCAGAATGCCACGACTTATGTCTATACGTCGCCCATGTGACAAGCTCATGATGGTACCTCCCAACGGAAAAGGCATGCGTACAGCGACCGCAGCCTATGTGGAACCAGCCGGTAGGGAAGAAATGTCGTGAGTAGCACGTTCGAAGCGTTGGGCAGCTAGAGCGTTACTGAAGCGAGAGTCAGAGCGTTGTGCAGCTCGATCAGAGACGGCAAACGGTCAACCCGGCATGTTTTGAAAGGCAACGGCATGTTTACAAGCAGGGTCCAGGAGGTTTAGTCAGCGAGAGCGTTGCCCAAGCAGGCCAGCGGTCAACCCGGCATGTTTTGAAGCCGGAGCGTGGCTCAGGCGAGAGTTAGGGTGTTGCACCAATTTACCAAACGAAGTCAACTGTCAACCCGGCTTGTTTGGAAGGGGCATGCATCGAGAAGCAACGGAGACGATCCGGTGTGGTCGGGTTTTACAGCGGCATGGCAAGTTCCGAGAACGGCATGTTAAAAGGCAGGGGGTGAGAGCTTTGGTCAGCTGGAGCGTTGCTCAAGCGAGTGTCAGAGGGTTGCTCAGACTGACCAAGGTGAACGGTCAACCCGGCTTGGTTGGAGCGGCATGGTTCGTTAAGATGTATTGCCTAGCCAGCATGGGGAGAAGTCTGTGTCCGGAGTAGCGAGTTTGAAGCCTTGATCAGCTAGAGCGTAGCTCAGGCGAGAGTCAAAGTTGCTCGAGCGCTGCACGAGCCCAGTGTTAGACCAAGATGGGTCCCAGCATATTCCCATTATAAGCCCAAGACTAGAAGCTGAGACCCCAGGATAATAGGACATGATAGTACCCATCGAATAGTACATGCTAGTACCCATCGATATCCTCCCCACCGGCGGAGCGACGTGGGCCGCGCCGGTGGCCAGGTGAGCCGGTGATAGTCAAGCATAATTTCTGCACTACCCGACTTTAAACCCAATAGTTGTCCCACATAGTCCCATTATAATCCCTGTAATAGCGCCATAGTAAGCCCAAGCCTTCACCCACCTATAGCAATCCCATCGGCGGGCGACGTAGGTGAAGCCGGTGGCCAGGTTATGTGGGACAGTGAATTGTTAGTAAGCCCTGCACGAGCCTACCCGGCAATTAAGTTCCAGATTTGTCCCCGCATAGTCCCAGCATAGTCCCGCGTGATAGTGAATTATAATCACAGCACTAACCGCCGACGTAAGCCCAACATTTGTCCCAGCATAGTCCCATCATAATCCTAGTCGAGTCGCCATGGTCAGCCGAAGAGTTGGTCCATCAGAATGCCACGATTTATGTCTGTACGTCGCCCATGTGACAAGCTCATGATGGTACCTCCCAACGGAAAAGGCATGCGTACAGCGACCGCAGCCTATGTGGAACCAGCCGGTAGGGAAGAAATGTCGTGAGTAGCACGTTCGAAGCGTTGGGCAGCTAGAGCGTTGCTCAAGCGAGAGTCAGGGCGTTGCGCAGCTCGATCAGACAAGGCAAACGGTCAACCCGGCATGTTTTGAAAGGCAACGGCGTGTTTACAAGCAGGGTCCAGGAGGTTTAGTCAGCGAGAGCGTTGCCCAAGCAGGCTAGCGGTCAACCCGGCATGTTTTGAAGCCGGAGCGTGGCTCAGGCGAGAGTTAAAGTGTTGCTCCGATTCACCAAACGAGGTCAACTGTCAACCCGGCTTGTTTGGAAGGGGCATGCATCAAGAAGCAACGTCGACGATCCGGTGTGGTCGGGTTTCACAGCGGCATGGCAAGTTCCAAGAGCGGCATGTTGAAAGGCAGGGGGTGAGAGGTTTGGTCAGCTGGAGCGTTGCTCAAGCGAGTGTCAGAGCGTTGCTCAGACCGACCAAGGTGAACGGTCAACCCGGCTTGGTTGGAGCGGCATGTTTGGTTGATATGTATTGCCTAGCCAGCATGGGAAGAAGTCTGTGTCCGGAGCAGCGAGTTTGAAGCCTTGATCAGCTAGAGCATAGCTCAGGCAAGAGTCAAAGTTGCTCGAGCGCGCGTCCGGGCGTTGCTGCACGAGCCCAGTGTTAGACCAAGATGGGTCCCAGCATATTCCCATTATAAGCCCAAGACTAGAAGCTTAGTATAATGTCAATCTGAAACCCAAGATTTAGCGCCGTAGAACCTTTTAGTCCCACCTGGACCCCAGGATAATAGTACATGATAGTACCCATCGAATAGGACATGCTAGTACCCATCGATATCCTCCCCACCGGCGTTGCGACGTGGGCCGAGCCGGTGGCTAGGTGAGCCGGTGATAGTCAATTATAATTAATTTCTGCACTACCCGAGTTTAAACCCAATAGTTGTCCCACATAGTCCCATTATAATCCCTGTAATAGCGCCATAGTAAGCCCAAGCATCCACCCACGTATGGCAATCCCATCGGCGGGCGACGTAGGTCGCGCCGGTGGCCAGGTTATCGTGGGACAGTGAATTGTTAGTAAGCCCCGCACCAGCCTACCCGGCAATTAAGTTCCATATTTGTCCCCGCATAGTCCTGCGTGATAGTGAATTATAATCTCAGCACTAACCGCCGACGTAAGCCCAACATTTGTCCCAGCATAGTCCCATCATAATCCTAGTCGAGTCGCCATGGTCAGCCGAAGAGTTGGTCCATCAGAATGCCACGATTTATGTCTATACGTCGCCCATGTGACAAGCTCCTGATGGTACCTCCCGACGGAAAAGGCATGCGTACAGCGACCGCAGCCTATGTGGAACCAGCCGGTAGGGAAGAAATGTCGTAAGTAGTACGTTCGAAGCGTTGGGCAGCTAGAGCGTTGCTCAAGCGAGAGTCAGAGCGTTGCGCAGCTCGATCAGACAAGGGAAACGGTCAACCCGGCATGTTTTGAAAGGCAACGGCATGTTTACAAGCAGGGTCCAGGAGGTTTAGTCAGCGAGAGCGTTGCCCAAGCAGGCTAGCGGTCAACCCGGCATGTTTTGAAGCCGGAGCGTGGCTCAGGCGAGAGTTAAAGTGTTGCTCCGATCCACAAACGAGGTCAACTGTCAACCTGACTTGTTTGGAAGGGGCATGCATCAAGAAGCAACGTAGACGATCCGGTGTGGTCGGGTTTTACAGCGGCATGGCAAGTTCCGAGAACGGCATGTTGAAAGACACGGGGTGAGAGCTTTGGTCAGCTGGAGCGTTGCTCAAGCGAGTGTCAGAGCGTTGCTCAGACCGAGCAAGGTGAACGGTCAACCCGGCTTGGTTGGAGCGGCATGTTTGGTTGATATGTATTGCCTAGCCAGCATGGGAAGAAGTCTGTGTTTGGAGCAGCGAGTTTGAAGCCTTGATCAGCTAGAGCGTAGCTCAGGCAAGAGTCAAAGTTGCTCGAGCGCGCGTCCGGGCGTTGCTGCACGAGCCCAGTGTTAGACCAAGATGGGTCCCAGCATATTCCCATTATAAGCCCAAGACTAGAAGCTTAGTATAATGTCAATCTGAAACCCAAGATTTAGCGCAGTAGAAGTTTTTAGTCCCACCTGGACCCCAGGATAATAGTACATGATAGTACCCATCGAATAGGACATGCTAGTACCCATCGATATCCTCCCCACCGGCGTTGCGACGTGGGCCGAGCCGGTGGCTAGGTGAGCCGGTGATAGTCAATTATAATTAATTTCTGCACTACCCGAGTTTAAACCCAATAGTTGTCCCACATAGTCCCATTATAATCCCTGTAATAGCGCCATAGTAAGCCCAAGCATCCACCCACGTATGGCAATCCCATCGGCGGGCGACGTAGGTCGCGCCGGTGGCCAGGTTATCGTGGGACAGTGAATTGTTAGTAAGCCCCGCACCAGCCTACCCGGCAATTAAGTTCCATATTTGTCCCCGCATAGTCCTGCGTGATAGTGAATTATAATCTCAGCACTAACCGCCGACGTAAGCCCAACATTTGTCCCAGCATAGTCCCATCATAATCCTAGTCGAGTCGCCATGGTCAGCCGAAGAGTTGGTCCATCAGAATGCCACGATTTATGTCTATACGTCGCCCATGTGACAAGCTCATGATGGTACCTCCCAACGGAAAAGGCATGCGTACAGCGACCGCAGCCTATGTGGAACCAGCCGGTAGGGAAGAAATGTCGTGAGTAGCATGTTCGAAGCGTTGGGCAGCTAGAGCGTTGCTCAAGCGAGAGTCAGAGCGTTGCGCAGCTCGATCAGACAAGGCAAACGGTCAACCCGGCATGTTTTGAAAGGCAACGGCATGTTTACAAGCAGGGTCCAGGAGGTTTAGTCAGCGAGAGCGTTGCCCAAGCAGGCTAGCGGTCAACCCGGCATGTTTTGAAGCCGGAGCGTGGCTCAGGCGAGAGTTAAAGTGTTGCTTCGATTCACCAAACGAGGTCAACTGTCAACCCGGCTTGTTTGGAAGGGGCATGCATCAAGAAGCAACGTAGACGATCCGGTGTGGTCGGGTTTCACAGCGGCATGGCAAGTTCCGAGAACGGCATGTTGAAAGACAGGGGGTGAGAGCTTTAGTCAGCTGGAGCGTTGCTCAAGCGAGTGTTAGAGCGTTGCTCAGACCGGCCAAGGTGAACGGTCAACCCGGCTTGGTTGGAGCGGCATGTTTCGTTGATATGTATTGCCTAGCCAGCATGGGAAGAAGCCTGTGTCCGGAGTAGCTAGTTTGAAGCCTTGATCAGCTAGAGCGTAGCTCAGGCGAGAGTCAAAGTTGCTCGAGCGCGCGTCCGGGCGTTGCTCCGACCGACCAAGGCAAGAGCAGCACGACGGCAAATGGACAACATGGCTATAGCAGCGCAAAGCAGCGTGGCCGACCGAAAGCGCGTCGACGGCGAGCCGTCAACCCGGCCTGTCTTGTGGGGCATGTTCGGGGGACTCGAGTGCGCGCGCTGGCTTGGTTTCCGTCGCACATTGATCGTGAACCACCGTTTAGCAACAAAACCTCAGTGAAACAAAGCCAACAAATGTCACTGACGTAGCTGGACAGATGGTCTGTGACCTAGATGGACAGGAAGTTGACTCCGTGAATCAGTGAAACATAGCCAACAAATGTCACTGACGTAGCTGGACAGATGGTCTGTGACCTAGATGGACAGTAAGGTGACACCGTGAACCTTGCCAGAATCTAGCCTGGACGAAATGGAGCCGGGTCACGACCAGGGGGACAACCACACAACACGACGACCCGCCTGCAGATCAGCCCCGTGGGAAAAGCAAAGTAGTTGACGCAGGACAAGGTAGCTGACAACGCAACAGCAGAAAAAAGCGCAGCGACAAGAATCGTCAGTAGGTACATGTACGGCATCGAGTACACGAAAGTCGCAACCAACCCAAAACGCGTCGATAGAGTTGACTAGCACAAAAAACCCCTTGTATGCAATCAAAACCACCTTTGGTATCAGAGGCTGCAAGCAACACTGCACCGTAGAAACATGAGAAGCAACATATCAGATAAGGGCGCGCCCCCAGCCGGACGCGGTGTCGGTTGCCCGTGCCTGCCATGTCGTGCCGAGGGCTTTTTGTCCAGACTCTCTGCCATGGACTCTTCTGGCTAGGATTCTGCCATTGCATCCACGACGGCATGCTGCCGTTCTGTGAAACACTACTGTACGCAATTCTGAGTTACATGCTGTGCACCGTGTGGCCGACGCTGGTGGACGCTGCAGTCTCACGAATTGCCAGGGTGCTTACCAAGAGAGCGCGTGGCAGCAAGCCGTGCCGCCGGATCAAAGGCAGGCGGTACAAACCATGCCGTGGCAGACGGCGGCAACGTCGCAGGAAGAAGGCATGGACTCGGTTGTGGCATTGGAGCCGGAAGCTCCGCAATCGACTCGCCCATGCGCTGCATGGTAACGGACCTGGGCCAACCGATGCCAGTAGCAACAGTGGAACTGCCTCCGGCGGGAACACTGCAACGGAACAGCCGGGAGCAAGCTATACTGTTGAAGCACGTGCCCAAAGGTTGCGGAGAGTGCCGGTCGACATCCCCGGCGATGGGTGGTGTCTCCTTCATGCAGTGAGCTGGTACTTGGAACGGCACGAAAGCCACGAGCCAGAGTGGAGCGTGCGGAAAGCGGCGGACACATACGTGCAGGCATTGGAATTTCTAGTCCAGCAATTCGACGGCCCCAGTGCCGCGGACATTAACATTGCTTGCATGCCCGACCAGCCCGCCGAGCTGGAACTGCATCGCCGATTCTTGGAACGCCGGGGCATCCTCTTGCCTGATGAGCTTCCGCAAGGGTTGCTCGTGCTTTGGAGCAAGCTGACGGCAGTGTTGGAAATGCCGAACATGCTGGATAGCATCCATCATGGCACCAGCGTGGAGGTGTGGGCACTGACAAAGGCATTTGACTTTGAAGTGCTTGTCTGGAGTACAGACGTGGATGCCAACTACTGGATTGCAACGATGGAGCGAGTCACTGACGCGGAAGCGCTGCGACTGGCTGAGCTGCATCCGCATGCCTTGCACCTGGTGCACCAACCCATGGGTCACACCGGACACTATAGCTTGCTGTGGGAAGATAGGCCACCCGTTTCGGTGTGGCAACCAACACCATGGTTGCAGATATGGCACAGGGAGGGGGCACAAGCCTTGCAACAGCATTTGGGTATGATCCGCGTGCAACCTTCGCGGGTCGAGCCGGCAGAGCAACCCAACCAGCCGAAGGCGTCGCCTGCCACCGCAGAAGCGGCGGCCGAGCCGAGCAATCCGACGGCATCCGACCAAGACCCGTGGCCCGCACCGGCCACGCCACCTTGCAGCAGCGGGTCAGAAGTGGGCTTTGCTGACACGGAAAGTGTCGTGTCGTGGAATTCACACCAATCGAGTGAAGGCTCCAGTGCCGCACCCAGCCTAGCGCTGGAACCAGAGCGTGCATGGTGCACGCTGGAAGATCAATACTTGGAACAAATTCAGACCATCAGCCGGCAGTTTCGTACCAAACCGTTGCTGCCACCATCCGTGCCACACGTTCCGGTGGAGTTAGCCGACAGCATGTCCGGCGTCCCGTATCCAGCCTGCCACTGTGCCTTTGCAGGTTGCACGTGGTGCAGCGACGCACAGCCGTGCGTGGACGCATTGCTCTTGAAAGATCGATGGATTGTGCAAGGAGTCACTTGGCACTGCAGCAGCGGAACCTGCTGCAACGACACCGCTGCCTGTCTGTGGGCGCATTTACACAGCCAGCATGCACTCGCTTTTCAGCACTGCCCAGGAGATCTTGTGAGTTCTTACATCGCAGCCTTGAAATGTGTCGAAGAACAATCGGTCCCGGCCGTTGGATGGAGTGTGGATCGTCGCACTTTGCGACGCTTGCATGCCGAAAGACAAGAAGAGCAAGCCGTTGCTCTCATCTGTGCTTGCTGTGCCGCCGTCCTGCCCAGCGGACCGCGCAGCGACATAGGGTACTTGAGCGTGCAAAATATCTTCGAGGCCCTGACACCCGAGAGCTTCCAACAGAATTGGGATTTGATGCAATATCGCACTTCCTATGGCTCCCATGCAGCCGTCCAAAGGCAACTCCACGGAGCCGAATGGCAGCGGACCTTGCCACAGACATTGTTTCAAGGGCAGTCCATCCTGTGCTGCCCGGAAGATCTCCGGTGCAGCGCCTGCCCTGCAAGTGGCATGCAGCTGTGCCGCCAGTGCGAGCTGCCATTGTGCCGATCTTGTTGGAGCCGAATGCGGCAAGGCGCATTTAGTGGGGTTCCTTCGGCCCTCAGCAACGACAACTTCTATGGCTATCCGGCCGAGCTCCTCTACCAACATCGGGTGCGATGGATAGAGACAGCGGCTGCTTCGCCACTGTGGACTTCCATGGTGAGCTTTTACCTTGAAGCAGACCGCGGGCACGTCTTAGAGGAGCCGGTGCATCGAGCCGAGCACCGCCTAGCCATCCGCGGCAACATCAGTGCCGTGAGCTTGCCGTGGGAAGAGATCTACGGCCACTTCGCACAGATGACACCCCACGATCGCATTGCAACCTTGCCGCATGCGCTCCCTGCCTTGCGCGCAATGGTGAAAGTAACGGTGAAGGGCATGCGGCATGCTGAGCTCGTGGAGTGGGTGGCCGGTGCCCATCTTAGGCCTCATGTGGTTGTTGCCCTTTTAGAGCACTTAGTGGATATACGCCATCCCATGTTCGCAGCCTATGACGGCACGCCAGCCGAACTGAAGCAGCTGTTCCGATCCAAAGTGCAGTGAGAGTATGGCACAGAAGAAATTTGTCCAGTGACCGTCGAAGAGCAAGCCGACTTAGCCGGTGCAGCACCCACGCCACCTCAGACAAAGAATGCAACCCCAGAACCAGCAAACCTCCCACAGTTTGGCGGGGAAGCCTTCTTGGGCAACAGCCGACCCCAAGTTCTCAGCCCGGATTACACCAGCAGCCAGGCAGGTGACACGACCACCCAAGAAGTGACGCGCCTCGTGCAAGTCACCCCGAAGGTCACCATCCAGACAGGCACCGAATTCTGGGATCAATGGCAAACCGACTACCTTGCCTGGGCGTTCCCATTCAGTATCCCATCCCCAGTCGGCGGGCCGGACTTTCCCAACAAAGATCGTCCGCGACGCAAAGCCGACGCAGCGGTGCTGGGGCCAGTCCCACACCTGCGCTCCTTAGCCCGGCACGTCGAATCTTCGCTGCGGAACTCGTGGGATTTAATTTCAGGCCTACGTCGGTTGACGTTCAAATGGCATTCGGTCTGCCAAGCGCCGCTCTACCGCGCTTGGCGATCAAAAACAAATGCCTTGCAAGCCACGCCGGCGCATGAATGGGTTGAGGCGGCCAAAGCCTTGTATCACAAACTGCAAAAAGGCAAGTATTTGACATCCGGCAAGACACTAAAGCCAATCAACTACGATGCCCGCAAGCTGTGGTTTGCCGAAGGCCTGACTGCGCCCGAAGCGCAGCTGCTGCGTGACATCCGGCACGCGCAGATGACCTTGCCTGGGACAGTGGAAGTTCGGCGACGGATTGGTCGTTTTCTCTTCGGGGCACGGGTCGAACTCGGAGAACCCATCTTCATGACCTTATCTCCCACAACGCGGCACAATGCCTTGTGCTTGCGACTCTCGCGGTACCGACAGCACGACCCGGGTGCGGGGCCGCTTTCTGGCAAGCACGTGCCACGCGTCTGGGAAGAAGCCGAGGTGATTGTGCCAGTCCCTGAGTACGAGACGCGCCGGCAAACATCCGTTCGAGATCCATGGGCCGTCGACACAGCCTTCCAATGCATGGTTCGTTTTGTGTTTGTGGAGCTTCTTGGTATCCGCATGTGCTTCCGCTGCCCCAATTGCAGCTGTCGCGATGCCCTCGGACAGTCGACACACCCTATGGGAGGCATCCTGGGCCTGGTACTTGGATTCTGCGGCGCCATAGAGTATCAAAAAAACAGCAACCCCCATTTTCATGCCAATGTGTACGTCGCCACGGTGTGGCAACAGCCCCTAAAAAAAGTAGCCCAAAAAATTCAAGCTAAGGCCGTTACCTTGGAGGAACTGTTTCGGTACCAAGCCTGGCTGCACAATGAAAGCCACTTCAACCTCCAACAGCATGAAGCCCTCTTTCCAGCGTTGGAGAAACAATGGATGCAAAACTTCCCTGGAACGGAGCATGACAAGTTATGCCTTTGCCTTCGCCGTGGCTGCCACGGGTCGCCGACGGCGGGTCGCTCCGCGTCGAGCGTTGCTCATCGCCGGCCCATGCCGCCGAATCGTCGAGCGCAGCTGCCCCGACTGCCGCAGCGAACCTACAGGCCCTGCAGACGGACGCCATTCGATACCGGCAACTCTACCAGACAGCAGTGCAAGTGAAGCTCTCACACCAGCAACACCATATGCACACGTGGGATGCCAAGCATAAGTGCCACGTGCCGCTGCCTGCTTGCCAAAAGAAGGACGCGCCAAACAAATGCAAGCATGGCTTTCCAAAAACCATCTGCGACGTGGCGCGCGTCGTGTGCCGGGGGAATGCTCGCAAATTTCGTCAGAGTACGGCTGGCAGACGAAATGCACTTGGCTGCGTCCTCAATCCACGGGACAACCAATGGCTGTCAGGCACGATGCATGCATTTACCCTGATGTTCATGGGCAACAGCCATACCGGCATCAATTTCCGCATCCCACTATTGCCGGAAACGCATGACCCGGCATGCGAGCGGAATTGCTTGGAAACGACCACCTTGCAGCGCCTCCAACGGCTGATGCAGCATGCCGCGAAAAAAGCGACGCAATACTTCACCGGATATTTGCAAAAACCCCAGCCATTGGGTCGGAAGGAGCTGCAACAAGCCGCCAAGCACCTGTCATATCTCGACATTACCCCCGAGAAGGGCGCGGAAGCCAAGCACTACCGAAAAGTGTTGCATCGAGTGTGCGGTGACTTGGAATTTCGCTGTTCCGTCCGCCCCCTGACGGAAGAAGTCATGTTGGCCGGCTTCTGGGACGGCGACGAACCCACGTCAGCCGAGTGCATTCGCTCCTTTGCCGTCATTCCCTTTGTCGGTTGTGAATGGATAGCCCAGTACGACAAAGCCAAAGAGGTGCGGCATCGCGTCAAGCCAACCCATCACCGACAGGCCCACCTGAAAAGCAGCGATCTCTATGGCTGGCGGGGCCAAGATCCGCGGCTGCGATATTTGAGCCCTTGGGAATTCACCGCACTCTGGGAAGTGCAACGGCTGCAGCCACCCTCACACCAAAAATCTGACTTAAGTGAATGGTGCCCAGGATGCGGCGCAGGCCCCGAGCCGGCAGACGGGTGGCAATTTGGGCGCGATTACAGGTGGAAGCAACACATCCTGGCCGATAACTCCAAACACATTGTCCCCTTGCCTAGCCGCGCCAGCACCGCCGCAGGAGCAGACTACTACTTCGTCCGGCGGCCCGTGCCCTTAATTCCGTACCCAACTTCATGCCCACTGCCTAAAGCCGACATGAGTAAAGACGAGCAAGCCCGCCTGCTGAACATCTATCTCCGCCCATGGACTTTGGCCGGTGACGACGCCACGTTGCACGTGCCACATATTCAAGCCTTGGACATCCCCATCACCGATCGCCAAAAGAAGCCTTCCCATCGGTGTGTCGGAAAAACTTCGGTGGGGTGCCGCAGTCACCACACGGCATGGAAAGACTACATTCGCCACCACATCGTGTCTGCAAATGCCGCCCGCACCATTTCCAATTTCTTGGCTGCCGCAGAGTGTTCGCCGGAGGACGTCGAGGAAGCAACCGTCGAGGCAGGCCCAAAGCCGGACAGGGAAGTTGACACAAGCTGGGTTGACATGACGACCGTGCAACGCCTGACTGCCGGAGAAGGGTTCCAATACTCCAAACGGTCGGCCCAGACCGTCCAGAGTCTTGTGCACGACTGGACAGCACCGCAGACAAGCACGAGCAACCAAGGGCCGCGGCAGTTCTCGACCGGCCTGCCAGACCCCGGCCCCGCACCAGCAACCGGGGCAGCTGGCACAGATCCCTTCGCCCAACAAACGCAACCGCCACGCCCGGTCGCCACGAACTACGGGACCTTCAGGTTGGACGCGGCCCGGACGTGGTTGCAAGCTTTGAACCGGCCCGGGATGACGCCAGCCCCCAACCCACAACAAAAGCAAGTTCTTACAGCCGTGGTGGAAAGGTGCCACGCCGAAGCGGTCGAGGAAAGGGCCGACAAGCAGAATCGATCAGAACCATTTCGAGCAATCTTGCATGGAGTGCCAGGCGCAGGGAAATCCCAAACCTTGCACTGGCTGCGCACGTTTTTCGAAACGGTCTGCGATTGGCAGCACTTGCACGAGTTTGCCTTCGTAGCCCCGCAGAACACGCAAGCGGCCCTGATAGATGGAATCACCATTCACTCCTTCGCGGATATCCGCGTGCAAGGCAAGAAGCAGAAAAAGGAGACGGCTTTTGGACCAGACCACTTCGTCAAGTACCAACATCTACGCTGGCTTATCATCGACGAATGCAGCACGTCAGCCTTGGAAGTACTGGCCGTGTTAGAAAAACGCTTGCAAGAAGCGGTCCGTGCCAGGCATTCGTGGAAATGCCGCACCACCGGCACGCCCCGGCCCTTTGCCGGCATCAACATTCTGCTGGCCGGCGACTGCTGGCAATTCCCTGCCGTGAAAGCCACGTCCATCTTCCATAACCCCTTCAAGCACGGACAAAGCGTTCAAGTAGCAAACCTGCAAAAAGTCTTATGGACGCATGACAAAGCGAACATACAACACCTGTTCGAACTCACCCAAGAGCATCGTTGTGTTGATCCGTGGTTAAGTGCAATTCTCCATGCCGCCCGACATGGAGCTGTAACTCAAGAGCACTGGGCGTTTCTGCACGGCTTCCCGACCCTGCACGCCGGCTCGTGGGACCCCCACATAAACAAGTGCTCTTGCAAAAAGCCGGCCTGCGATGCCTTGGCCAAGCAGTGGACCAAGGAAGTGTTGGATCCGAAAAATACACGAACGTGGCTGGATCGGCGCCAAGCAGAATGCAAGGTCTGTGCGGCCGAACGCCGGCGGCGCTGCATCGTTGCCGGAGCATCCGACTTTGTGCCCAATCCAAAAGACAGCAAATTTTTGCAGGCACCGTTTGTGCATGGACTGAATGCTGCCAAGTACGTCGCAGCACTGCTGCGGGCCCGGTGGGTGGCAGCCGAGCAACAGCATCTCTTGCTCTGGGTCGTGGCCCAGGACACGCCGCTCTTCCACACCGACCCTGACACGGAGGCCCAAGAGCTTCAGCACCGAAAAGAGCAATGGCTTCAGCGACATGACCAGGCGACAGCAGGGATAATGGGCCTCTTGCCACTTTTGCCGGGCATGCCGATTCGCATCACTCAGACCTTGCCTGAACTGAAGCCCTGGGGGTTGTTCAAGAACACCCGCGGCTCCCTGCACGGGTGGAGCCTGGCCGAGGAAGACATTGCGGCCATCCCGGCCTGCCAGCAGCCGGAGCTGGTGCTCCAAAAAATGCCGGCATGCCTCTTTGTCGCCATCCCCGGTGCGACCTGGCAACACCGCCCAGGTCTTCCACCGGGGGTCGCTTGCATTCGCCCGGTGGTGCAACATTGGAAACTCGAAGCCCACGGCACCGCCACGGTCGCCAGACGAGGTTTTCCGCTGGCCTGCGATTATGCTGGCACGGCGCATTCGTTTATGGGGGCCACATTAGCAGCCTGCAGTTTAGACTTAGGATTTTGGGACACCGCCGCCAACCGGGACTCACAGCTTAGTGCCTACATGTGCCTGTCCCGAGTAAAAAAAGCAGAAGACCTCTGCATAGCCCGTCCTTTTTCCCCTAATCTTCTAAGCCAAGGTGAACTAATAGGCCCCGATACGTTCCTCGCAGTGCATCGGCAGACTCTGACCCTGGCGGATGCCAAAAGCAAGTTTGAGCAGGAGCAGGTGCAACGGAAGCGCAATCCGGAGACCCTTTTCTTTTGTCGCGGATGCACCCCGAAAGCCAAAGGCAAGCACGGCCTCCTGCCGTTGCGTGACTTCACCAGGAACAATTTGTGGCAGCCGGATGCTTGGTTGGAGATCGTGTGTCTCGGCATGGAACGCTTGTGCAGCCAGTGCCGCCACCCACAGCCGTGTGGAAGAAAACCTGAGCTGATCATGGAGGGTAGCGCGGAGGAGGGGACTAGCTAATGTTGGGCGAAAGCCCAGAATCAATATGGGGCGAACGGGGGAGATGTATTAAGGGGTCTGGGCGGTAGAACGGGGAACGGTAGTGCATGGGCTTGGGCCGCTGGTGGGCGTGGATCAAGATGGTAGGTGCCGGGGGATGGCCAATCTAAAAGTAAAGTAGGTGCGGTGTAAGGATGGATGGATATATAGCTGAAAAAGCTGAATAGCCGTCCGGGAACCCCACCGGCGCCGAAGCCGACGCCTCCAGCAAGTGTGCATATTGTAACAAAACCCCACTTCCGAAGCTCGGTTTTTGCAAGCAATGCCTGTCGGAAGCAAGATTGGCCTGCGCCCGCTGTGACGTCGGTCGAAAACTCAAACCCAAGACCTTGGCGGATTTCAGCCCCGCAGAAATTCGGCGGCGCCGGGAGACGCGGGAAATACGGAAAGCCCGCTGCAAGAAGTGCGAGCTGCACCAACCCAACAAAGGCAAAGCCAAGGGCGGGCAGTGCCGCACGTGTCGGAACGTTGTCAGTGTGTCCCACTTGCACCAGTATGACTCCAAAGCCAACGACGGCATTTGTCGCAAGTGTTGGCGCAAGGCCACCAACTTGGAGGCAGCGACCGCCAAGGTCTGCCCACAGTGCAGCACACCCTTGAAACCAACAGCGACGCCAGGCTCGTGGTGTCAGAGCTGCGCCTATCCACCGTGTGCAAGTTGCCAAAAAGTGGCACGGCCAAACAAAGGCCCGTACCACGCCAAACACAAACCTGTCTGGCTGTGCCCAGCCTGTACCAGATGTCCACAGTGCCACACACCTTTGAAAGCACGTTCGAAACCAGGCACGTGGTGTCAGAGTTGTGCCTATCCACCGTGTGCAGGTTGCCACAAAGTTGCGCGGCCAAGCAAAGATACGTACCATGCCAAGCATCGACCCTTTTGGCGGTGCGACAAGTGCGCCCAAGCAAGCTGTCCGATGTGCCAAGCCAATCCCATAGGTCCAGATGCCGGCGGCGGACCAGACGCCGCGTGCCCACAGTGTGCAGAACGTGGTCCCCAGTGCGCAGTATGCCAGCAGCCAATGCTCGGCCGCCCGCATTCACACGGCTGGTGCCACGGGTGTGCCTTTCCGCCATGTGCAGCTGGCTGTGGTACACCGCGCCCAAGAAATACCGATGCAGAGCTTGCCAAATACCATGCGAAACGCATGCCGCAGTGGACATGCCAGATCTGCCAGCTCTCACAAAATGCACCGGCCAAACGCCGTAAGATCCAAGAGGACGACCAAGCAGACGCCTTGCCACCGCTACCGCCGCCTGCGGAGCCGCCAGAACAGAATGCCAGCCCGGCGGCGTCCTTTGGCAAACCCAAAAAAAGAAAAACACTTAGCACGCCCACCCCCGCGGAGCGTTACTCAGCGCCTGCAGAGGCAGACCATCCATGCTCACCTGCGGCAGTTTCTTTTGGCCAACCGAAAAAAGACATTCGTCCAGCGCCTGCCCGGGTTTTTCCTTGCCGGCAGAAGTCCCGGAAGCCATGCACCTCGAAGAGTCCCAGCCATTTTAATTGAGCCACCGGAGAAACGGACACGGAGTTCATTCAGCACCAGCCACGCAATGTCCAAGCCAGCGTGCACCTATGATAGGAGCCCAACTTAGCTTTGCCGCCGATCGCCCACTATTTTCGAGGCAGTGCCGGTGCAGCCGATCTAGCCTACGTGTCGCGAACGGCATGTTCGCAGGCAGCCTGCTGTAGCTTTGGTATAACCTTACGCCAGCGAGGAACCATTGGTTCACCAAATGACAGAGATCAGCCATTTTGCGAACAGGCCGAGAGGAACCATTTTTGCTGCCACCGTATTCAGAATCCACGACAATGACCAGCCAGTTCAGAACATTTCTTTCTATAGTCCCCAAGCCACTGAATAATTTTCCCCGGCATAGTCCCACGAAGCCACAGGGCAGAACTGGCAGAGAGGAACCATTTTTGCTGCCACCTTTTTCAGAATCCACGACAATGACAAGCCAGTTCAGAACATTTCTTTCTATAGTCCCGCAAAACCCCTAAGGCAGCGATGAACCATTGGTTCACCAAATGACAGACATCAGCCATTTTGCGAACAGGCCGAGAGGAACCATTTTTGCTGCCACCTTTTTCAGAATCCACGACAATGACAAGCCAGTTCAGAACATTTCTTTCTATAGTCCACAAGCCACTGAATAATTTTCCCCGGCATAGTCCCACGAAGCCACAGGGCAGAACTGGCAGAGAGGAACCATTTTTGCTGCCACCTTTTTCAGAATCCACGACAAGGACAAGCCAGTTCAGAACATTTCCTTGTATAGTCCCGCAAAACCCCAAGGCAGCGATGAACCATTGGTTCACCAAATGACAGAGATCAGCCATTTTGCGAACAGGCCGAGAGGAACCATTTTTGCTGCCACCTTTTTCAGAATCCACGACAAGCACAAGCCAGGTCAGAACATTTCTTTCTATAGTCCCCAAGCCACTGAATAATTTTCCCCGGCATAGTCCCACGAAGCCACAGGGCAGAACTGGCAGAGAGGAACCATTTTTGCTGCCACCTTTTTCAGAATCCACGACAAGGACAAGCCAGTTCAGAACATTTCCTTGTATAGTCCCGCAAAACCCCAAGGCAGCGATGAACCATTGGTTCACCAAATGACAGAGATCAGCCATTTTGCGAACAGGCCAAGAGGAACCATTTTTGCTGCCACCTTTTTCAGAATCCACGACAATGACAATCCAGTTCAGAACATTTTTTTCTATAGTCCCCAAGCCACTGAATAATTTTCCCCGGCCCACGAAGCCACAGGGCAGAACTGGCAGAGAGGAACCATTTTTGCTGCCACCTTTTTCAGAATCCACTACAATGACAAGCAAGTTCAGAACATTTCCTTGTATAGTCCCCCGAAACCCCAAGGCAGCGATGAACCATTGGTTCACCAAATGACAGAGATCAGCCATTTTGCGAACAGGCCGAGAGGAACCATTTTTGCTGCCACCTTTTTCAGAATCCACGACAATGACAAGCCAGTTCAGAACATTTCTTTCTATAGTCCCCAAGCCACTGAATAAGTTTCCCCGGCATAGTCCCACGAAGCCACAAGGCAGAACTGGCAGAGAGGAACCATTTTTGCTGCCACCTTTGTCAGAAGCCACGACAATGACAAGCAAGTTCAGAACATTTCCTTGTATAGTCCCGCAAAACCCTAAGGCAGCGATGAACCATTGGTTCACCAAATGACAGAGATCAGCCATTTTGCGACCAGGCCGAGAGGAACCATTTTTGCTGCCACCTTTTTCAGAATCCACGACAATGACAAGCCAGTTCAGAACATTTCTTTCTATAGTCCCCAAGCCACTGAATAAGTTTCCCCGGCATAGTCCCACGAAGCCACAGTGCAGAACTGGCAGAGAGGAACCATTTTTGCTGCCACCCTTTTTCAGAATCCACGACAAGGACAAGCCAGTTCAGAACATTTCCTTGTATAGTCCCGCAAAACCCCAAGGCAGCGATGAACCATTGGTTCACCAAATGACAGAGATCAGCCATTTTGCGAACAGGCCAAGAGGAACCATTTTTGCTGCCACCTTTTTCAGAATCCACGACAATGACAAGCCAGGTCAGAACATTTCTTTCTATAGTCCCCAAGCCACTGAATAATTTTCCCCGGCATAGTCCCACGAAGCCACAGGGCAGAACTGGCAGAGAGGAACCATTTTTGCTGCCACCTTTTTCAGAATCCACGACAAGGACAAGCCAGTTCAGAACATTTCCTTGTATAGTCCCGCAAAAACCCCAAGGCAGCGATGAACCATTGGTTCACCAAATCACAGAGATCAGCCATTTTGCGAACAGGCCGAGAGGAACCATTTTTGCTGCCACCTTTTTCAGAATCCACGACAATGACAAGCCAGTTCAGAACATTTCTTCCTATAGTCCCGCAAAACCCCAAGGCAGCGATGAACCATTGGTTCACCAAATGACAGAAATCAGCCATTTAGTCAGCCACTGCTTGCAATATCCACGCATAGTCCCACGACCGACGGGCCGAGAGGCACCACTTTTGCTGCCACCTTTTTTAGAATCCACGACAATACAAAGCCGGTGCAGAACATTTCTTTGTATAGGCCCGAAAAACAGCCACGCATAGTCCTACGACAAACAGGCCGAGAGGAACCATTTTTGCTGCCGCCTTTTTCAGAAGCCACGACAATCCCACGCCAGTTCGGAACATTTCTTGGTACAGTCTCGCAAAACCCCAAGGCAGCAATGATTCGAGACCTATCCCGAAAGCATTCACAGACCGGTCAGCTTCCAAATAGCCATGCGTTTTGTTGCGTGATTCAAAGAGAGTTCAGAAAACCGGCTGCAACCAAGGCGTTGCCCAGGGGAGTGCGAGAGCGTTGCTCACAACGCCGTTTGGTTTGTCGCACTTTCAGATCTCGAACCGTGCACCTTGCCTGTGTAAACCTGCATTGAAAGCACGTAAAGGTCTTGAACCAGCAGCATCGCAACCAACCTAGCCCAAGACAAGGGCTCGGCTGTCCCGTCCATGATTCCAGACCTAGCCCGAAAGCATTCACAGACCGGTCAGTTTCCAAATGGCCATGCGTTTTGTTGCGTGATTCAAAGAGAGTTCAGACAACCGGTTGCCACCAGGGCGTTGCCCAGGGGAGTGCGAGAGCGTTGCTCACAACGCCGTTTGGTTTGTCGCACTTTCAGATCTCGAACCGTGCACCTTGCCTGTGTAAACCTGCATTGAAAGCACGTAAAGGTCTTGAACCAGCAGCATCGCAACCAACCTAGCCCAAAACAAGGGCTCGGCTGTCCCGTCCTGCAGTTTGGTTTCGACACCCAGACGCCGAGCGTCAAAGACACGCGGTTCGGGGAAAAACAAAAGCAGGCATGCCGGTAGCAAGGGGGTGATTTTCGCAGCCACCACGGTAGGGCAAACTCACTCGAAATGCAGCAGTCGGTTTAGCCAGACCTTGAACTTCAGTGACGATCATTTCCTATCATGTACTCAACTTAACAAGAAAATGGCAACGAGCACCGGTACCGACATGTGACACGCATCCATCTTAAATCGCCCAACAGCACACGAGCTGCACCCAGGGCTTTGCCCAGGGACACGCTAGAGCCTCGCTAACCAAGAAGCCCATCCAGACTCCAAGCGTCAAAGACACGCGGTTCGGGAAAAAAAAGAGCAGGCATGTCGGTAGCTAGGGGGTGGTTTTCGCAGCCGGCACGGTAGGGCAAACTCACTTGAAATGCCGCAGTCTGTTGAGCAGGACCGAGCAAGTCATTTACGCTCATTTACTGTCATTTTACTCTCATTGACGTAACTCAACTATGAAATAACAACTGTTACTGAGGCATGTACGGTTAGCCAGAAGTAGTAGTTGGAGACGGCGTTCCTGCCAGGTCACGCCGCAGCCAGTGGAGGACAACGTGTTCGGACCCAACCTCAACCAGGTGAAGCGGCAGCCGGTTCCGTCGCCTGTCGCCAGTCCCTGCCGCCGCCGCGTTGACGCCAGGTGCTGGCGCAAGACGACCTCGCGGGACGCTGGATGCAGGCCACGGGTCCGGCAGGGGCAAAACCACTTTCTGGGGCAGAGAAACAACAACCCGAAGAAAGAGCGTCTGGAGAAAGTCACCTTTGCTTTCGTCGTTGGTTTTTTTCTTCTCGGGGAGCCCAACGGCTAGGACCGTCACTGTTTCCTGGCACCGCACCGGCCACCCGCCGGCAGGATTTCCTGGCGTGCAAACCCTGCAAAGGCTATGGTCTAGGCCAGCGGCTGGGTAGAAACAGGCAGGGGGCAATACCGGACAGAATGGGCACCAAGACAAATATATCTTGTCTGCATCGGCTCAGGCGACCAAAAGGCTGGGCAGGTGGATAGCAGGTGCACATGGGACATATGTAGAACCCCAGACAGCGGCGTGGGCTGCCCAGGCGCCGAAGAAAGCCGATGCCAGACACAAGTGCAACCAACTATTTTCGTTGGACGGCGAGAAAGGCGACAGGCCAGGCAAGGAAGGGCTAAGGGCAAGAGCCCGGAGCCTGCAACCAATGGTTGCAGCGACACAGGAGTTGTCGTTCTTGTTGTTGCGGTTGTTGTTGTTCTTGTTGTTGTTGTTGTTGTTGTTGCTGGTGTTGTTGTGGTGGTGGTTCGGGTTGAGGTTGTCGTCGTTGTCGTCGTTGTCGTTGTTGTCGTTGTCGTTGTCGTTGCGCCGGCTTGAGGTTATGTAGGCCCAGCGTGACGCTATATTGGCCCGTCGTGGGACTCTGTTGGTCCATCGAAAAAGCTATGTTGCCCCAGCTGCTTTTGGGTTCGGGGTTGGCGGGTTAGGGTTGGTCGGTCGGGGTTTGTGCTGAAGGGTTTGGGGTTGGTGGGTTGAGAGGGTCAGCGGTGGGATGTGCTTTTGGGTTTGGGGTTGGTGGGTTGGGGTTGCTTTTGGGTTTGGGGTTGGTGGGTTGGGGTTGGTTGGGCGTGGTTTGTGCTGGATGGTTTGGGGTTGGTCCGTCGTGGTGAGTGCTGGCAGGTATGGAATTGGTTGGTGGGGGTAGGGGTTGGCCGGTCGGGGTTTGGGCTGTCGGGATTGAGGTTGGTGCACTCGAGTTGGTCGGTCGGGGTTTGTGCTGTCGAGAGGGAGGTTGGTGCTTTCGAGTGGGTAGGTCGGTGTTCGGTGTTGCTGGTTCGTGACGCGAGATGGTTGCGGCGCGAGGCTGGGCTTTGAAGGTTGGGGTTGGTGGGTCGGTGTTGCGAGTCGGTTGTTTGTGGTCTGGGGGCATATCTTGGAGCTATGTTGGCACATCTTGGGGGCCATGTTGCCCCAGCTTGAGGTTATGTCGGCCCATGTTGGGGCTATGTTGGCCCATCTTGGGGCTATGTTGGCCCATCTTGGAGCTATGATGGCCCATCTTGGGGCTATCTTAGCCCATCTTGGGCACTAGGTTGGCCCATCTTGGGGCTATGTTGGCCCATCTTGCGGCCTATGTTGGCCCATGTTGACCCATCTTAAACCACAAGATCCGAAAAATGGGAAAAAGTAGGAAGAGCACAAAACACCGTAAAACGCGGGACTTTTTGGCGGGGGGGAGTGGTCGGCGGCTGGGGCGGCGGCCCCTCTCTCCTACGGAGAGGAGAGAAACGCCGTACGGCAATGCCACGGCCAGGGGGCCCCTGGCCGGATTTAAGGGCTGCTGCCCCTGCCACCGACCCCGGAAAAGAATGTGAAGAAGCCGGGAAAGGCCAGAAATAGCTCACATCTTCTGAGCCGCTTTCACTGAATGAAAGTGGTCGTAGTAGTAATAGTATAGTGGTAGTAAGACGCGCTAAGAGCGACACAAAGCACGCAAAAACGTGGGTCCCGGACAGGGAAACACCAAGGCAGGGAAGGACGGATGAGCCAGAAAAAAAAATACCAAAACCGCTTAACGTGTCGGCCGATCTAACGTGTCGTCTGAAACTGCTCTAACAAACTGGCTGCTGCTGGCTGCTGCCTGCTGCCTGCTGGCTCCTGGCTGCTGACTACTGGCTGCCTGCTGTCTGCTGCAAAGATGTGGGTCCGGGACAGGGAAACACCATGGCAGTGAAGGACGGAGAAGCTACCAAATCGCATCAAAAAACTGCCTAACGTGTCTTCTGAAATTTTAGAGAATCCTATAGAGAACCACAGCTCTTCAACTTACACCTTCTGAGCCGCTTTCACTGAATGAAAGTGGTGGTGGTGGTGGTGGTGGTGGTCGTAATCGTAGTCTAGTCGTAGTCGTAGTCGTAGTCGTCGTCGTCGTAGTCGTAGTAGTCGTAGTAGTCGTAGTAGTCGTAGTAGTCGTAGTAGTCGTAGTAGTCGTAGTAGTAGTAGTAGTAGCAGTAGCAGTAGTAGTAGTAGTTATTCATAGTGGTAATAAGACGCGCTAAGAGCGACACAAAGCACGCAAAAACGTGGGTCGTAGCAGTAGCAGTGCAATATAGTAGCTCTTCTTCCCTTACGCGCTCCCCCTTGCGTCAGCCGGGGTCGGCGGATATTAGTATATAAAATATAACATATGGTGTTAATTAGATTATATCAATATTATATTGTATTCACGGGTTTCACACTACACCAAGTCCCTTCCCAGAGAACCCCACCAAGAGGCAGATGCAAGGTGTACCTTTTCTCTCTGAGTTGGGCTCGGTACTTGAGCCTTGAGCCTTGAGCCACAGTTGCCACAGTCCAAGGACGTCTCAACGACCATGGAAAACTTCAAAAAACGTTCTTATGGGGTTGCAATGGTACTCTGTGCTGGTTTCCCAACCGCACTCCCCTTTCCTGCTTGCAGGAATCCAGGTTCATCAACACCCAACCAACAAGTTTATGGGTGGCCGTCTTCACTGGGAACGCGCCCTTCCCCCAGCCAGAAGGGCGAAGGACCCTCGTGAGCCAAGAACCCAGACGGTGTTGATTCCCCCTTCATCCATTAGACGTGGAGTGCCTCTTCAGGCAAAAACTCCAAAAACTTAAAGCACTATTTCTTACCCTCGCAGTAAAAATTTGAACATCCGATCATGGTCGATCCATGCATTGTTCCGGATCTTCCAACCTCTATTGAATTCACTGCCTTGGCTGCCGCCAGAAAGCCCAAAAGTTGAGCCGCCGCCGAAGACCGCCCAGCCGCCGCTGATGTTTTTTGGCACGGCTCGCCAGCGATGGTCTTTGGCTCCAGCAGCTGTTGTTCTTCTTCCGGTGATAGCGCTAAGTTTCTCTGTTGGTGCCTCTTCATAAGGTCTACTTTTTTCGCGGAATCTTTTCAACACCCCTTTTTCCATCATACTTGACCGGTAACACCGTGTACCCGATCAATTTTTGTTCCACCCTTTCAGCTTGTGGTTCTTCTTGTGCGCTATCTTCTTTTTTCTGAGGTGTTCTTTCGTCCTCAAGTACTTGATGCTGTTGTTGATGGATGTTCTTCTCCCCGACAATGACCTTGTGCTTGATCTTCACGATATCTTCCACCGCGCGGTGTTCTTTTTCTTTGGGCCTGACAAGCTATTTGCTGAGGGCCTCCCCCTGACCGTTTTGAACGTTTCGAACGACGATCTTGGGGTGGCGTCCCTCTTTTTCCTGACTGTGCTCTTGGGGAGCATGACGGTGATGTAGATCCAACCTGTTTGGGTTTAGAAATACCCCTGGTGGACCCATTACCTCGTTTAAGGATACCCTTATACTTATTCCCTTCTTTTTCAAGATGGTGTTCTGGTCCAGGAGTGTCCTTCTTTTTCAAGAACAGCGTCGCAGATCCCGCATCCAACTTGTCCAGAACCGGTTCGGCCTCCATGCGATGAACTTCGGCAGAAATTTGGATCAGCCTTTCAACGGCGACCCCCCACAGTTCCTTCCTTGATTTGGTCCGGCTCCCAATCCTCGTTGGGCATGCCTGCCACTTTTTCCACGTCTGCCACGCACTTGCATGCGCCGCGAAGACATCCCAGTTTTCTTGCCAGGGACTTGCTTGTTGCCGTGGTCACCTTCTTCCTGTTGGTGTTCTTCAAGATGCGCAATCCCCTTCGTGGATCTTGCCCTTGAATTGTGCACTTGTTGATCTTGTCCCAGATCTACACTTGGAAATTTGGCTTCCAAGTTTTGTTAATGTTCCAGGCTGACATTTCTGACGATGAGCTCCCCCTAGTTTGGACTTCCAACCTCTTTTGCAGGTGCCTCCCCCGAGCCTTGATCGCCTTGCCCGAAACTTTTGAAACGTGAAATTTTTAAATTATAAACTTATGAACAGACACCGGGCTCCCCCCTGCTGATTCATCAGCAGGCTCCTTTTCAATTTAGAGATTTTGGTACGGATTCGTCAATTTCTTTCCTAGGAATTTCCGATCTTCCAGCATGAAGCGTCGGTGTGTCCTCTTTTCCATGTCCATGCGCTTGATCTCCGTCATGAGAGTCAGAGCGTGATCGTTTCGGACCACTGGACATCCAGACCTCAACCAACATTCGATCGTTGCCAGTCTTGGGTGTTTCACCACACATCCTGCGCGGGACCATGTGATGGTGTATCCCAATTCCACAAGTCCTCTGAGAGTAAGTGTAGGTTCTACCGGTGTCTCCGATGGAAGGGTTCCGTTCATGGGATTTTGGTAGAGCTGCGTGGCTCCGTGAGCCCTTTCAACCATGACCTGCATCGCTTTCTTGATCTCGTCGCTAGTTCCTTGTCGGAGGGGGTAGCAAAGCGACGACGCCTAAGACCGTCGCGCACGCGAGCCAACTTTTCTCCGCAACGTATAACTTCCGTTTTCCTGAAAGCACAATGTTTCGTGCAAAAATGCTAACATACAAATCGCATCCATGATGTAGCTGTTCCAATGCGATCTGCCAAGAATGACTTGCAAAACACAATCAGACTCGCAAGAATTTACTGAAGAACGAGTACCCTTCAAGACGCCTTGACGCAGCCATTCCACTGCGATCTGCACTGCGCAGAATGCATTGCAAAACAGACTAGCACAGCATCAGCAAAGAAGAGAAAAAGTCACCTGGAACCTTCAGTTACAGTGCGCGCGCAGTTCGAGCCAGATTCCACGGTAAACCCCGTCGCGCACGCGAGCGAACTTTTCTCCGCAACGGAATCTCCGTTCACCCGAAAAAAACACTGTCTATGGCGCAAATCTTAACATTCAAACCGTACCTTGGATGTCACTGTTCCAATGCGATCTAAGCAACAGTGTGTTAAAAAAACACAATCAGACTTGCAACACAGCACACCAGAACAAGTACCCTTCGAGAAGACTTGACGCAGCCAGTCCACTGATCTGCACAGAGTAAATTGCAAAACACAATAGCACAGCATCAGCAAAGAAGAGAAAAAGTCACCTACTCTTCTCTACTCTTCTCTTCCCATCCCTACTTTTTTCGACTCTACTCGACTCAACCTCTACCCGCTCAACTTCTACTCGACGGCTACATCTACCTACTCCACTTCTACACAGTTCTACTCTACTGTCCTCTACCCTACTCTGCTCTGCTCTACGCTACTCTTCTCTACTCTACTCATCTCTCGTCTTCTCTACTCTACGCAGCTTTACTCTGCTCTACTTCTACTTCTACTTCTACTTCTACTTCCACTTCCACTTCCACTTCCACTTCCACTTCCACTTCCACTTCCACTTCCACTTCTACTTCTACTTCTACTTCTACTTCTACTTCTACTTCTACTTCTACTTCTACTTCTTCTACTCTACTCTACTCTACCCTACTCTACTCTACCCTACGCTACGCTACGCTACGCTACGCTACTCTACTCTACTCTACTCTGCTCTACTCTACTCTACTCTACTCTACACAGCTTTTACTCTACTCTACTCTACCCTACCCTACTCTACTCTACTCTGCTCTGCTCTGCTCTACTCTACCCTACCCTACTCTACTCTGCTCTGCTCTGCTCTACTCTACTCTGCTCTACTCTACTCTACTCTACCCTACCCTACTCTACTCTACTCTACTCTACTCTACTCTACTCTACTCTACTCTACTCTACTCTACTCTACACAGCTTTACCCTACTCTACTCTACTCTACTCTACTCTAGACAGCTTTACCCTACTCTACTCTACTCTACCCTACTCTACCCTACTCTACCCTACTCTACCCTACTCTACTCTACTCTACTCTACTCTACTCTACCCTACCCTACTCTACTCTACTCTACTCTACACAGCTTTACCCTACTCTACTCTACTCTAGACAGCTTTACCCTACTCTACTCTACTCTACCCTACTCTACCCTACTCTACCCTACTCTACCCTACTCTACTCTACTCTACTCTACCCTACTCTACTCTACTCTACCCTACTCTACCCTACTCTACCCTACTCTACCCTACTCTACTCTACTCTACTCTACCCTACTCTACTCTACTCTACCCTACTCTACCCTACTCTACCCTACTCTACCCTACTCTACTCTACTCTACTCTACCCTACTCTACTCTACTCTACTCTACTCTACTCCACTCTACTCTACTCTACTCTACTCTACTCTATTCTACTCCACTCTACTCTACTCCACTCTACTCTACTCACTCCACTCTACTCTACTCTATCCACTCTACTCTACTCTATCCACTCTACTCTACCTCTACCCCTACCCCTACCTCTACCTCTACCTCTACCCCTACCCCTACCTGTACCTCTACCTCTAGCCCTACCCCTACCTCTACCCCTACCTCTACCTCCTCTACCTCCTCTACCTCTACCTCCTCTACCTCTACCTCTACCACCTCTACCACCTCTACCACCTCTACCACCTCTACCACCTCTACCTCTACCTCTACCCTACTCTACTCTACTCTACTCTACTCTACTCCTACTCTACTCCTACTACTACTTCTGCCTCTACTCTCCCCTACTCGACCTCTGCAAAGGACACAATGATCTTTGGGCTAGTGAGAATGTGACTTCGTGACTTCTTAAGGCACATGCCAACTGGACACAATGATCTTTGTGCTAGTGAGAATGTGAAAATCCGTAACTTGGACTTTCCTCCATATGAAACTTCCTTTGTATATAAGATATTTTAATTTGTAATATTTTGATTTATTCTATTTTCAAATATTTCATTATATGATATTATTTTATGTTATTATAGTATATTAGATTTTTCTTTTAATTTATTAGAGAATATTATATTATTATTTTTAAATGTATTCTGTATTTTTCTATTGTATGATATGTTGGTTTTATATTATATTCAAACTTTGCTATATGTTTTTATTTATTTATTGTTGTATTAATATTATAATGTATTGATTTTATACTGTATTGTATTGTATTGTATTGTGCTGTATTGTATTGTTTTGTTTTGTATTATATTAAATCGTGCAGACCCTTTTATATTGATGTAGCAGTGTGTAAATATCATTTGTTTTTAACTAATACAGTCTTGTACGAATATTTTCGTGACAAACTATTACATTCATATTGTATTGTATTATGAATATATTGTAATGTATTCATATTGTTTTTTGCTATTATATATTGTATTTATATCATAATGTATAAGTAAGACCTAAGTCTAAGCACCTGCAGTAAGCAGATCCCATGAAAATAGGTCCCGAATCTGGGTGATGTGTTGATCCTGGCCTCTTCCAGGCTCAAATTTTAAGCAAACAAGGGATGGTACATATTCAAAAAAGGAATTCTAAATATTCAACAATCAAAATTTATCAGGGAAATATTCAACAATCTAGATGCAAAGGCTATTCGTTGGGGAACATTTTCCGCAAATTGACAAGACTAAGATACGAGAAACAACAGGCACAAAAAACAGAACAACTTCTGACCAGGAAAATTCCAGAAATGCAAGTTCCTCAATTAATCCATTTCTTGCCACTTTTTGAGACCAGAAAAAGTGATTTGATGTGGCCACAAAGGGTTTTCCCCCGGGACTGGGGACCTCCTACAATCTGACCAAATACTACGCCCATTGGCGTATTTCAAAAAAAATATGGGTCTGATTGGGTCTCAAGTATGCTTCGCTAACTGGTTGGGGGGGCTGACACTCTCTTGGGGCAAGAAAAGGCGAAAAACCAGGCAATTGAATCGATTGTTGGCAGATTTCTGTGCAAAAAAGGTCGCCTTACACTGGAGGGCAGTTGGCAGTTTATGAATTGTGGGCCAACATGTACACTACAGATTCCAAGAATCTGCTTACTGGAGCTAGGTCATCTAGAATCTAGATGTGGCATGTGGCTGGTCCCACACTTTCGGGCCTGTGGTTGTGGCATGCCTCACCATCCGAATTGCACAGCTTTAGGATAATAAAGCGGAATTGCATTGAATTGTGTTATTTTGCTTTCCTTTTTTTGTATTGTATAGTACCGTTATATTTTTTGAAAATATAGTTTGATTATATTGTTTTTTTCTCGCATTTTGTCGTATTATACTTCATTATATTCTATTGTATTATCTTTTTGTATATAATACTATCCGCAAACCCTGCGTCTCGATTCAAGGAGTGGCTTACCAAGGGTGGTATTCCAAGAGTGTCTCACAAAGGGTGTCTTACTAAGAGTGTCGCTCCAAGAGTGTCCTTGTAAGAATGTCTCACTGAGAGGGTGTTACTCAAAGGATAGGACAAAGGTCAGTGGTAGAACAAAGGTTAGTGGTTAATGGTTAACTTGGTGATACCGGTGACATGTCGCACGAAGAGTGTCGAGAGTGTCACTCAAAGAGTTTGGGTGCCCTTTCGGGCGACGATGAGACATAGGGTTTGCGCGATGCACGTATACATTAATATTGTGTAGTATATTGTATTATATATATTTTTTTTCGAAACATATTGTGTTGTCATTTTTTTTTTATTATTGCGCATTGTATTATGTTATTTGTTTTTTATTGTATTAGAATACATTATATGATAATGTATAATTATATATTCTTTTGATTTTCAAGATGTTTTTTATTGTATCATATCATATCATACCTTATTTTTATATTTCATAGTTTCTTTCAAATTAGACTGTATTCCATTAAATTGAACCATTTGTGTTTTTGTCTTATTTTTGTTTTGTGATATTATGTCACATTATATTATATTCTTTTCTGTTATCTTTGGTTGTTTTTCTATAGCATGTGAGATGTTATTGCACTATGTGTTTGAATTATATTATTACTTTGTGTTTTTTATTGATTGCTTGATAGTTCATGAGTCGGCACATAGCACATATGCAACATCGGCATGCGACCTTTTTGCCGTGATGCCCACAGTTGCTGCAGATATCAAAGTCCAATATCCTTTGGGATGTAGCGTCACATCTCATGCAAATTAAGGCCATGTTTGTGACCATGATTTCTTGTTTCACCCTGTGACACTGCAGCGCAGTGAACGCAGCGCACTGCCAAGGCAAATGTTCAACAAGCAGATTTGGCACAAGGTGGGGAAGCAGCGCCCATCAAGTTCGAGGTTGTGAATCTTTGCCCACATGAATAATCCAATGCAAAAACCGGGAAACTATGGGAAGCGATAGAGAACTGTTTCAGAAAGGTGTGGCCCTGAGGTCTCGCAGAAATGCATCAGGGAGCCCATCTATGGCACAGAGGCGTTGTACTTTCGCAATGTCTACAACCCCAACACGGTGCGAGTCAATGGCGAGAAGGCGAGGTATAGCAAAGTATGGCGCAGCATGGTGCGATGTGTATAGTTTTCTTGTCGAATGTCGTCTATGTGATCATCATCATCATCACCATCATCATCATCAGCATAAGCATCAGCATCATCATCGTTGCTTTCATTTTTACAATGCTAGAAAATTTAGAATGTGCTTTAGAAGGTTCTCCACCTCTCCATTTCTTGGCCGTCGGCTGTACGTCTCAAAAATCAGGTGGAAGCGGAGACCTTCAAAAATACCTTCCGACGCCATGTGGAGGAGCCCGGAAAGCTGGAAAGCATAGATTAACAAGCTCAGAAGTTCAAAGATTTTTTCCGGATCTGCCAGAACACGTCAGAGCTCATAGGTTCAGCGACGTTCGGCGGGTCAATGTCCTTCACGATGAAATGTTGCACTGGCATGCTGTCGAAATGTTTCCAAAGCGCACAGAAGAAAAGCATATACCGTTTATGTATGTATGAATACATAATTATATGAATAAAAATAGAACATAACTGAAAATAACAAACTAACTCAATAGATTAACACAAAAAAGACATAGATAAACACTTGCTCAGACTTGTCTTATCGAATTGTGATGTGGAGTGTGTCGGACGTGCAAAACACACTCCATTAAATCCTGACCAGAGAAGAAATTGGAGTTGGGAGCTGAACCTTCCCCGTCGAGTTCCAAAAAAAAACAAATAAATAGTCGAAATAACCAGCGCCATAAGTTGTCAAATAGATGCCAAATAAGTTGTCAAAGTTACTATCGCCATAGCCAGTGTAAGTTGCTATAGCTCAAGTGAAGGTAAGCTTCAGAGCGTAGCATCAAGTGGATGTTGAAAAGTGACATGGCAAACTTAAGAGGGTAGCATCAAGTCCATGTTGCAAGTTACCGTAGCATCAAGCGCGTGCTTGAAGCTACATGAGGAAGTCAGTCGTGTAGCACCAAGTGCATGGTTACATGATGTTACATGTGAAAACCGAGTGCGTTATTGAGACGTAAGAGACACGAACGTTTTTAGGCGCCACACCCCACCCCACCCAACCCCGTTGGAGAAGTCCCCGCCCCTCGGGTACATATATATATATCTTGTGTATAGACGTATATGTGTGCATTTGTATACGATCACAATGTGCACATTTCTACAGGTTTCTACAGTGATCTTTGAGCGTAAATTTGATGACGGAAATCATGAAATGGGATCTACATTGCCTCCGCTTGGTGCTCTCACATCAGACTCTTGCCGCAACAAATGCATCCAAAGATCACGTGGCAAAGATGTGCAGCGATCTTGTGCTAAAGCTCTTCGGGATCGGGTACGATGTTAAATGTCGGCTGACTATCCGTCACCCGTGAATTTAACATGGTTAGGTTGAATTGGCCTATCCCTGAAAAACAATGCCGCTGAGGATATCTAGACAGAGTTGTTGTTATTCTAACATCAAGTGTGTTCATCACTTTCTTCTCCAAACATGGTCAGATGAGCTTGTTACTTCCTACTTCCCGTAGCCTTCGCTGTCCGTCGTCAACTTTTTGCACGTTTCATCATTCTCCTTGACTTGTTGACATAGACATTTTTGAAGTACATTTATATTGTGATTCATTTTGGTTCTCGTCACAGTTTTGACATCAGTTTTTATCCGTGTATTAAATTGTCGTGGGAAATCACTACCTTGTCTTTGAAGACCCTTCTGCTTGGGAAATTCGCGCTTGCCCCAGAAAAAATTGATACGTTTTCTTCAACTACCAATTTACATCTGAAACGGCAACGGAAACGCAAAATCTTCCAAAAACGAATCAATCCGAACGAATCGGACACGAGTGCCAGTGCAAGGTTGCTCAAGTACAACAGCAAAGTCACCAGACACAAGGGTTTCGACTCAGCGTTCCAATGGGATTTGAATTTACAGGCCCCATGAATTCCGAGGAATTCATTAGCCAGGTCAGCTGTTTCATGACACTGTCTTGTTGACACATACATAGTGACTGAACAACTTCTATAAATTTGAATTTTGTATCGCATTTTATCCCTAAGACATGATTTTGAAAGCTCGATGACTTTCAACCAGCCATTTGTTTCCCGAGGCACTGATTCACTGGGAGGTTTACATAGATTTACGAACACAAATTTCACAAATCATGAGTGAGGTGTCAGGATTTAAGATGCCACTGCTCACTGCAAAAATGCTTGTGGATTCGCGCAGTTGTCTCATTCTGTCAAACAGCAACTGAGCCCAGCACCGCATTGGGCCGGGCCTTCTATCATCGTTCGGACCAGTGGCAAGAACCCCCCTGATGCATCCAGCATCCAGTCATTCTTAGAAGCGACCAGAGTACCTGTATCTATCACTGTACCTGTACTAAATCCAATCAACCGGTGTTACTTTTTTTCGCCGGAAAAAGCACCCTTCTTATTTTTCCTCGTGTTTTGAATCTGAAGTTGTACACTTGTACTGCAGGAGCTCAGCCATGCAGTGCCTTACTTGGAATGCCTGGAGCGCCGTCAGCTGAATGCCTGGAACCTCTTCAAGGCACCCATCATTTCAGCTGTTTTGAACACCTGAAAGGGGAGTCGTTTGTAAAGGCGATGTAGCTTTGGTTCACCAAGAACAACACAACTCCAACAACAAATAGCAGCAGAAGCAGCAACAAGACCGAGAACAACAGAAAGGACAGGAAGGGGAGGAGGAGGAGGAAGAAGAAGAAGAAGAACGACAACGATGGACGACAATGGACAACAACAATGGACAACAACAATGGACAACAACAATGGACAACAACAATGGACAACAACAATGGACAACAACAATGGACAACAACAATGGACAACAACAATGGACAAGAACAATGGACAACAACAATGGACAACAACAATGGACAACAACAATGGACAACAACAATGGACAACAACAATGGACAACAACAATGGACAACAACAATGGACAACAACAATGGACAACAACAATGGACAACAACAATGGACAACAACAATGGACAACAACAACAACAGACAACAACAACGGACAACAACAACAGACAACAACAACAGACAACAGACAACAGACCACAACAACAACAACAACAATGGACAAAATACTGGCAAGTTCAGATTAGCAATGGTGCATCAAGTTTTCCGAACCGCATTATATGATGATGTGTGCTTGGCATGCAATCTCAATTTGGTTACATGGAAACATTTGATGGATGTATACGTGTACTGTATACGTATTTTGATTGAGCGCGCGTTGTTGAGATTTGTTCGCGCGGTCAATCAGCCAATCAATTAATCAGCCACTCAGCCAGTACGGCCGGGTCAGAGATGCCATACTGTTTGGATGGCTCAGTGGTCACTTCTTCTTTTGGTTCGGAGTCATCGTGCATTGTGAAGAAACATGTTAAATCATATTCATATACCATAATATTGCCAGAAAAATGCCTAAACAGCTGCTTCAAACGGTGAGCTGCGTCGATCTAACGATGCAACGATCCGTTTGAACCGTGGCGCGTGCAGAACGAATTGGTGGAGAAGGGCCTGGAGAACCGTGGCCTTGGGGAGCTGCGGCTCCACTGGCAGGACACCGACGAAGCTTGGCTCGGCGTCAAATGGAAGAATTGCAGGGTTGAAGTATTTAAATAAATATATACGTATTAATATGCATAATATATATATATAAATAATATACGTATTATGTATATATATATAATACGTATTATGTATATATATAATATTCATAGTGTATATATATATATGCTAGGATAGTCACGACATGTTTACTTGGTGTATCTTAGTGATATGATGATATGTCTGGATCGTACATGCCAGTAATTTTGAATGCTGTTCTACATGTCAGTCATACTAGAAACATGTGTGAGCATGTTGTTACAAGGCACGTGACTTTTGTCGCGTATTACTGCACATCATGCATACGTCACTTGATGTACGTCATGCAACACAGAGCAGGTGTGAATGCACGCAGGCCAACAGCAATGCCAACAAAGACAAATCAAAGCTGGCAATGCATGGGCATTGTGGAACTGTTTATTTTGTATCTTCTGCAGAGTTCATTTTCAGCCCAACATTGAGAGACAACTGAAATACGTGCTCAGCATCACACTTTTGCGCGCTTTTAGCGACTTTAAGTTTGAGAGGAATGACAAAGATGTAGTGTCAATGCCTTGCCAGAAACAATTCATTTTAGCACGGTTTCTGACACATTTTGCTTTTGAAAAAAGTCAGTCAGACACTTAGACCAGAATAGGATTGCAATTCGACACCGCAAGACGACAAGAGATGACAAGAGTCCTAGTGATTTCAACCGAGAGCACAAGAAAAGAAAGAAGCTCTACAGATGTCACTGGAGCTCACCGTAAATGATTAGTGAGGGGAATCAGCATATTGCCACAAATAAGGTTTTGGACATTTTGGATTTGCAGCTTTCCCATGTGATGTGTTTGGGCCAGTCGGTGTGCGTTGTGATAGGGCTGAATGTCTGGCCACCTCATGTTGATGGTATGTTTTTGCACCTGCCGAGAATTTGGAAATGCTCAACAAGCTTCAGTCCTTGATGCTGCGTGGAGTGCAGAACCCAGCTTGAGTCTTGCATGGAACGAAGAGCAGAGAAGCTGCACGTCAGGATTGTTGGGATGGAGGCAGCTCTTGTTTGTTCTTGCCCGGGTTTAAGAGGGTTTAAGCTGACCCCAAATGTATGCTGTATGGGGTTTAACGTGTGGAGGGTTGAGGGTGAGGAGGGCTCTGCACATTGTCGAAGGAAGTTTAGAAGTCATACTTCCGACAATATGGACAGATGGCAAAGCAGAGGTGGGAAGAGTCAGAGAAGAGAACAGAAGAGAAGAAGAAAGAAGATGCAGGTGCGCGAAAAGGTATCAAAGCGCTGCGTGTTTTCCAATGTTTTGTGGCTCCGAGGGTCATAAAGCAGGCTCGCTAAAGCGGCGGGTGCGGAGCCATTGGGTCAGATGAGAGATCAAAAAGTGCACGCCGTTATGGCCCGAAGCAGATTTCGAAGTTAAAATGCGAAAAGCACTTCATTGGAGCACTTTTGGAAGTTGAGCTGTTCAAAAAGTGTACGTGGCTGTGGCGCGAGGCACATTTCGAAGCCAAAGTGTTCAAAACGCTTCATTGTTGGAGCACTTTTGGAAGTTGAGCTGTTCAAAAAGTGCCCGTGGCTGTGGCGCGAGGCACATTTCGAAGCCAAAGTGTTCAAAACGCTTCATTGTTGGAGCACTTTTGGAAGTTGAGCTGTTCAAAAAGTGCACGTGGCTGTGGCGCGAGGCACATTTCGGAGCCAAAGTGTTCAAAACGCTTCATTGTTGGAGCACTTTTGGAAGTTGAGCTGTTCAAAAAGTGCACGTGGCTGTGGCGCGAGGCACATTTCGAAGCCAAAGTGTTCAAAACGCTTCATTGTTGGAGCACTTTTGGAAGTTGAGCTGTTCAAAAAGTGCACGTGGCTGTGGCGCGAGGCACATTTCGAAGCCAAAGTGTTCAAAACGCTTCATTGTTGGAGCACTTTTGGAAGTTGAGCTGTTCAAAACGTGCACGTGGCTGTGGCGCGAGGCACATTTCGAAGCCAAAGTGTTCAAAAAGGCTTCATTGTTGGAGCACTTTTGGAAGTTGAGCTGTTCAAAAAGTGCACGTGGCTGTGGCGCGAGGCACATTTCGAAGCCAACGTGTTCAAAACGCTTCATTGTTGGAGCACTTTTGGAAATTGAGCTGTTCAAAAAGTGCACATGGCTGTGGCGCGAGGCACATTTCGAAGCCAAAGTGTTCAAAACACTTCATTGTTGGAGCACTTTTGGAAGTTGAGCTGTTCAAAAAGTGCACGTGGCTGTGGCGCGAGGCACATTTCGAAGCCAAAGTGTTCAAAACGCTTCATTGTTGGAGCACTTTTGGAAGTTGAGCTGTTCAAAAAGTGCACGTGGCTGTGGCGCGAGGCACATGTCGAAGCCAAAGTGTTCAAAACACTCCATTGTTGGAGCACTTTTGGGAGCTGTTCAAAAAGTGCACGTAGCTGTGGCGCGGGGCACATTTCGAAGCCAAAGTGTTCAAAACGCTTCATTGTCGGAGCACTTTTGCAAGTTGAGCTGTTCAAAAAGTGCACGTGGCTGTGGCGCGAGGCACATTTCGAAGCCAAAGTGTTCAAAACGCTTCATTGTCGGAGCACTTTTGCAAGTTGAGATGTGCAAAGAGTGCACGGGGTTGTGGCGCGAAGCACATTTCCAAGTAAAAAGTTGTATAATTAAAGGACTGGATAACGCCACAAGTCAACTTCTTCCAATAATCAGAAACAAGGATTGAAGCGGTATGGAGAAGGCAGGAAATGGCAAACGAGATGGTGGAGGATCGATCGTTTTAAAGAGTTGTATGTGAAAGAGTTGCTCGAAAGTAACACATGCCCAAACATGGCTTGCGAAGACCTGGCGGGCAATCAATTGCTCCAGCCCAGTGCCACAAGTGCGCCTACCACACAAAAGCAACGTGGACGTCACCAAGTGCCACGCCTGCCACGCAACAGGTGCTTCAATGTCATCAAGTGCCATGCCTGCCATGCAAAGTGCCGCTGTGTCAGGGCCACGCCTGCCACGCACTTGCAGCGTGGATGTCACCAGGCGCCATGCCTGCCATGGACAAGCGATGTGGATGTCACAAAGTACCAAGCGACGTGGATGTCACCAAGTACCATGCCTGCCACGCAAAGTGCCGGCGTCACAGCGGACCAAGGCACAAGCGCGTGTGAGAGAAAGTTGTGTGACAAAGTTGTGTGTGAAAGACTTGTGTCAGAGAATGTTGTGTGTGAGAAAGTTGTGTCTCTAAGACACAGTGCCTAAGAGTTGTGTGTGTGTGTGTGACAGAGTTGTGTGTGATAAAGTGGAGCGGAGGCGGCGGACGCGGGCGACGGGATAGAGAACAAAAGTTAGAACCCCACACAAAGATGCGGGCAAAAACACAGCGCGTTGGGAACATGTTTAACAGTTGAGATGTTGAAAAGGTGCGCACTGTTGTGGTGTGAAGCACATTTCGAAGTCAACCTGGTAAAAGCACCACATGTTTGGACCACTTTTGGAGGTTAAGATCCCGAAAAAGTTTACGCACACAACACGTTCGGACTACTTTTGGACGTTCATGGCACGACGACGACGACGACGACGACGACAAGGACGACGACAAGAACAACAACAACAACAACCACAACCACAACAACAACCACAACAGCCCGTGGGGGGGGAACCGTGCCAGAGTTGTGAGCGCTTTGAATAAAAAGACGTGTTCGCCATAGCGAAACTATTGGTTCATTTCCCAAAATAGGCTTGAAATTCCCCGGTAATTTGAAGTGTTTTTTTGATGATGGCCTGTAATTTACAGGGAATTTGTTCTTGAAAAGGTGCGTGGTGTTTTTTTCCATCTCACATCGCCATGCGCTTCTTCAAGGAGCGACCAGTGACCTCCAAAAGGCTTTTGGTTTTGGAGTTCATCCAACGCCATTGCCACACCTTGATGCTTCGCATCAATTTTGGGTTAACATGGCCGTTGGTTCTGGTCGAGAGACTACACGGTATGGCCGACTTTGACAGTCGCCACATCGCATCGACCCCACCTGTGCTAAATGAATAAGAGACATGCAACAAAGTGAAAAACAATTGACAACATGAAGCTCACGGTCGACAGTTTTCTATATGTATCAACATCTGTTTTACATATATACAAACATCTGTTTTTATATAATATGTAATTATATGTATCTACTTCTGTGCCCATCCTACATTTATGATGCCAGAACTGGGAAACCCAACCCAGTCGTCAACACCACATCTCCCCCAACCCGGTGACGTGACGCAGCATGTGCATGTGACGCAAGTTCGCATGAACGTTAACACCCAGCCAAACCCAGCGACGTGGCGTAGCATGTGCATGTGACGCAACTTAACATGAACGTTAACACCCAGCCAAACCCAGCGACGTGGCGTAGCATGTGCATGCGACGCAGGTTAACATGAACGTTAACACCCAGCCAAACCCAGTGACGTGGCGTAGCATGTGCATGTGACGCAAGTTAACATGAACGTTAACACCCCCCAACCCAGTGACGTGGCGTAGCATGTGCATGTGACGCAACTTAACATGAACGTTAACACCCCCGAACCCAGTGACGTGACGTAGCATGTGCATGTGACGCAGGTTAACATGAACGTTAACAATCCCGCCAACCCGGACAAAAATGCTTGTTTTCAAAAACGTGCACGACTACTGGCGCGGTTTTCCCCCCGCTGGCAAGAACAAGAACAAGAGCAAGAACAACAACAAGAACAACAACAACAAAAACAACAGCAACAACGACAACAACAACAACGACAACAACAACGAAAACGACAACGACTACGACTTCAACGACTACAGCGACTACAACGGCTACAACAACTACAACGACTACAACAACCACAACGACTACAACGACTACAACGACTACAACGACTACAACGCCTACAACTACAGCTACAACTACAGTTACAGCTACAACGCGAACTACAACTACAACTAGAACTAAAACTAGAGCTACAACTGCAATTACGCCACACTACACGAATTACACTAAAGTGTACAACTACACTACCGTACATTAATTACAATACACTAGCCACACTACACTACACCGCACTAGACTACACTACACGAATACTACACCTACAGCTACAGCTACACTACACTACACTAATTACATTACACTACAACTGGAACACCACTACACTAGACTACACAACTACAACTGCGCTACACCACACTACATCCAGCAGTTGTGGTTGAGGGGGCCACTGCAACCAGTCCAAAACCAACTTTCGGTCCAGCAGTGGTTCGCTCTGCCATCCATGCATAACAACAACTCCCCTCTCCTATAGTGTCCTATCTTTGAAACTTCTGCTGCCGACTTGCGGGGCACTACTGGCATTGCAAAGCATTAGCCCAAATTAGCCCAGATCTTGAAAGTTTTTTTGATCGAACCAAGTGCCCTGCGGCCTTGGTAGTCCCAGCTTTGCAGGTGCCAAGTGCTTTACGGCCTCAGGTGTGGGCCGAGCCCGGGAACTCGATCGTATCATCTCAGAAAAACCATTGGGTTATCTCACGCAGTTTCTTGTGGGAATCAAAATGAAGAAAACACAGATCGGATAAATGTGGAAATCATGTGTTTGAACATGTTCGAACGATTGATGCTGTAAGGGTAAATTCATTGAAACTGCCAACAGTATTGGCTAGCAATACCGTCGCTGACCAAAACTTGGATGACATTGACCATTGAAGGGCATTCATTTCCAGGGTTTCACACTGTAGCATTTGCGCTTGGGTGAAACCTGGATGCTGTGGATCTGCCAAATCCTCGCCCACAAGCAGTGGATCCTGCGAAGAACTTCCGGATGAACCCCCAAGTACATCAGATCGTAGCAGAAAACACATGGTTTTTCCCGAATGATCCCGACTGCGTAGCGAAGGGTTCTCGTTTATGTTTGGGGTTCGCTGGAAGTGGCTTTCCCGCTGCGACCGTTCGCAACCGTGCGCAACCGTTCGCGATGCGGATTATCTGGCCGTGCCTATAGCTAACATTGCAAAAACTGTCATGTTTGAAGGCTTTGAAGCACCTGGCATGTAGTTTTGTGTGGCAGGCGTGGCAGGTCGTGACATTCCACATGTCGATTTTTTTTTGTGTGACAGGAGCAGTACTTCCGAAAGGTTTTTGT
>CAMXCT020003110.1:0-22500 GCA_947184155.2 Cladocopium goreaui | reverse complement strand
GCGGCCCATGGGCCTCAGCACTTTCAGCACTTTCATCACTTTCAGCACTTTGGGAAGGCCCCGCAAAATCTCTGCAAAAAATCTTCCGCTGTCGCAGCTTTCGTAGCTCTGAGGTGGTCACAGCCTTGTTGGCCTGTGAGGATGGTGGAGTGGCGTCCAGTGAGAGTTTGTTGGTGACTTGGCCAAAGGATTCACAGGATCCGGAAATTTACAACGGATGAAAATCAAAATCGACGAATTACACGCAGCACAACAAAGCCCTCAACAAGAGCACCTCATTCGGCATTTTGGCATTCGTGAGTTGCACATCACGATGCCACACACAAAACCTGTAAGATCAGGTGATGGCCTCGTTATGTCACACGATTGGCGCCAGGTTATGTCATCGTTATGTCAACTGTCACCGCTGCCTCATTACTGTCCTTCCTTTCTCCTCTGCCTCTGCTCCTTGTCCTGGCGACTGTATCGAACATCGCCCCACTCAATCTGTCACATAGGTCAGATATATCTCAAAATGTCGGTAGAAATGCATGTCAGTACAAATGTCAGTCAATACATCGAAGAATATATGAGTACAATGTTAGTACAAGAATACACGTAAGAACATATGTTTGTAATTGTTTGTAATTGTTTGCAATCGTTTGTAGCTGTTTGTACACATATTAGTCATATTAGTAAAATCAGTGCAATGAACAGTTCTGTCAGAATACATGTCAGAAAATGTCAATCAGTATGTCAGACAATTTCCATTATACGTGTATTTACATATTTATGTAAGTTGTGTGTCATTACAAATGTCGAAGACTTTCTGGGTTTCGGGATTTTCTCCTTACACTTACTTCCAGCACATTGAAAGTCTCATCCACAGACCTGTCGGACATCAGTTTGACAACGAGTTTTTTTGTAGACTTTATATTCTGGTCTACACCTTTCCGTTGACAGTCTAAGAGAACGTGCCTGATGTGCCATACACTGTGGGCAGTCTGAGTTCAGGCAATGAGACAAATCAGAGCGACCCAAAGACTATGAAAAGAAGACCTTTGTTTGTCACCGCTAAAACCTTTCTTGCAAGTTGTCTAGGGCTGGAAAAAGCGTCATTGATTTCCATTGAACACTTTAAATACTCCTAGGGAGGAAAGCCAGGGTAGCCAGTTCTGGTTTGCTTGAGCAAAGAAGGGCGATTCAGCCAGTCCCTTGCAAGCCTTCATGTTCTCTTTGAAACAGTATCATACACCCAAACCGATTTCTTGTAGCGCAACCGTATTTTTCAACAAACCTGCTAGATCAGCAGTTTGGGGGTCCATGTTTCGATCAGCTCATTGGAATGGTTCACCTTCAAAATCCCAATCCATAACTTTCACAAGTGGCTTGGAAAACCCTTCTCACAAGCAACACTTGTCTTCGTTTCAGGCCACTGTCTCCAACTCTACAAAAATTGTTGGTTCTGGTTTTGAACAAATTGGCAAATCATTCGAACCACTGGCTAGCAATTTGAGACGTGTTTGGCTTGATTTGGCACCAGGTTTTGGCCTTCTTCCTGTTGCTGCCACAAGGTTACAAGGAGGTTGGGAGCTCAATGCGCGCACTGATTTGAACTGTTCCTTGTAGGAACTCATGTGAAGTACACAAAGATGCAGATATTAAGGGGTTGTGGATGGTTTTGGGCAAGTAATTGTAGCACACTGTAGCACTCGTCGCCAACAAAGTGCAGACTTCGTGAGTTGCGAAGAGGAGCAGACCATACGCCGTCGATCATGGATCCACAACGACTTGGCAAAGGAAGCAGACCATACGCCAGGCTTCAATCCAGGGTCCAATGGCTTCAGCTTGGAACGCAACTCGATCCAATCGGCTTCACGAGCTGAAGCCAGCGCACATCGGTCTTCCAAGTGTCGCATTGGCGGCATCACTTTGGCTTCACATTGGCATGGCCATGGATCGAAAACAGTGGCGTCAACGATTGGGCGAAGAAGAAGCGACAGAGACTCCATGACCAAAGCAGAGATGTGGTTCATTAGAAAAGATAGCATCACTCCGCCCGACCAGTTAAAGAAAAAATGTGCCGTCACACGAAGAAAATTGATTTTCCCCTTGACTTGTTGATTCCCTCGATATAATATATTGATATAATACTATCTATATAATTCGTATAATACAATATGTCAATCTATAGTATATATGCATATTTATTTATATATTGTAGGGCTTCGCACACCGGCCATGTCCCAAGGGTTGCTGTTGTTGCCCAGAAAGTCGCCCACTTGCTCTGCTGTTGTCGTTGTTGTTGTTGTTGTTGCTGTTGTGATTGTTTCTTTGTTTGTTTCGTTGCTTGTTTCTTTGTTTGTTTCTTTGTTTGTTTCTTTGTTTGTTTCTTTGTTTGTTTCTTTGTTTGCTTCTTTGTTTGTTTCTTTGTTTGCTTCTTTGTTTGCTTCTTTGGCCCGCTTTTTTGTTTGTTTCTTTGTTGGCTTCGTGTTTGGCCTTTGTTTGTTCTGTGTTGTCTTGTTTGATTCTTGTTTGCTCTTTGTTGTTTCGTTGTTTGTTTCTTTGTGTGTTTCTTGTTGCTTCTTTGTTTGTTTCTTTGTGTGTTGATTGTTTGCTTATTTGTCCCCCCATTTGCTTCTTTGTTGCTATTTGTTTGTTTATCTTGTTTGTTTCTTGTTTGTTCTTGTTTGTTTATTTGTTTCTTTGTTTCTTTGTTTTTTTTTTGTTTCTATGTTTGTTTCTTTGTTTGTTTCTTTGTTTGTGTCTTTGTTTGTGTCTTTTGTTGTTTCTTGTCTTGTTTCTTGTTGTTTCTTGTTTGTTCTTTGTTTGTTTCTTTGTTTGTGTCTTTGTTTGTGTCTTTGTTTGTTTTCTGTTTATTTGTTTCTGTTTGTTTCTTTGTTTGTCTTTGTTTGTTTCTTTGTTTTGTTTCTTTGTTTGTTTCTTTGTTTGTTTCTTTGTTTGTTTCTTTGTTTGTTTCTTTGTTTGTTTCTTTGTTTTCTTCTTTGTTTGCTTCTTTGTTTGCTTCTTTGTTTGTTTCTTTGTTTGTTCTTTCTTTGTTTCTTTGTTTGTTTCTTTGTTTGTTTCTTTGTTTGCTTCTTTATTTGTTTCTTTGTTTGTTTCTTTGTTTGTTTCTTTGTTTGCTTCTTTGTTTGTTTCTTTGTTTGCTTCTTTGTTTGCTTCTTTGTGTGTTTCTTTGTTTGTTTCTTTGTTTGCTTCTTTGTTTGCTTCTTTGTTTGCTTCTTTGTTTGTTTCTTTGTTTGCTTCTTTGTTTGTTTCTTTGTTTGCTTCTTTGTTTGTTTCTTTGTTTGCTTCTTTGTTTGTTTCTTTGTTTGTTTCTTTGTTTGCTTCTTTGTTTGCTTCTTTGTTTGTTTCGTTGCTTGTTTCTTTGTTTGTTTCTTTGTTTGTTTCTTTGTTTGCTTCTTTGTTTGTTTGTTTTTTTGTTTGTTTGTTTCTTTGTTTGTTTCTTTGTTTGTTTCTTTGTTTGTTTCTTTGTTTGCTTCATTGTTTGCTTCTTTGTTTGCTTCTTTGTTTGTTTCGTTGTTTGTTTCTTTGTTTGTTTCTTTTTTGCTTCTTTGTTTGCTTCTTTGTTTGCTTCTTTGTGTGTTTCTTTGTTTGTTTCTTTGTTTGTTTCTTTGTTTGCTTCTTTGTTTGCTTCTTTGTTTGTTTCGTTGCTTGTTTCTTTGTTTGTTTCTTTGTTTGCTTCTTTGTTTGTTTCTTTGTTTCTTTCTTTGTTTGTTTCTTTGTTTGTTTCTTTGTTTGTTTCTTTGTTTGCTTCTTTGTTTGCTTCTTTGTTTGTTGCGTTGTTTGTTTCGTTGCTTGTTTATTTGTTTGTTTCTTTGTTTGCTTCTTTGTTTGTTTCGTTGCTTGTTTCTGTGTTTGGTTCTTTGTTTGTTTCTTTGTTTGTTTCTTTGTTTGCTTCTTTGTTTGTTTCTTTGTTTGTTTCGTTGCTTGTTTCTTTGTTTGTTTCTTTGTTTGCTTCTTTGTTTGCTTCTTTGTTTGCTTGTTTGTTTGTTTCTTTGTTTGCTTCTTTGTTTGTTTCGTTGCTTGTTTCTTGGTTTGCTTCTTCGTTTGCTTCTTTGTTTGCTTCTTTGTTTGTTTCGCTGCTTGTTTCTTTGTTTGTTTCTTTGTTTGCTTCTTTGTTTGTTTCGTTGCTTGTTTCTTTGTTTGTTTCTTTGTTTGTTTCTTTGTTTGCTTCTTTGTTTGCTTCTTTTTTTGCTTCTTTGTTTCTTTCGTTGCTTTTTTCTTTGTTTGTTTCTTTGTTTGCTTCTTTGTTTGCTTCTTTGTTTATTTCGTTGATTGGTTCTTTGTTTGTTTCTTTGTTTGCTTCTTTGTTTGTTTCTTTGTTTGTTTCTTGGTTTGTTTCTTTGTTTGCTTCTTTGTTTGCTTCTTTGTTTGTTTCTTTGTTTGTTTCTTTGTTTGTTTCTTTGTTTGCTTCTTTGTTTGCTTCTTTGTTTGCTTCTTTGTTTGTTTCTTTGTTTGTTTCTTTGTTTGTTTCTTTGTTTGTTTCTTTGTTTGTTTCTTTGTTTGTTTCTTTGTTTGTTTCTTTGTTTGTTTCTTTGTTTGCTTCTTTGTTTGGTTATTTGTTTGGTTCTTTGTTTGGTTCTTTGTTTGGTTCTTTGTTTGGTTCTTTGTTTGTTTCTTTGTTTGTTTGTTCTTGTTTGTTTCTTTGTTTGTTTCTTTGTTTGTTCTTGTGTGTTTCTTTGTGTGTTTCTTTGTGTGGTTCATTGTGTGTTTAGTTGCTTGTTTCTGTTGTTTCTTTGTTTGATCTTTGTTTGTTTCTTTTTTGGGATTCTTTGTTTGCTTATTTGTTTGCCTTCTTTGTTGTTTCTTTGTTGGTTTATTTGTTTTGTTTTCTTTGTTGTTTCTTTGCTTGTTCTTTGTTTGTTTCTTTGTTTGTTTCTTTGTTTGTTTCTTTGTTTGCTTATATGTTGGTTAATTGTTTGGTTCTTATTTGTTTGGTTATTGGTTGAAGTTATTTTTTGCGTTACTTTGTTTGTTTTATTATGTTTGTTTATTTGGTTTGTTTCTTGTTTGTTTCTTGTTTGGTTTATTTGTTTTTTCTTTTGTTGTTTCTTTGTGTGTTTATTTGTTGTTTATTTGTTTGTTTACTTTTGTTGATTTACTTTGTTTGTTTGTGTGGTTGGTTGTTTGTTTGTTTGTTTGCTTGCTTGCTTGTTTCTTTGTTTCTTTGTTTCTTTGTTTCTTTGTTTGTGTCTTTGTTTGTTTCTTTGTTTGTTTCTTTGTTTGTTTGTTTCTTTGTTTATTTGTTTCTTTCTTTGTTTGTTTCTTTGTTTGTTTCTTTGTTTGTTTCTTTGTTTGTTTCTGTGTTTGTTTCTTTGTTTGTTTCTTTGTTTGTTTCTTTGTTTGTTTCTTTGTTTGTTTCTTTGTTTGTTTCTTTGTTTGTTTCTTTGTTTGTGTCTTTGTTTGTTTCTTTGTTTGTTTCTTTGTTTGTGTCTTTGTTTGTGTCTTTGTTTGTTTCTTTGTTTGTTTCTTTGTGTGTTTCTTTGTTTGTTTCTTTGTTTGGTTCTTTGTTTGGTTCTTTGTTTGTTTCTTTGTTTGGTTCTTTGTTTGGGTCTTTGTTTGTTTCTTTGTTTGTTTCTTTGTTTGTTTCTTTGTTTGTTTCTTTGTTTGTTTCTTTGTTTGTTTTTTTGTTTGTTTCTTTGTTTGTTTCGTTGTTTGTTTCTGTGTTTCTTTGTTTGTTTCTTTGTTTGTTTTTTTTCTTTGTTTGTTTCTTTGTTTGTTTCTTTGTTTCTTTGTTTGTTTCTGTTTTTTTCTTTGTTTGTTTCTTTGTTTGTTTCTTTGTTTGTTTCTTTGTTTGCTTCTTTGTTTGTTTCTTTGTTTGTTTCTTTGTTTGCTTCTTTGTTTGTTTCTTTGTTTGTTTCTTTGTTTGTTTCTTTGTTTGCTTCTTTGTTTGCTTAGAGGATTGGGAGCTTAGTGCGGCCCGCTATTTCACATCCAGCCAGCCGGCCGGCCGGCCGGCCGGCCGGCCGGCCAAAAACCAAGCACCAGCTGGCCGGCCGGCCGGCCGGCCACAAACCAAGCCCCAGCTGGCCGGCCGGCCGGCCACAAACCAAGTGCCAGCTGGCCAGCCGGCCGACCACAAACCAAGCCCCAGCTGGCCGGCCGGCCGGCCACAAACCCGGCCGATCAAAAACCAAGCCCCAGCTGGCCAGCTGGCCGGCCGGCCGGACGCCACAAGCCAAGAACCAGCTATAGCCACAGAGGCGCCAGCTGAAGCCAAGCGACAGCCAGCCAGCGTGGCAGCCAGCCGGCCGGCCAGCCGGCCGGCGGGCCAAAAACCAAGCCCGGCGAATGAAGTGAATGAATGCAATGAAAGAAACGACTGACATGAATGCAATGAATGAAACAAATGAAATCAATGAAGCGAATGAAAACAAATGAATCCTCAACCCGGAGTAGCCCCCTAGATCCTGGGGCCCTGGATCCGTGGGACTTTCCAAATTGAGTATGAGAAAAAACATGTTAATCATGGAAATGACCCAAGTCGTGACTGAGCGAGACAGAGGAAAAACAAAATTCATATGGTTTACTATGTTTGTTTACATGGACAAAAAAAATGTAAACAAATCCAATGTTTTCCGGAGCATTGGTTACATCAGGCTACCAAGGTGAGCAGATATAGAATATATTGGCCATTGCCAAGGATTGTGTTTTGTACACATTGACATCGCAAAAGCATTATTGATTTGTTTTTGTCAACAGTTCTCTGGAGAATATGTGCATCGTGGTTACGGTGTTGGAAGGCGGGCTCCTCGGCTGCCCGCTGGTGATGGCTCCAGCTTATCTAAATATCATACTTGTAAATTGTAGGACACAGATTGCATTCATTGTTTGAACTGATTTTTTCATGACAAAACAATATTTCGTCATCAGTACCAGATACCCAAATTATATGTTACATTAAAGGGAATACACGAAGATCTCCAATTAATTGCTGCCAGCAGCGACGTTGCGATTTGCGGTGGGTGTCTTGCTTCAATTTTTGAGGCTGGGTGGGCAGGGGCTGAAGTCCTTGAAGTGTGCGTGATGTCTTGGACTTTTCCGGACAGTGTAACGCTGCTTTTCTTCATTCATGATCAAATACTCACTGGTTCTCTTCATGATCAAATAATCACTACCAAGACGGTGTCCGACTCAACTATTCAATTTGTGCGTTGAGGCTCAAGTGCCCCTGCCGGATCACTACTATCCTTTTTTTTCTGCCGAACTCATGGTGAGAAAAATTTCCGTGGTTTCTCCTGTTGACCAGCGCCTGAGCCAGAAGAGACATGCTTTCATGTTGCCTGGATTTTGCAGTTGGAACTCAAAGGCACTGGCTGAACTTTGTGCTCAGTTTTGTGTAGATACAACTCAGATGCGGAAGGAACAGATGATTGATGCCTTATTTGAAATTGACAACGCAGCAACATTTGGCGAAGACTGCGCAGTGTCCTGTTTGAAGAATGAGGACCTTTTGGTACTTTGTGTGAAGGCCCGGGTGAGATACTACAGGCAAAAGAAAATGTTACCGCAGGGTGCCTTTCCCAGCTTTGACGGCCTGTGGGATGATTTGGCATCTTTTGGTCCGGGCACTCATGCTTCCAGTTCGGAGTGAGCGACCATCGAATCAAGTTCCATGATAGAATCCCCGGAATGCCAGTTTTGAATTTGAACTGAAAAATTCAGTTTCGCAGTCTTAGCAGTAGTTTAGGATGGCAGGTTTGCACTTCATGACATGGAGTCAGTAGGAACGCAGCAGACTTTGCGCAGCTCAGGTGGCAGGGCGGCCAAAAAATGTGATGATCGCGAAAACTTGTGGAAATGTGCTGACTCAAACAAAAACTTAAGTGGTAACCTGATTCGTTTTCATTATAGTCTTTGGTGACATTTTCAACTGTTCTTGTTTGTAAAGCCCCTATGTCAAATCAGATACCTCATATATACTATTAAAGAGAGACTTATGCTTCTGAGTTTGTTCCAATGTCCAAATTTTCCGCACTGCTGCGCAGGTGCCTTGCCAAATATCATGGATGTGGCCAGCCTTCCTACTACATGCCAGGCAGGGTTGACTGTGTCATTTTCATCTTCCATTATGATGTCTTTCTTGTAAAATTGATGGCCTTAGGATTAGGTGTCACAAGATGTGGCTTCGGCGGACCATTTTAATTTTCTTGCCTTCGATTTGTGGACTTTCGGAGATTAGGCCCAAGGACTCAAAATTGTGGCTGTTGATCCCATAGAGTCTGTGTGCGAGATTGAGTATATAATTGGTGTCATGATCAAGCAGGGGTCAGCAGTCATCGCCCCAGGTGCTGTGGTGATGATGCTGGTTTGATTTGTGCCAAGACAGCTATGTGTCAGGTGCTCAGGCTTTGTCTGTACGTCACAAGCTTTTGAATATGATTTTAAAGTATGGAATTCAGAGCCCAATGTGAGATTCTTTCAACATAAGCTGTACACAGACATGATATATATATATACACATATGGGGGTGTCTCAAAAAGGGGGGTGCCCCAAATGCCCAAAAAAGAGGCACCCGTGGAGGCCTCTCGGTTCTCCCGGGTTCTACTGGCGGGGGACTCTTTTGAGGCAGCCAGATTTTTGAGACATACCCATATATATATATATGTATATGAGTTTATTTATTTATTTATTATTTATTTATGAACTCTCTCATGGAACATGATAGATTTTTACATACTACGAAACGTGAAGAATGTAATGTTTCATTACATGCCTGTGGTGACTTTGAACAACATTGGAGATGAGAATGTCAAATGGAAACTGAACTTTAATGGATCTTGAGGATGGGATTTTACACAACGTGGATAGCACCTTCTTGGGCGGCCTAAAAAACCTCAACGGTATAACTGGTTTGTTATTACATTATGTTCACCAACCATGAAGACGATAGGTCCCCAAAAAGAGTGGTTGGGGACCTATCGTTTTAATCCCCGCTGTGTCTTCCCTGTAGCGGTGATCCGAATGCAACGAACTGGTTTGGAAAACAAGATGAATTGTGGTTTTTTAGGATCAAGTGATTAGAACAAGAAGGTGGTTTTCTTCCAGTGAACATCTCTTCGATCTTCTTGCGTTTACAGTGATGATTTGTCGAATTTTTCACTATGTTGCAATTTTGGATTCAAGCTTCAAGTGAAGCATTGTGGCAAGTGCCACAGAAACGACATGGCAAGTGCCAAGACTCATGTCTTTATTTCATTTCAACACTTGACATGTCAATCAATTCACGAAAGTAAACATGAACAAATCCACAATCATCAACATCATGTTCACTTTCAGATTTTTCGTCCCACCCATTCTTAACCCATCCCCAAGTTCATTGCCAAGTGATGCAATGACTAACATGATCCAAGTGGATCTCATTTCCTTTTCTCTCTACACTTAGCCATCCAATGGCCGAACCGTCGTTACAAGCTCTCTTTCAACAAGTGTTTGTCACACAATCCTTTCTTCATCAACTGCAGACCGCGGAGGAGTTCATCAGTGACATTTCAGATCACCTTGACGAATTTGAAGTCCCGCATGAGGACAACTACATGCAGATCCGCACAGGCATCCGCCAATTGCGTATCCACTTGAACTTCCTCCTGGCCATCCAGTTGCTTGAAGTGTGCCGTGGCCTTGAACGCTACATGCAACGGCACGGTCGTTTACCCAATCTCGACCTCAACTTTCAGTGACATCGCTGTCGAACGTTACGTTTTTCCATTTGCATCTTCTGGCACGTGCCTACCCGAAGCCAGAGCGCGATGCATGACAGTGAGACCAATTCTCCCCATTGTCAAAAAGAGCGTTTTGCGGCAGCAGTGTTTTGATGTTTCATGTTCGGTGAATTTCACAGAGATTTCTGTAAATGAAACCACGTTTCCGAGTTGTCACCACAGCGAACGTTTCGATGCTATGTAAATATATATATATATTTATACGTATATGTTTATATTTATTTATTATATATATATTGCTATATATTGAAAGATGTAGAGTCAGAAAGATATGTTGCAGCATTGCAGCGCAAGTTTTGCAAACAATTCAAGGCGTGACGGCCTACATGCTGAACATCGATTCAAGCCCGACCTTATTTCCTCTCTGTTTCCAGCGCTTGAGCCTCAGGCTTCAGTTCTACCTTTTGACAGAGGGGTTGCCAATGCCAGTTTTTCCTCTCGGTTTTCGATGGTTCTTCAGTGACTTTCTAACTTTGTTCTTTGTGTGTGTGTGCTGTTCTTTTGTTGTCACTGCTGTGCTTGAACCAACTGTTTCTTGGATTAAGGCGTAGAGATGCAGGAAGGTGCGCAGCAAGCCTGTGCAGGACCAATCGGTCATCAGTTTGGTGGACAGTGGCTGGTTGAGTGATGGATACAGGTTCAAGGTGCAGTGATTGTCATTTTTGGAAATGGATGGATTAGTAGTCTGACTGTGCAGGTTGTTTTTGGTCGCCCTGCCCTGCAGCGCATTTGTCGGGATCAGATCATTTTCTTTATTAGTAGCATTAGTCTGGCAATGAACCTTGAGCCGGAGATGATCCCAGAACATGAGATTCGGGGAGCGATTGCTGAGATGCAGCAAGCTGAAGCAGCCGAAGGTATGACGCCTGAGGTTTTGGATATGATGTGGAGAGCTGTTGGCTTTTCCCTTGACCACCACCCAGCGCTCCAGGATGAGTGTCTTGATGTAGAAGTGAATCAGTTGAATCCCTGTAGTATTATTAGCAAACCACCATTGAAAGACAGTAGAAGAGTTTTGATCATATTCTTTTTTATGAGTGAGACCCTCATGGTTTGAAACACGCGGCACTTAAATTATTGACAGCGATGTTGGAGCATCCAGGTGTTTTTTCGGGCAACCATGGTTTCAAATCGAATGACTGATGCATGATCTGATTAGGGAGCAGTCAGCCCATTTCTTGCAGGTTTTTGTCCCCTCGGGTCAATGCAGATGAGCTACATGGGGGGCCCAATGCCGGATTCCTTATCGACCTCAACAAGGTGAAATACTCCAAGATTTTGATGACTCATGGCTTCAAACTATGATTTTACATGACCAGGATACTTAACTAACATTCGCATATTCATAGTCATAATAAGACATCACACTGGTTCAAGTTGAAGTCAGACGTGTGTTCTTGTGTTGCCTCCTTGTAGACGTTGTGACAAATAAATCTGACAGACACGGAGCTTTCATGTGATGTCCATCTGAGGGATGTCGACAAGGCCATGGGTGCCATGGTTGTCAAAGCAGTGAATGGTGTGCTCAAAGGCCGGAAAACCATGCGCGCCGCCACAGTTGCAGCTGATGTTTGCAATTCCCGCTACATGTGTTCACCGGATTGGCGGTTTGGATGCTTTTTCGATTGGCGGGGGCAGCGCGTGCAAGCGCAGTTCAGCCACAAAGATTCTTTGTCTGTCATTTCAATGTTTGATTATGGTCAGAAGCATGATCATGAATCATGAGTAGCACAAGCTTTGATAGTAAGTTTCTGAACTGTGAGGTGGTCTTGAAATGTCTTGAAGAACATGCATATTTGCACACTCAGGAAGATGATGCCTTTGTGGTCCTTTGCGCTGTTGGTGGCGAGGCTTCAGTAGGCTTTTCAGCTTCAGCACTTTTTGTGAAGCCATGTGATTGTGAGAGTGAGCTGAACTAGCTAGATGCCTTTGCCACACACGTTAGCCATGGTCGCACATGGATCTGATCAGATCTAATATTTTGACTGGGTCCATGGTGTTTCCAACCACTGAGAACCTGGTGGATTTTGATATTGCGGAATGCGGAAGAAGCAGCAGAGCAGAGGGTTTCAAAAAGAGTTCGACTGTAGACTATTAATGTTTGGTTTCTCCCGAGTAATGGAAAATCATGATGGTCAGTTCCCTGACCTCACATTGCGGGCACCCCATAACAACTATAGTATGAAAGACTGTAAGTTGCTTATTATCAGGGTTTGTCATCAAAAGCGTGGTGTTTTAAAAATGTGCGTGAAGGACACCGCACTATCTGGTCTTCAGTGGCTCGGCAGTCTGAAGCCCCAATTTTCTTTCAAGTCTTGACTTTCGATTTCAAAGGCAGTTTGTCCGACGGTTTTTGCTCAATGTCTTGTGGTTCGTAAGTTTGCTTTGTTGAGCCCACAAACACCAATGTATAAAACTATATAAAGTTATACGCTTTTCGCTTCGCTGTGATCGATGAGGTGATGAAGACCTCTTCACCTCCTGATGTTTCAGTTTCTTCTCGCTTGCAGGTGCCGTCAATGTTTTGACAAAGCTGTCCTAAAATTGATAGGGTGTGCAACAGGCGCATCTAGACTGGTATGTATATAGATGTGTGCACATTTGCGGTCAAATTGGAAGACACAGGCTGGTCCAAGATCCGACTTAACCAAATTTGTTTTCGTTTGGTATGTGCAATGTTGATGGTCACTGTGGGGGCGGGCAGGAATGACGTACAGACCTTGCCAATAATTTTCTACACTGGCTGAGTAGCGTGGATGGTCAGGAGAAGGCGCTTCGAGGACGAGTTCGACAAGGTGGTTTTCAAATGTGCAGCTATGGGTGCAGACCTTAGGGCATTGGATTTTTGTCATTAATCGATCTAAAGATCATTCCTGCGGCCAACAAAGCCAACTAACCTGAAGTTTGTCTGAACCTTTTGGGAATTGGCAGCAAATGAACTTGTTACTTCGTGTTTTTGGCCCAGGTTATTGCCGGATTTGTGTGGGGCACTGGTGCGGGTGTGTGCGAAGCCAAGTTAGTCGGCTCCTTTTCACGATGTGCGCAATGCGTTCACTGTGGCCTGAACACAGTCATGAAACAATAACAATGCTAGGTGACAAGTTAGTTGTGTTCGGCTACATTTTAGGAATGTTAAAATTCAAAATGAGGGGCAAGTAGGCCGACCTTTGTTGGTTAAACATGAACTACTTTGGGCCAAAAAGGTCGCCCCCATTTTGGCTTTGATTGCTGGCCGCTGTTCAGCCTATATATAATATTGTTCCGGGTGGTCTGCATAATATGAATATGTTATATATGTTTAATTAATGTAGTTGCTTCATTCATGGGCTTTCTTGTGGGGCATTTCAGGTATTGATGGTTTCCAAACATCACACACTTACTAAGATTGGATTTTTGCCGTGCCATGTCCAAGGTCGGGCTTCAATTCAAGGTGGGCCTTTGCGCCCCACGCGCGTGCCAATGAGATCCCTAGTGATGAGGTGTTTTGGCGTCAGGCCTGCATTGCTTGAGTCTCAGCCTTGGAGTGTTCGAGTTCATCGAAAAGAAGAGTTTCAATTGTTCTTACTGAGCCTGTTTGAAAGTTGCCCACAGGAACTTTCATTAGTGTGTCAAGGTGTCTTCATTCAGTAGTAGATGATGACTACGCTGAATTCACTTGGACGCTCGAGACTTACAAGGCCTGGCAAGTCGCAAAAAAATGTCCAATTAACCAGTCTTTAATCCTAGTTGAACTCACTGCGCTTCAACTCAGTGCGCGTATCAGGGCTCTCGACTTCATTAGGGTCTGATGAAAAGATGCTACTTGCTAGTTGGTCACTGGTATTTTTACCGCACTCCTTCCTTGATGCTGCTGATCAGTTTTGAAAGGCCACTGTTAATGTTAATGGTCTTATATTGTTGCTCCTGAAACCAAAGCGGTATTCATCTCAACTTTTCAGCCGAGGCTCAGATGTACACGTATGTTGGGGCCCTTAAAGAAGAGACTGTTGCATAGGGGGGCCAAAAAGCCCCCACAGCAAGGGTCCAGATGTACAGTGTACGCGTATTTTTGGATCCAGAAGATACCAGCTTAAAGTTAAAGGATTGCAGTGTTGCCTTCGCAGCAAAGACTATGAACACCACTTTGTAAATTTGAAATTGTGGCCTCCCAGGCGGTGTTCATGTGAGCCCTTCAGCTGGGGCTCAGATGAACGTTTGGGCCCGAGACGAAGCCACTCTTGACTTGGTGAGTCCCGATTTCATTCTGACAAATGTCCATTTTTTTTTGGGCTGGCAAAGTGCAGTGTCAGGCTCGGTCCGCAGCTGACCGTGTTTCATTTTGCTGAAAGGTATAATGATTGCGAGCTGCGCCCTCAGAAGAGGTTTCAAGTGAATGCTTTGGTATTGTCATGTGTTTTGCGATTTGCTGCTGATGGCACTATGATATATTTCCTTTGAATCGTTTTACTTGTATTCTGCTTTGGCGTTTCTCAGACTCAGCCCAAAGCTAAGGTGACTGGATTGTCAGCTTTATCTTTACATGGACAGGAAGCTTGAGGCAAATTGATGCCAGTGAGATTTCAGTGATCTTGCTTTTCGCAAAGGTTTGAGATGTTGTTGCGTTGCTCCCGTCTGAAACGTAAAGCAGTGAACACCATTATGTTTCTCACCACCTGGATTCGCACATGTGCCATGAGACCAAGATTTGTTTGTCATCAAGTGTGAAGATTTGCATTATTTCAGGCAGACCTCAAATAGCGCAGCTACATGGGCAAGGGGCATTGCAGGCAGTGTTGCTCCTCAATTCAGTGGATTGTGATGCTAGCAAGATTTGAAAAAAAACACATTGCCTGCCTTGGAATGTTGATCCAACATTGCATATCTTTCGATGGATTGTACGATCAGCTAGCTACTTACCTTCACTTCAAGAGTGGGATGTAAATGTGCTTTTTTTTGTACAGTGCGCTGTCGCATTTTTTATTGCAGGATACGTCCATATTATTTTGTCAATGGCTTTTAGGCTTTTGTTCAAGATCCAACTCACATAAACGTCACTCGGTGATCTGTGACCCGCCAGTCCGCTCTCTGTTTGCAATGATTCGCACAGCTCGACAAAATAAAAGGGTGAAGAGGGCCCAAGCTGCTGCCCAAAATCAGATGATGATGAACCCGATGATGAACCCCATGCTGGCAATGAATCCAATGGCAGCCGCATTCATGAATCCTATGATGGCGGCCGCCATGGGTGCTGCTGTTCCCAATGCCCCTGGGCAGTCCAGTGGGTCAGAGACTTCAGATGACGAACGGGCTCACAGGCGACCAGCGGACTCAGGTGCCAAGTCTTCTTCCCCTGCTGTTCCGGTGCAAGATGCGCAGCAGACAGTGCCTGCCGAGTCACCGAGCACAGATCCAAATGCAGCTTCCAGTGCTGCTGCTGCTGCTGCTGGAGATGTTTTTGCACAGGCTTTCAACCGAGCCATGAGGGGCTTGGATCAGCACAGGGCAGACCTGTACAACACCCGTGGAGAAAATTGCACCATCACCCGAAGCACCGCGTTGATCAGAGGCTTGCCGAAGGCCAGGTTGGGAGTTTCTGCAGTCAAAATATGGTTTGCATATAATAACTACTGTAAGTTTTTAGACTTAGAGTGCCCATTGTTTTAGAAGTAGTAGTCAGAATTGGTCAATGTAGTAGTCAACCAATGGTGTACCAATGTTTTTTTCGTGGCATGCCCAGCCGCTCTTAGCTAGTTCAACACTCTTTAGGTCTGTTTTCCAAGCCAGCGGCATCAGTTTTCATTTGTGATTTTCCACCCTGCAGTCCCGTCTTGCTGATGCTGTTGAAGCTGTTGATGGGCAGCTGGATCCGACAGCTACCTCTGATTTGACATCGGCATCCTTGGCAAAGCTCATATGGTTGCTTACACGGCAAAAGCCGTGTACCTCGGTGTGCCGCTTGAAGGTGAAAAACTATGGCGACCTCAACGCCCGTCTGCGCCGAGTGCATGAGCGTATCACTTCAAACAACCCCCGGATGGTACAAGTCTTGGAATCAATTCGGCAGGAACCAGTCTTGCAGAATGATTTTGTGGAAGCTTTAGCTGAACAAGAAGGATTTGATCCTCTCTGGATGACTCAAGATGCTCCGGATGCGAAGGTCAAGGCTGCAGCCAAAGCCAAGACTGGTCAACAGAGCTTGCCCAAGATGATGGCTGCAGCTGCTGCCTCCAATCAGGCAGCTGTGCCACCCAACCAACCAGCTGTGCCAGTACCAGTGCCTGCGCAGACAGTGGCCAGTGCTGTGAATGCCATGGGGCCTCCTCTCGTTCCCAAGGCCAAGGCAACAGCTGTGGCTTTGCAACCCGCAGTCAAAGCTGGGGGCCCTGTGCATGTACCTACTGATCCTACTATGGCTCGTCCTGTCATTGTGGTTGCTCCATCCTTGCCTCGTCGAATGACGCATTGCTGTTTTATGTTTCCAAACATATGGAAACCTCAAATTCAAACACGATACAAACTCAAACAGACATCTTTCGATCTGTGCTTCATTGCGACTGTGTTTGTTTTGGGTAATTGCTGTGAGCCTGGAGCTGTGTTTAGCAGCCATGCATGTACTATGATCCCCCTTGCCATTTCCTCCACGGAATGGGTGGGGTTGAGGTCGCCATAAGGCACCATTCTGTGGAAAATGGTTCCTTAAAATGGGGTCGAGCTTGCCAGTTTGTAGTAATTTGTTGGTTTTACCATTTTTATTTTGAAGGCATGATCATTTATGGGCACCAAGACAAACCATTTTGTAACAAACAAAAAGCTTTTTTGTAGAGGTTTTTAAGGGTATGATTTGGTGGTTTTAAAAAATGTGAATTAGTCACAACAAGCTCCAAATGCTCCCAACATGGACGCCTAACGGCCCAACCTCCGTCAAAAATAAGGGGCTCCTTGCTCTTTAAAATTTACGGGACCAAGGAGCCCCTCAGTTTGGCCCACCATAAGCTCCCCAGATTGTCGAACATGGCCGAAAATGGAGGCTACAACATTCCGACTAACACCAGCTTGCACGCCCAAGGTCCACATAAAGTATCGTTTTTGCTCCTTTACAATTGCCTTCCGAACCTAGAACACGTAGACCCGGTGGAGGGGCCTCCAGAGGGTCAACCATGGCAGGGGTTGACCCTGTGGAGGCCCCTCCACCGGGTCCACATAAAGTACCGTTTTTGCTCCTGGGTTCTTGCCAAGATAGATGCTCTACAAAATGGCCCTGTGGTTTTTATATGTGGGGATGTCTCAAAATAGGAGTGCCCCAAGCTGACTTTTTTTAGTTAGAAAAGAAGGGCTTGGGGCACTCAGTTGTGGCGCCCCTGTTCTGAGACATTCCCATGTTTTATAAGATCCTGAATGCACTGGTTTGATCATTTTTTGACAAAATTGTCAAAATATTTGTGGATCAAAAGAGGTGACAGGCACTACCATTTTGTAGAGCCATGGGTTATAGACAGACCATTTTGTAGGAGGGAGACTGTGTACCGGAGCCATTTTGTAGAGAAAAGGGCTGGTTCACTACAAAATGCCCCCCCCCACCTCACCCATGAAATGGCAAGGGGGATGTACTGTGCAGATTATTTTAAACGTTGTTCTTATAAATTCAAAGTTTTGATAGTCAGTATAAAATTCCATTGTATGATTGTCCGTTCTGTTATTTGATGCGCCTAAACATTTATGGTTCTTTGTTCAGGAGCCGGATGTGGCGGTAGAGATTGAGGCGGAACTGAATGCAGGAGCTACTGCTGAAAACCTTCAGGGATCTGCAGTTTCGGAGACTGTGGGTGAGCCAGTGGGTGAGGAAGTGGGTGAGCAAGCATCTGAGTCGAATGCTGCGGTTGCGGTGGCGGAAGAAGTCCATGCAAACTCAGGTGAAAAGTGTTGCATTTGCCAGCAGCCCCTTCGTGGCTCTGAGGGTCCTGTGATGCCTTTGGAGGCAACTTTGTGCGGGCATGTTCATCACCAGCAGTGCCTGGAGAGCTGGTGGAATTTCCAGAACTGTCGTGGAGCTTGTCCTTACAAGTGCCAGCAAAGTGTGCCCATGGATATCTTGGCCAACAATGTGTCTTCCTCATCTTCAGCTCATGAGGCTCGTGAGCAATCTCCGGATGATGATGACATTGTCGAAAATCTGGTGCAGGAAGTGGAGATGCGCGACCCTGTCCCCGCTCCAATGGTTTTGTGAGCAGATTGAGTGGCAGGAGGGCGAGGTTCTGAGCATTCACCTCTGACGTATGTGTAGTTTGTTTTTGATGTGGTTGGCTCGGCGTTTTTTTGATGGAACTCCCATCAAATTTAGAATTATGTTGAAGCGAGAGCCACATGCAGTGACCCAAGGGGAGGTCACATTGCAGGTTCGCTAGGTGGAGTATGAAGGTATGACATGGCATGGATATTAGCGTTTTAGTTTCATAGTTCATCGGAACTTTTACGCAGTTGCCGAACGATTGCAACGGAGATCGTCAAAAAAAGAGTACGTCCGATCGTCCGAAAAGGGATCACCGTCGCTCAAATTTGCTCAAAGTTGCTCAAATTTGCTCAAAGTTGCTCAAAAAAGCTCATGTGGCTCAAAGTTGCTCAAAGTTGCTCAAAGTTGCAAAAAGTTGCTCAAGAGAAACATAATCAATCAAGACATGAACCAATATCTTGTATCATTTCTCCTTCAGCAATTGTCAATTAGTGCTGATGGACGGCATTCTCAAAGCGGTGAGGGAGAAAATCGAGATTGAGAAACAGCTCCAGCATCAACTGGAGACATGTAGCGCAGATATCTGTGCAGCGATGTTTGAAGAATTTGCACCGTTTCCTCACAATTCCAACGGTCAACTCTGTTGGCCCGCTCACTGGGATGCTGATGTTGGAGATTTGCGCAAACACTTGCTGAGATTCTTTGAGTACGATGACTGCTTTAGTGGATGCAGAGCTCAGCGAATGTGGCCATTGTACCTGGAAGCGGCTTTCCCGTTCATGCGAGGGATGCCTTTGATTGACATGCTGACGAGCCTTGTGGTGCGCACATGGCACCATCGTTCCTGCGGCAAAGCTTGGTTGCAGAGTGTAGAGTTTTTCTGTGGCAAAGCAAATCTGTCCTTAGCTGCTTTGGAAGCAGGACTCAAGGCTGCTGCAATGGATAAGACCTTGAACCCGGAACACAATGTGTTGGAAGCACCAGGCCTGAGGCTTGCATTGCTGTTGCTCACGGCTACAGTGCCAGGAGCTCTGGAGTGGCTTGGAAGCCCTTGCAACAGCTATGTGGTCCTGTGCAGAGCGCAATCACTGCGATCAGCTGACAATATGTACCTTGGAGATGAGAGCAAATACTTTGTCCTGGAAGGAAATTGTTTGGGCGACATCTCTGCACTTCTTGTGCTGCTGGGGGTCATGACCTTGTTGCGTTTTGGATTGGAGCAACCGCAAAACTCGGTGCTTCCTTATAGTGGATGCATGGCTGCCGTCTTGCGCTATGTGGAAGCTGAGCAGACCCTGACCTACCATTACTGTTTTGGTGGAGAACGTTGAAGCCTCTTCAGCTTTGGAGTTGTGATCCATTCATTTGCGCACTGGGTCGACCGAAGCCTTCTTGTTGCTACCATGTTGGAGAAGAGGGTGGATTAGTGAGCCGTGATAATGAGGGCGGGTTCACAGGCCATAAGGAACGCCTGAAAGAATCCCAAGCTTATTCTAAGGAATTTGGACGTGCAATCGTTCGGGCTTTCCTTTCTCACCAACAGCAGTAGTTTGCGCCTTGAGCTTTGGTAATTAATCATAGTATAGCTGCAAGGAGTTGTGTTTCTGCTGGCAGCTCCCATGCATGCCAGTGTCGGCATTCATTCTTTTCAGCCGTGTGTGCAGTGAAATTGGCAGAGTGAAAAAATGTGTTCAGGCCAGGTCCTGTGAACCACTGTTCTGGAATTAGTTCTTGATACCAAGCTTTGCACTGTAGTTTTCGACCACATTGTTCGACTCACAGCATTGAAGATTACAGTTTCTGCTGTCAGGTGACAGGTGGCTGGTCCACTGTTGTTGGCCGAAATCTCAGACCTATTTAATCAATCAAGATCACGTGCGTGTCAAAGAGATGAACATTACTGCTAGTTGTAGAAGAAAAGACCAAGCTAAACCAGATGAATGTCTTTCTCAGTGGAATGGTAAAATCATACATCAAGTCAATGATTGCATCGCGCAAGACTAGCTGACTAGCTTTCTGTGAGCGTAATTGCGACAAGGTTTTTGTCCAGCCAAATCAGACAGAGGTTGAGCTGTAGACCTGATATGTGAGCAACCTGCAGTTTTATTCTTCATTATTCTTCAGCTGTGCATCGCATTTGCCTTCAGTTTGTTTAAGCAATGGGTGCTGATCAACATCCCAATAGAGAAGTTCCAGCTGAAGTTGACCCAGAACTTCGTCTTCACAAAAGGCTGCACATCGCTTGTTTGATTATCAAGAAGTATGAGCAGGTGGGTGTCGCTCCGCCGCTGGAACTCATGGACTATGTGGAGCCTCACATATCCAAGCGTGTCTGGGAGAAAGCGGCTTGGCGTGCAAGGCACATGCTTGCGGAGAGATGTGAGCTTGAAGCCTGAGAAAAACCATTGCCGAACCTTCCACTTAGACATGTTACTCTTGAGTCAGTTTTGAATGTCAGCCAGTTGGTCGTTTTGAGAACAGCATGGCATGATTTTGGTTTGAGTCTTTGAACTTGCAAGCAGATGGTTCAGCAGCGACATTGCCAAATTAGATATATAGCGATTAGATCGATTAATTCAATGTTAGTGCTGGTTTCCTTGGTTGATTTCAATCGAGGGCTTTGAAGCGTATAACTTTGCCACCTGATCTGTACAGATGTTTAGGTGTAGGAGTGTGGGATATTCAAGCTGAAGCAAAAGGGAAGAAATATGGCGTCGCTCGATCGAAGACGATGACTGTTTGTCAAGTTGCTGACTTTGGTAGGCTTTTGTTAAAGCTATGGTCTGTGCAATCAGCAGTTTTCGATAGGTGGGAACTTCGAATCGTTGATTCCGAAATAATTCCAATCCTTGGGTTGCAGCCTTTGTCGCACAGTATCCCTAGATACTTCCACGCCCATCATAGGGCAATGCCACTAGCTTGGAATCCTGGAATGTAGTTTCATTTGTCTTCAGGCAGTTTGCGGTGCGTTGCTAAGATTTTACTTCAGTAACTCTTCAATAGCGGACCGCACCAAGTCAAATGAGCGACCAGAGACAGAAAACAATAGAGTGAGTTTTTTTGCGTTCCGGAGATGATGTGATCTGTCTTGTGCTCATGACTGAATTTTGCATGTTGTTGATTGCAAGTGCTGAGGTTCATAGTCGTTTCCAATTTAACATTCGTGCTTGACATGGTTTTGGCAGATATAATACAGTTAGGAGCAGTCGAGAAGCAGCATGTGTGTATGTTGTCACTGATGCAGGACATTTGAAACATGTTGTGCAGTAACATTACAATGACACTGAGAGCGATAGTGATGGATGGTAGTACTGGTACCTGTGGCGAGTTGGGTATTAACACAACCAACAATATTGGTGAGTGATGAATCAACACTGATGACTTATGAATAGGTCGGCAGTTTGTGACCTTATATGCTTTTACTTGAGCAATGTGAGCAGCTGTCACTCAATGGTGATAGTGCTTTGCTGTCCAAAGCTGCGTTTCGATTTCAGAGGGATGCGGTAACACCTGCTCAGCTGTGGTGGCGCCTGGACCTTCTGCATGAGAAGTTGATCAGCAAGGGAGAAAAGAGAAAGTTATACAGATGGGTTTGCTTTTTGAAAGATGCAGTTAGTCAAACAAAGCTTTTGTCCGGGAATGATGTGTGCAAATGGCTGCACATGAGAAGTTCCGACCTTCCGCACAATGCATTGCCACACCATGTTGCTACATCTACAGGCCTGATTGCTTTCATTGCTTTTGTTTTGCGAGACGGCCGAACTTCGTCAATCATTGACTTTTGTCGGAGTTTACTTGCAAACATTTGTGCTCGTGCAGTTGCTCACTTGACTGGGCCAGTCGAAATCATCATCGGTGATGACATTGCGCCTCTTCGTGTTTTACCTGGCGGCTTAGTGCAAGGCTTGGCCGATGCAATTTCAAGCAGGCACGCGATGGTGTGGCAGACGTGGCAAAACGAATGGCTGGCCATGCATGAGCAGCAAGAGCTTTCCTCTCTGCCAGATGACGCTTCACTTCTCCTGACTGATCTTGTGAAATTCTCTTTTGAAATCGACAGAAGGAGAAGGTCGACAAACAAACACATTTGGCCACGTGATAGCCAGACAGGGATGACCCTTCACAGTGTGTTGAAAGGGTTGGTTGTGTTCCTGAGTCATCATTTGGATGACTTTGTCTTGAACTACTTTGTTCATGAGCATGACTGTTCCGAAGCTGTGCCCTCGAGACGTCGTTCCAATGGCGGTGGAGAGGTTGCCAAGCGGATTCAAATGTCAGCTGACACCATTTTTGAAATCATCCAGGATGCAAAAGATTCTGGCCTGTCGATGCGGGAGGCTGTCAATTTTTTGAAACGCAGTGGCAGGTTATCAGCTGCTGCTGGCACTCATCCCAACGCTACTGATGCTTGGATGAGAAGACATCAAAAAATATACGATGACCGAGCTGTGATTGCATTCGCAGGGACCAATCATCTGAACCTGATTGCCGACGGCTCCAAGCATGCGGGGAAAGAAGTTCTTGTGACAGTTGCGTACTCCTGGGAGAACAATACAGCCGCATTTGCTC
>CAMXCT020003109.1:67500-75940 GCA_947184155.2 Cladocopium goreaui | reverse complement strand
TGGTTTTGTGGAGGCCAGGACAAAGTTTCACAAGACGGCCACGAGTCTTGCCAAGAAGCTGAGGTATATGCCCCTTGTGGCGCCATTGCAGGGGGTTACAGAAGTCGACTGGTCAAAGATTTGGCTTGAATCTATGCTTGAACTGAATGTGGATATCAGCTATGAACCCTTTGGGGCGATTTGCAGGGCCCCATCACAGGGCGGTGGGCTGTACGCCCGCTCGTGCACTTCGGAGGAGATCGGCGCTTTCATCAACAAGCTCCTCAAAACGGGCTCGGACAATTCAATCTCATCACACAGTTTCAAGTATTCCACTCTGGTTTGGTGCAGTGCTTATGGCTTGGATGAACCCTCCCGCACGCTGCTGGGGCATCACGAGCTCCAAGGTTCGAAGTCGATGGCAGTATACTCACGGGATATGCTGACGCGGCCGCTGCAGCTGTACTGCAGCATGTTGTCAAACATCAGGAAGGACCACTTTCGTCCTGATGAATCTCGCACAAGCCGAATGCTGGACTTGATGAAGATTTCTGAGAATGTTGTTGGAGCAGGTGACCAAGGCACAGCGGCGGCTGCCCAAGTTGCTTTCGATCCTGGTCATGTGGCAGATGATGACGGTGGAAATGAGCTTTCTACGCCGGTGGAAACGGAATGCAAGTCAATAGTTGACGACGAGCAGGTGGAGGAGGAGTTTAGTGAGATCCCTTCGTCAGACTCCAGTTCGGATGAGTCAGACAGTGATAGCGATGGAGCTGGGCCACCCGCCAAGGTCGATATCCTGGCCCGGTTTGGAGAAACAGGAGAAGTCACGTAGTGCACAAGTGCTCGGAGATCGAGCAGCAGACTGCATGTGGCAGGCTCATTGTTCAAGCGAACTTTGAGTTGTTGGAACAGGGCAGCTCCTCCTTGAATGCAAGGTGTAGCCGGTGCTTCAAAGGTGAGGTGATCACCAATGTGGGGGGGGGCTTATAGAAGCCTTTGGCCAGCAGAGGGCTAAGCGCCCCAGAGCCAAGTGAGTGAGCTGACCTGGACAAAAAGTGTGCCCGAGTGTCTTCTCCTTGTTTTTCTTTCAACCAGCGTGTTATACTTGCAATACATTTCTTCTTTTACTGCACATCCTTGATTTGAGCCTTCATGCATGAGAGTTGCCAACCGTGACATTAATCTTTAATAAAGTTGTTGTGGCTAAAGTGCCTTCGTCGCAATAGATGTGAGCATCTTGAGGCAAAGGCCACCTGATTGAATGCAATCAGTTTTTCATTTTGTTTTAGAGCCAAAAGCGGTATGGGAACCATGACATGAGTTGAGAGCGACTGCATGTTTTGGTTTCAGGTCGTGCCCAGCGTTTGAGCTGGCAAATGTTTTATGCAAAGGCAGCCAACACGACATGAGCATGTCAGAGGATTGCGATTCCCTCTTTTTGGGAACTTTCCATTGCAGTGTCATGGCAGTCAGCTGTATTTTATAAAACAAAAACCCTTGGAGAGCGGTGGGGTAACCCCAAACTTGCGCTATGGCAACGTCGTCGATACTGGACTCTGAAGCAACTTTTGTTCAGCAGGCGGAGGATGCAGGGCTGACTCAAATATGGGTAGACGCCCTAAGGACAAGTTCGTTAGCTACATTTGCAAAGCTGGCTTTCGCAGTGACTAGTCCTGGGACAGTGGCGACTGATGAACAGGTGAATAGATTCCTGAACACCTTGCGTCCAGGAGCTCCAGCTACCATAGCTGAACTTGCAGCATTCAAAAGGATTTTATTCGAGAGTCAGACTTTGATGATGCATAGCTTTAAAGCGGAAGCAAAGGGCGAAGATTCAGCGCCAAAGCGCATGGCACAGCCCGAAAGGGATGCGCGGTTGGAAAGGCAGAGGGAACAACTGAGGGGGCTTGAAATCAAGGGCCCTTTGGAACCTGCCCATGGGCTTTATGATCTTCGTGCTGCAATGATCGAGCGCAACGAAGTCTCCTACATCAACCCCAACAGATGCCTATCTAGGCAGCAAGAGCTTATGGGGTCGAAGCCAGAAAAGGAAATTCAACTTGATGCTACAAAAACATCGCTCATTGTGAAGGAGCAGCAGACCCATTCAGAGATTAGCATCAGCTCAGATTTGGCGTTGTATCAGGCGCTACAGAGGCGCACTTTAGCAATGGATTTGACGGGCTTGGCTTCCTATGAAGTTATGAGAAAGTGGATTGATCGTCTTTTTTCACTCTATGCTCAGGCCCCAGCACCCGGATTCCAGAAGGTGACACAGGCTCAGTTGCTACGTGCAGATCGGCAGGCATTTGTGCGCATCAGTGAACAGTTTACAGGGTCATTGAAGACCTTTGCGGGGGCTGGCAAGCCGTTGGACCCGCTCATTGAGCGTTTGGAGGCGGACATGACGGTCACATATTTCATGTTGCCGATACCAGCAGGCCAAGGACAAGGTGGTACCAGCACGGACAAGGTTGACAGGGACAAAAAACGTCCTGAAGCTCCAAGCAACACAAAAGGTCCCACGAACCAGAACAAGCATCAAAAAGGTGCATCAAAGGGTTCAAACAAAGGACCAAAGGGCAAAAAGAGAGATCCAGTGCCGCAGTCTCTGAAAGGGATGCACTCTAGGACGCCGCAGGGCGACCCTATTTGCTTTGCCTTCAACTTGGGCTCATGCAAGCAAGGAGCAACATGCCCTCGCAAACACGTTTGTGCGGTGCCGGGCTGTTACAAGGCTCACCCTCAGACAGAGCATCAATGACACGTTGATCATGCTGCTGGAGGTAACCTAACCTACGCAATAAAACACTTCTGTCCTGACAGCTTTGGAGTTGATCACAAAGTGAACAAACGAAAAAAGTCAAAGTTGTTTGCATAGAATTGACGAAAGAGGACCACCAAGAACTGGTGCAGCAGTGGGCTTGTCAGGAACGTGCCTCTCATTCCCGGATGGGAAACCCGGCTTCAAAGGGCTGCATGCGGTGAAACTGAGGGCGGCTAATCGCCTTTATAGCTACATGCGCAGGCTCATAAACAGCTACATGCAATGGACATTATTTGGAGGGTCGAGAACCCTTTGACAAGTTTCACAGAGCCGTTTTATTGTGAGCTGCATAATTGCATGTTTTGGTGGAAAACGTTGAGGCGCACATGTTTGGCTTCTAATAGCATCGCTGTGATGTCATTGAATATTTCATGTGATGGACAACATGAACATGCACCGTGGTCCATCAATAATGGTGTTTTCGATACCTCACTGGAGGCCGAATACACACCATGCCTAGCCAAAGCTCTGGCTACAGCCATTTTGGAGGGTATTTCAGGTCAATACAAGCTCCTTCATGTGGCACAACATGCAAAGAAACTCAAACCCTCACTTGTTCTGCCATCGCAGCTGAAAGACAACCCACCAGAGCGCTTCAGCTTTCCCTGAGTTTTCACATATTGTTGTGCTTTCCCAATTTACCATGTCATGTTACTTTCAACATTTCCAATCCAGTTTTACAGCAGTGTTCGAACGTTACATGGCTTCAGCAAGCCTGCACCATTCCCTGTCAGAATAGGTTGTTGAGAGCGACCAACAACAAGGGGGGTGAAATCCGTCGCTTCAAGTTTTCAGTGGAACATACGCAGACACTGAGATCATGGTCAGACACTGGTCAGAATGGTTCAAGTGAGGCGGAACTGCAGTTGTGAAATCCGTCGCTTCAAGTTTTCAGTGGAACATACGCAGACACTGAGATCATGGTCAGACACTGGTCAGAATGGTTCAAGTGAGGCGGAACTGCAGTTGAGGAAGTGCGCAGAGTGCAGAGATAAGTGTACCCCCTTTTTCATTTGTCTTGGACGCTGATAGCACAACTGGAGTTAGCTGTGACACGGTTTTTGGTATTAGACGGACGCCAGAGGAATTTATATCTCAGGCGGTTGCAGTGGGACATCCACTTATGGTCTTTTCTGGGTTGCCGACGGAAGTCGAAGATGCTTGCGTGCATGTTACGGAAAGTGAGGAATTTGTGGTAATAAACGATAGGGGCAGCGAGTGGGATGAGTGGCTGAGAATATCCAAAATTTTTCAAAAGGAGGAGCAAGCATTGAAATCGGGAATGCCAGCTGGCCGCAGAAAATTTTTAGAGAGCAAGCGTTTGTGGTTGATGAAGCATATCATCCAGGAGAGCAGTATGAAGACAGAGATCTTGCGTGGATTTGGAAAAGGGTCTTTCGCTTGTGGGAGAAGTCCCGCGCTCAAATGTTTTGCCTTGCCTGAAAAGTCATTACCCGCTACAATGACCATAACGGACCTGACTCAGAATGCAAAGAAGGCAAACCTGGTTTTGAGATACATGACGAGGAGCAGAGGGTCGGAGGACCTGGATCAGAAACTTTGGGAGAAGACACGGCTGGAAGTTAGCAAAGGGATGGCTGGCTGGCCCGATTTGCTGGGATAGATTGCCTGAGGATGCCACTGTATCCCGATGTTTTTCCCGGGACCAATCTGGAGAAGTACGTCCGATTGACGACCGAAACAAGGTCAGGTGAATGCCACTGTCACCTCGTTTGAACAAGCCGCTGTGGATGGTCCAGATGTTATCAGTGCAATTGCCATATTCCTCATGCGTTGTTTGAAAGCGGCTGGAAAGAGCACCGACCTCTTGGGAAGGTCGCTGGACCTGGCTGCAGCACTACAGACAATTGGCTATAGCAGAAGATTCTCTGAAGCGTTCCTGCTTATCGGTTTAGTCACCGCAAAACAAAAAAGGCCGAACTGTTCAGCCAAACTGCATTGCCCTCTGGATCGAGAACAACGGTGAACGCTTTCCTCAGATGCGCAAGATTTCTTTGATGGGTGTCAGCACGATGCCCAAAATTGCCGGTGTCGTGTTACTTTGATGACTTTGTAGTTTTTTCACACCGGCTTTGGCCAACAATACTCAAGCTGCTCTGTGTCTCATGTTGGACATACTTGGCTGGAACTTTGATAGGGAAGGGCCTAAGAGCGATGAATTTTCACGACTGGTTATGGCCCTACGTGTTCAATCTGTTCTTTCTGGATATGCTGATGGTTTACTCAAGGTATCCAACACCGAAAAGTGTGTCAAGGAAACCACTGAGTTGCTTGATCAAGCTCTTGCTGCTTGTACTTTGGATAAGAAGAGTGCACTAACTCTGAGGGGTATCAGACTTGGCCACCTTTTTGACAGATGGAAGGCAGACAGCGATTGGAGAACTGGAGACCTTGGTAGCTTCCATGTCGCTCATGGTTTGGTGCCAGTTACTGAAATCGGCGCCGCCTATGGTCTATATTGACAATGAGGGTTCGAAATTTTCTTGATCATGGGCTATTCGGGATCACCGTCCATAACTGCTGTATGTGCACTTGCAGCTAATTATCTGGACACCTACTACATCTTACCCTGGTTTAGCAGAGTTCCTTTTCCGTCAAACTTGGCTGACTTCCCCTTCAGGTTGATGGATCATCCTCTTTTAAGAAGAGACTTGAGAGTCCCTGAGAGGGATGCCAGAGATGCCTTCAAAGGAAGCATGAGTGTCATTGTGATGGCAAAGACGCCACAATCAACATGGGTGGGGGCCGTGGCGAAAGCGGGCGGCGTGAATTCCCCATCGTCTAAGAAGTAAAAAGAGTGCGCTGAACTTCTTTGACTGGAACTGTGTGACCTGTATTTTCGATCCATCTTTTTTCATCAGCTGAGATTATTTTGGCGACGGGACGTTTGTTTGCGGAATTTTGGCGAGAGCGTTGTTTATATATATATACTGAGATGTGTATATATATATATATTTCTATTCTTGGGTAAGTTTTTCTCAAACGGTGATGTGCGCAGCAGAGATGATGTTTCGTTTGTGTGTCTCGTTTTGTTTTGTTTTGCACGCTTGTGATGGATGTCCACGGTTTTTGGGTTTGGGAAAATAAGTTGCGACTCAGCGTGCTGATGAAACTTTATTTTCCCTCTCCCTAAAAAGAAGCTGAAAGCAGCTTCTAGTAGGACTCCCTCTAGCGTCTGCGTGCGTTCTCCGCGTCTTCCTGCGCTGTGCATTTGGGTAGTGGTGATCTTGTGGTAGCTGCGGGTTCAACCATAAGTGGTTCCTTATTTTGTGTGTTTCTGTTTCAAAGGTGAAACTCACAATCTGCAGCTACAACATGTCACCGTGAAGTTTTTTATAAGTGAACAGAGGTTCGGTTTTTTGTGCACAGTGCGCAAGGATGACACACACAAACTGTAATCTGAAACGTAATATGTTCTGTCAACCATTCACTGAATTCTATATTCGTGTGATCTTTTCATTTCAAGTAAGCGCCTCCAAAGGGAGGGAGGGTGGGTCCACTTATTTAGTGGCGTGTTTTCTCTTTTTGTGCCCCCCCCCACCCTGCACATTCGTGGTGAGAGCACCACTTCTTTGGTTGACATGAACAATTACACACTTTGTTTCACAGAATACGTGTGGAAGGCCACTTCAATACCGTATTCTCTCCTCTTATTTACCCCGTGGCGAAAGCGGGCTGCGTGAATTCCCATCGTCTAAGAAGTAAAAAGAGTGCGCTGAACTTCTTTGACTGGAACTGTGTGACCTGTATTTTCGATCCATCTTTTTTCATCAGCTGAGATTATTTTGGCGACGGGACGTTTGTTTGCGGAATTTTGGCGAGAGCGTTGTTTATATATATATATATACTGAGATGTATATATATATATATTTCTATTCTTGGGTAAGTTTTTCTCAAACGGTGATGTGCGCAGCAGAGATGATGTTTCGTTTGTGTGTCTCGTTTTGTTTTGTTTTGCACGCTTGTGATGGATGTCCACGGTTTTTGGGTTTGGGAAAATAAGATGCCTCGGAAGAGACTCATCAAGGTCAAGAGCGAGACTGGATCAGGTGCCAAGCTACCTGGAAAGAATCGCTTTAAGAATCAGGAGACAAAGAGACGCCAGAAGGCGAAATGGGCTCAGGTGAAAGAGGATGCCCAGAAGGAAAGAAGTCAGCCAAGCTCAGCTCACGGGGTGTGTGGGTCTGGGCCAGTGCGTTCTTTCTTTGATCCTCAGTCAGGGCGAAGGGAGATGATGGAGGTGAAGCCGCTGTCTGACAGCGACCAGAAGCTCCGAAGCTCCTACTCAGGCTTTAGCAGGTACCCGACAGAGAGTCGAACTTGCTATCAGTGTGGTGAGAAAGGGCACTTGAGTGCGAATTGCCCACAGAAGGTGAGGAGGGTCAGTTTGACAGAAGGGACCATCCGATATGAGGGTCCAAGTGAGACGTGACCCGCCCAAGGGTAAGGCTCTGACATTTCAACGTGGCACCTGTCCAGCCAAATTGCAGTCTTGAACGTTTAAAGATCCCACCCACGCCCACGCAAGCAAACTACATTCGGCCAAACAAACTTCTACAAGCAGTAGGCGTGAATTGATCAGAAGCGGTCTGTCAGCTGCGACCAGGTCAGCAGCAAAAGCGCGCCAGGTTGATGCAAATATGCTTCAATGAGAATAAATTGAGCCAGCACCTTGCACGAGCCGTCAAATTAGTTTGACAGCACCCGCAGTTAAAAAATTACTTTGCTAGATCACCTTGCTGTGCATTTCAAATCTACCAGCAAGGTGTCACTCGATATCTAGAAACGAGCAGAGAACACGAACTGCCACCACTTCGCATTGGTGTCACGCCTGGAGTATCCCAGGACAATAGTCTAATCTTGTTACTTTTCCATAAATATATGTATATGAGATATATGATACTTGGTACATACGTTATTTTCACGCCTGTGCTATGTGGGTTTGGCAAGGTCGCTGAAACTATAATGTAACTGCTGGCTTGCCAGTCAGTGTTTATTGTGAAAGCGATTGAAACCTAAAGGTTTCCCTTGGCAAAGCTGTGTTAAGGGTAAAAGTTTATGGGTCTCTTTCCGGCCCTCACGCAACGCGCAGTGTTTGTGTTGGCTAGGCTGCCTTACGTGCAAACATGCTTGCAAAACCAAACAAACAAATAAACCAACCAGATGAAAGGAACCTTGATGTCAAGTCTATGCAGACAATAATGGTCTTATGAATACGTTAATGGTTATTTGTGGCATCTGAATGTATATGCTAACATGTGCATATATATATATATACATATACATGGCCTTATGCATATACTATATGTAAATATATGCCGTTCACTTCACTTCACATGCAATGATGTCGTTTCAATGCTGTGAGGCTGTGATGTTTGTTTCATGTTGCGTTTTACATGTCAGAGGCGGGTTGGGTAGGGACTTGCTCATTCCCAAATGCCATGATGTGTTTTTGATCCCGCCCAACTCATCCTTCGTTTTCCACCCTAAAGCAAGGGGAAAATGCAACAGTCAAGCAGGCTGTGAATCAATGAGGACATGATGCAATGCGACACAATCTCAAATGTCAAAACCAATGACTAATGCGATGCTATGCAGCATGAACCTTCG
>CAMXCT020003109.1:57500-65000 GCA_947184155.2 Cladocopium goreaui | reverse complement strand
GAGTGTAGTTGTGTAGTTTTAGTTGTAGTGTTGTGGAGTGTAGTGTAGTGTAAGGTAGTGTAGTGTAGTTTAATGTTGTGTAGTGGAGTGTAGTGGAGCGTAGTTGGGTAGGTGTAGTTGTATTTGTAGTGTAGTGGAGTGTAGTGTAGTGTAATGTAGTGAAGTGTAGTGTAGAGAGTGTAGTGCAGTGTAATTTAGTGTAGTGGACTGTAGTGGACTGTAGTTGTGTAGTTGTAGTTGTAACCTGTAGTGTTGTGAAGTGTAGTGTAATGTAATGTAGTGTAATGTAGTGTAGTGCAGCAAAGTGTAGTGTCATGTAGTGTAGTCGAGTTAAGCGAAGCAACATCTGAACCGCCAAAAGTGGTCCGAAACCCTAGTGTTTTTAACATGTTAACTTCCAAATCTGCTTCGCGCCACAACGGCGTGCACTTTTTCGAAACTCGACATCTCAGCCTCCAAAAGTGGTCCGAACATGGTGTGGTTTGTACATTTTGACTTCGAAATGTGCTTCGCGCCACAGCGGCGTGCACTTTTTCGAAACTCGACCTCTGAGCCTCCAAAAGTGGTTCGAACCCCTGGTGTTTTGCACATTTTGACTTCGAAATGTGCTTCGTGCCACAACGGCGTGCACTTTTTCGAAACTCGACCTCTGAGCCTCCAAAAGTGGTCCGAACCCCTAGTGTTTTTAACATTTTGACTTGGAAATGTGCTTCGCGCCACAACGGCGTGCACTTTTTCGACATCTTAAGTGCCAAAAGTGGTCCGCACTTGGTGTGTTTTTTACATTTTGACTTGGACATGTGCTTCGCGCCACAACGGTGTGCACTTTTTCGACATCGCAACTTCCAAAAGTGGTCAGACCCTGGTGTGTTTTGTACATTTTGACTTGGGGATGTGCTTCGCGCCACAACGGCGCGCACTTTTTCGACATCTGAAGCGCGTAAAAGTGGTCCGATCCTCTGGTGTTTTGTGCATTTTGACTTGGAAATGTGCTTCGCGCCACAACGGCGTGCAATTTTTCATGTCTCATCTCCCCATATGTCTCCGCGCCCGCCGCTTTAGCGAGCCTACTTTTCGACCCTCCGGAACCACAAATCATTGGAAAAACACAGTGAATCGCGACTTTCCTACCTTTTCGCGCATCTGCATCTTCTTTCTTCTGACTCTTTCTCTTCTGAACTTTCTCTTCTCTCTGCCTCTGCCCTGCTCTGCTTTTCATCTGTCCATATTGTCGGAAGTTTAGCTTCTCAACTTCCTTCGACAATATAGTTAAAGATATGTATCTATATATATATATACACATAATAATTCCATGATATATATATATATATACTAAATAATCTCAATATACATATAGATTCGTATATATATATATATGCATACTCTACCCAGCAATTGTGGGATATTGCGCTTTGGCTAGTGGTTGCCGAAGCATAATCGCTGCCCCTTGCTCAGCATATCTAGATCATCTGGTGGATTTTCCGCAAGGGTTCCTCCAAGATATTCTCTTCAACCAAAAGACTTCGCTAATGACATTTCAATATGTTTCATATATTTGTATATTCGTATATATATATATAGTTATCATGTATAATAACTAGAACACCTATAATGACTAGAATTACTATAATAACTAGAACATAATTATCACAACTATATTGAACCCCCCCCTTCGATTCCCCCAAGGTCCGCCTCTAAAGCCGCGTTTGCAAGAAGTCACCCCGCGGGCCCACTTTTTGCACCAAGATTCCAGCACCAGGATAGCCCTAAGTCAGTTGCTTTGGGTACATGCTGGGGTCAAAACACCACGTTTGTGAATCCCACACTGTTCTACACATGTACACACCAGAATCAACCCCATCCGCGTTGCAACAATGTGCTGCCCCCAGTTACACGTTGCCTCGCAAACCCCATAACCTGATATTTATACATATATCTAACTATATGTATGTATTTATATATATATATATGTCTGTGTGTCTGTGTGTGTGTCGTGTCACCCCTCCCTGAAACCTACCTTTTTGGTACCCGCCCTCGAGTCCAAGCCCAGAAGACTTTTTTCGATATCCGCCCCAACTCCACCCACGTCCGTCCGCAGCGGATATGCCTCGTTCCCTTGCTCTCTTCTCCTGTTCCAACCCACGCCTACCTTTCGATCTTTCACCCTTCCCTCTCAAGTCATTTGCACATGAAACATATGCAGCATCAACTCAAACTCCAAAGTGCGTTTTTCAATTTTCGCGATGGAAAAAAAAAATCGGAACCTATTTGTGTTGGCCTGCTGTCCCAAGGACGGCAACAAACAAAGAACATGCAAATGTCTATGCATTGGTGTCCCGAAATAAATCGATCCATGTTGGGGAATTGATTTTCCCTTCATCGTTGCAACTTTATTTCATAAATTCACACCTCCCCCATCCTTCCAGGAATTTGCAACAAGGTAACGTGCTGGTATTTAGCCGTGGTGTAGTGCGTTTGTGTTATTTTCAGGTTTGTGCCACAGTGAAAGATATGACGCCCACCTGTCATGCTGCGGAACTAAGTCGCTGGTGTTTGTATGAACCGTTTGTCCCAAACAGTGCACGAAAAAACGTCTTCACAGGAGGTAGTACCATCACAAACACACGGATATTGGGTCAGCAATCGGACCTGGGGATGAACGCGTCCAAACGCCAAAAACGGTCAACCACCTTGGTCCTTGCCGTTGTGGTTCCCGTTTTTCAACATCAAATCTGAGTAAGGAACCGGTGATAGCGTACGATTGGACACGTATATCATGCACATCACAAAAAAAACAATTCAAACATCAAACATCAAACAACAGCAACAACAACAACAACAACAAAAACAACAACAACAACAACAGCAACAACAGAACCAACAATAACAGAACCAACAAGAACAACAACAACAACGACGACGACGACGACGACGAACTGTTGGTATGGTAGCGTCAAGCGCATGCAAACTCAAGAGCACTCAAGAGCATCTTCTCCGGGCATTCGCTCGGCCGACTATGGTTAGGAGTGCGGCGGGGATCTTGCAATGTCAGCTCTGTGAGCTGCTGCACGGGAACAGTTCCTGGCGCAGCTAATATGTTAAGAGTGTGTGTTGACTTTGATTTTGCATTAGTCGTTGGTGGATTTATTTGGGACCCTCTGTGTAGATGCCCGTATATGAAAGCGAGGAAACACCTTCCAGGGCCGTTGCGCCGAACTTGAACGATGAACTTTATTTGCGAAAGGAAAAATCATGTCAGCATCTTAATTATTTTGGGTTTAACGCGAAGTCCAAAACAAAACAACTCACCAACCCATTGTTTTTACGTGCGCGCGTCCATGCGGGAAATAAAATTTGAATGCAGACCACTGACCACAATTTAACTTGTTGTGGTGTGAATATGCAATTTTGTTTCCTTTGTTTGTGTGGTTGGGGGAAATGTTTTCCAAGCAACCCTGGCACGTGATAAGTTTGCGATGCAACGTTGGTTTCCATGGTTCTCTACCTGCTGAAATGATGATGCTGGAGTGGCGCTGGGCTGCTGCAGCCCTGCTGCTAGGCTGCAGCAGCTACATTGGCTATTGTACGGTTTCCTGGGTTGCTGCCGCAGAGGTGCGCTGTTCTTGGCATGCTGTTGGACGGATGTTGTTGGACTGCTGTTGCTGCTTATTAAATGGCTGCTGCGCAGCCCAGCTGTGGCTCACTCGTTGCTAGCCTGCTGCTTCGCTGTTGCGGGGTTGCTGCTGAACTGCTGTTCGGGTGGTGTTGGTGCGCTGTTGGGCGGCTGTTGCGCAATTTGTTTTGTTGAAATTCAATTTCCGTGCCAATTTTTCATACAGAATCGCTGGCCTTAAGGCTAATACATTTTTCACGAAGACTAGCTCTGCTAGCTGAAGTTGCTCTTGCTTTAGCCAAGAATAGGCAGGCACCAGGACCGTTGGAAACCCTGAAACTTTCGAAGTAGACCGACCCCCTTCCCTCTCCCCCACCCCTTCCCGGCAGGCCCAGGTTCGATCCCCCCCCTGGTCCCCCCCGAAAGGAGATTTCCGGCTGGTAGAGGGTCATCATCCTCATTTTCATCTTCATCCTCATCATCCTCATCATCCTCATCATCCTCATCATCCTCATCATCCTCATCATCCTCATCATCATCATCATCATCATCCTCGTCATCCTCATCATCCTCATCATCCTCATCCTGATCCTCATCCTCATCCTCATCATCATCATCATCATCCTCATCATCTTCATCATCATCCGTATCATCATCATACATATGTTGCAATGTCTTGAACATTTTTATGCAGATTCGGGTTTTGTTTTGGGGGGGGGGCGTATTTTTTTTTATATTGCGTTTCTTTTGCTTACAACACTTGGCGAGAGAAAAAATGACTGCATTGGAGGGTTTCGCTTGCTGGACCCAATAGATTTTGCAACCCTACAACAGCCCGGCTCATCATAATCATCATCCTCATTTTCATCTTCATTCTCATCTTCGGCGTCCTCATCATCCTCATCATTTTCATCATCTTCGTCATCCTCATCATGGTTGTCATCAACTCATTCCTGTCACCATCCCATTCGTCATCATCAGTTTCCTTCATTGTTCTGGTTAGCAACTTCATCAGCATCAAAAAAAATATTGGCATTGTTTGTGATTTGCAGCAACTCCAAAAAACCGCGTGAGACCTCTTTCGCATTCCGACTTCACCTTGCTCATCCCCCTTCACGATTACCACCTTAGCCCCAGCCCTGCTAGTTTTTGTACGTGCCCCCTGGCCTCAAGTTTTGTTTTGGGTAATGTTGTAGCCACGCCATCTTGTAAAAAGGTCCAGGTCGCGCGCCAACTTTGGCAGAACATGGCATTTGGTAGAAAAAATGCCAAACCCCATAGATGAACATAGAAAATTATGGAAATCATCCTTGCATTTTATAGTGGAACTATTGGGTTTCAGAAAAATATGTGACCTGTTGTGATTTTCCGGAGGTATTCCACATACAACTCTAATTTTGAAAATGTCGCCGGGCTTAAATATCCTTTGATTTGCCTTGAGTATATGTTGTCAACGCGTATATTTCATTTGCTGTTTTAAAACCAGCCATCAGCGATGTTAGGAAGTCAGGGCGCTGATTTCCTGAAAAAAATTGCGTTTTGGAGCATCAAATCGTCAGGTTTGGTGACATGATACCACGTGACAGGTGCAGCACTTCGTATGGGTTGGCTTCACTTTTTCGTGCCAGGCGCAGTACTTTGGATACAATGCCGTCAGCTCTTTGCACTCAACTTTCCATTATGCAGGAGCGGTTCACAAAATTGTTTCGTCGTTGGCGTTGTCCAGTAAATGGGCGTAATGTCGCCGAATTGCTACGTTTTTGCCGTGCTCAAAAAGTGAGGACACGCGCAAAAATCTTTGAACGTGCATGCCGGTTGGCAACCCGTTTGGGTGCAGGGGTTGGTGCAACAATTTTTTTTGCATTTTTTGAATCATTTTCTGGCACGAGAAAACGCACAAAAATCATCAGTCAACTGTTGCCAAAGGTCAGTGTCTCCAGGTGTAATTTGCCAGTTGCCCGGGTGGCGGTAACGTGTGTAAACTTCAAATTTGTGGAGCCAAGTGTGACGGGGAGAACCAAGCACATGACGACCAACAGGAACCCACGCAACTGCGCGACAAACCCAATGATTTGTCGGCAGATTTGCAACATACATCCCTAAACGTTAATGTTGTTCCAAACATCGACGCGATGATGTTTTCATCCCACGCAACTGCATCACACCTGCCACCCGTCCATACTAAAAGTGAGAAACCTGTTGCCATGACGTTGTCCTGTCCACACCCCAAGGTGGCCCGACAGCCGTAAATTTGAGAAAAACAAGTTCCGTTTGATGTAAACTTGCTTGGCGAGCAACCCGGTGTCCACACCCAAAAATGGCTACATATTGTACTGCTGCATTAAAATATCGCCCGATCTTTGCAAGACTTGAAGGATATGACAGAACTTTTGATTACAGAACTCGGAGCCATGGGTCTTCAACTCAATGCATCAAAAACAAAAATATTGACAACAGTTTCCGGAAGTCGACCTATGCACGTGGAACTTGCTGGTGATTCAGTGGAAATATTAAGTGGCCGTAGCAAACACAAATACTTGGGCAAAACATTGGTGGGTGATTTTCGTCATCGAGCTGAAGTTGAATTAGGCCACAGGCTGCAGGTTACATGGGCGAAATTTCACAAACACAGACATGTGTTAACCAACAAACACGTCGCATTGAAATTGTGGCTCAAATTCTTCGATTCGGTTTTGTCTCCAGCAATTTTATTTGGTTTGGCCACTCTGCCACTCTTTAAGTTTCAATTGCAACGATTGGACGTTACCCAACGGAAAATGCTCCGAACAATTGTAGGGTGGGTGGCGGTGGATTCAACTGATTGGAAAACAACAATGTAGCGAATGAATGAAAAACTGGATGCAGCACTTCGTTTATATCCAATTAGCCTGTGCAGTGAGGCAGTTTTCAGGAAACAATTTCGTTTATCTGCGCGTGTTTGTCGGCATTTGGAGCGATGGCCTGCAGCAGCAACTTTTTGGAATCCTCCTGACAAGGCCGAAAATATTTTACAAACCAACCTTTTCGAAAACGTGGACGCCCACAAGGGCGATGGGATGACAGCTTACGGAAATTTGGTGAAATGCAATTTCAACAAAAAACATGGTCCATTCCTGCTCGACATACTGCCTTATGGCGTTCTTTTGAAAACGAGTACGTCCAGTTTTGTCGTGAAACGTTTGCATTGTAAACTTATGGTTTTGATTTGTTTAATTTCTTGGTTTCGCGTTTCTTTCCCGTGTCCTAAAAGGACCGTAGTCACTGACTCGGACGGGCGAAAGAAAAAGAAAGAAGTCGGTCCATGATTCGCACATCTTTGACACATAAGATTTGTCGGTGTACATAGAAAACACCCGAAACTGCCTGCAAGTGATGGTTCCCATCCAATTTAGTTTTCTCAGGTGGTCCCACGCACAAAATACAGCCCAGCCACTTGTGACCATCCAACCCAGTTTTGACTTGTCTTTTCCGTCGTTTGCGCGTTGTCAAAACAGTTGGCGGTGGAACTTCGTTTGTAAAACAATCGGTTTGTTGGGGTTTAACACCAGGCCAACTTCAGCAACTTCATCCATGAACATACCCATGAGGAATACGCATTTTTTTGCCGTCTGCTCAAAAAAAACAAGGAATTTCAGCACATTTAAACCCACCAAAATCAATACCTACACACCTTCATGCTCGACGTTGCCCCGTTTTTTTTTTTGGGCATGGCCCATTGAGAGAACGGAAGTAAAAAAATCCAGGACTCAAAACGCATCCTTGTCTGACGCCTGTCTTGATTTCAAAATCCGTACCCACCTCCGTTCCACATTGGACGCGGTCATGTTGATTATGATAAAAGCATTGCATCATCCAAACCAAGCGTGCAGAGACTCCATGTTCGGTCA
>CAMXCT020003109.1:0-52500 GCA_947184155.2 Cladocopium goreaui | reverse complement strand
CAGGTCGTCAAGTGCAGCCGGCAGAACAGCCAAGCGCCCATACAAACTGCTGCAGGCACCTCTTTGCACACTTAACAATTTGTAGCAGCTACAGCGCTTTACAGTTTGGATTTGTTGTTTGCTCCCGTTGATTCTTCTGGCCTGATTCTTCTGGCCTTTTGCAGGGAACCAAACTAGGCGAATACTAATGCATCAGTGCCTACAATCAGATTCTAGGTGAATCATATGTCAAACTTGCTGATGTATTAGAAAGCCGAAAGAACTTTCACTTTCTTCGCAGGTTCGCTACTTGTTCTTTGTGGACCTTCCGGGGTTGGCAAAAGCACATTGGTGAAGCGTTTGCTGAGTTCCTTGGTTGAGAAACTCTTGCAAAGTGTTCGGCACACGTTCAAGGGTTTGCGTGCCTGTGTCACGTTTGTCGGTAACATTTTTTTCGCCAATGTCCGGTTGCAAACTAGACAGTGTCTGACAGGTAGTGTCGTTTGTGTTGGTGCGGGAGAGGGTCATGCTCACAAGAGGCCACGATGAGTTGGGACAATGTTTTGGCCTGGTGGTGTCACACACTACACGGCCGCCCCGGGACTCTGAAGTCGATTCTGGGATGGCAAATGATTTTGTGGTTCCTCTATGGTCTTCAAAAAATCGATTGTAGCACTCGCCGAAGTTTATGGGGGCGTGTGCTGTGCCAATTATCTTTCTGTGAATTGTTTGCGCATTGCTTTTGGAGATTAGGAGAGGCAGTGCTCAACTCCAACCGTTTCAGTGTTTGTCTGATGGATGAATGGTTACTGCAGTGTGAAACTATTGGCTAAGGACGGGGTGGACTATCATTTTGTCAGCAGACAAGTGATGGAAGAAATGATTGCTGACGGCGTGCCTCCCATGTAGTGTTCAAGAGGTGACTGTTTCCGCCACGATAGGAAAATTATGGAGAATGTATGTCTATCCCTGGCCAGGTAAATTCCTGGAACATGCGGATGTACATGGAAACCTCTATGGCACTTCGTTCGCGGCTATCCAGGACCAATGGTGGGACATAGTCATGTGCGCAAAAGGAACAACCTTTTGGCAACCTTCGATGGTTTCCCAAAAATTTTTCAGGACATTTGTGCAGCTGGCCAGAATTGCGTGCTTGACATCGACGTGGAGGGTGTGAAGAGTCTCAAGGCCTACATTGCCAAGGAGGCGAGGTTTTGACTGGGGACCTTGCACTCCAGGTCCACAATGATAATCAATTGAATCTTTGCATCATCAGTGATCCATGATATGATCCATGATATGATGGGATTCCGGGATGATAGGATCCATGATCCATGGTTAATTTGGATCCACTCAGGAGATGCAGCATTCGTATTTCGTGGAAGTGCTGCCTGAGGGCGGTATTGCAACGTTGGAGGCACGATTGCGCTCCAGAGGCGCCGCAGTGCTGCCGTTTCGACTGTCCTAGGCGGCCATTTTGGCAGAAAGATATGCAAAGTACTTAAGACTTGAAGGAAAACCTGCGGGAGATCAAACGCAAAGGGGGCAATCTCAACAAAGGTAGATTCCAGAGGAGTTCCTTGACCCCAAGTGATTCCCAGGTGTGGACGACGAGGCCGGTATCCAAAGACGACTGGCCACGGCTCGAAAAGAGATGAAGGAGAACCAATTCATCCTTCATTCCCTTTCTCCATCTTTATCCCAGATTTGTTCACCCACAACAACATTCTGAAACATCACAAGGCATACAGCATCATAAAGCATCCTAAAACATCCGAACGCCTCCAAAAACCATTCAAAAACTCTCCCCACCTGGGATTTTGTCGCACGAGGAGTACGGTTCCATCCAGTGGGACTCCACCATTCTGAGTGTCGACGGTGACATCGACCGCGGCGCACAAGAACTGCGGCGGATCGCCACACGCTTGGCCGCGACCTTGGGGCCGGGGATGTTCCATCCCAAATGAGGGGATTGAGACTACGGGTATATTATCCATACCTCTATACATATAATTATATTATGTATAATATAATACAATATAATATAATATTATATTATAAATAGACCTTTATATAGATAGATAGATAGATGGATGGATGGATGGATGGATGGATAGATAGATACATACATATATGGTCAACATTTCAGTGGCCACGCATTCTAAGATCTCCATTGTTAAGACGCGCGGACTGACAAAACAGGGCAAAAAAAACACCGGGCACCATTTTTTTGAAATTCCCTGTTTTGTTTTTTTGCAACGCGCCGTTTCCAAAATCGCATTCTAAGTTTCAGTGTGCCTACCAATAAAACCAATTCTTGTGATGGTTAATGATTGGCTTTACAAAGGATCCACAACATGATGTTTCTTGTTGTTGCTATTGTTGTTACCCAGAGGATAAGACACGGGCCTTTTATGGGATCATTTGGCACCCCATGTTTCACTTGTAGTTTTGTTTGATCTTTAGCCGGCCATGGCTGCAACATGATTTGAGCCAAGTCCTCAAGGTCGGCATGCCAGAATCCAGCTTGGCCGAAGATGATGAACCCATGGAATCGCCGGATCCTGTTCAAGATGGTCCTGCAGGTGCGGTGTCCAAATCAGCGGAATGAATAAGGCTGAATCACACCGGACTCACCAGACAGCTACCCAAAAATATTTGCAAGACCAACATACTTCCCAGACTTTATGACTTCATGCACTTTGAATGATTGGACTTTTATCAGCAGTATAGATATTTCTGTAGATGACATCCCTGGCAGTTCCATCTGGGGCACCCACCAAGAGCGTCTTTGGCGAGTTCAGTGGGCTTGCAAGGCCTTGGTCAGTTTACAGAGGGGCAGGAAGGCAAAGCAAACTGAGTTAGTTTGTTTAGCAGCAACTAGAAGCCAAGAGCAGTGGTTAGTTGGTGGGAAATGTGTATTTCACGATCTCGGACGTCTGCAAGTTGTTTGCTGCCATTTACGAGTATGTATTGTCCTTTAGTGCTGCAGTCACCATGTCCCGAAGCCGCCTGGTCCATCTGAACTGCATCAAAAACACAACGAGGGGAAGGGGTGCGGGGAAACTGAAGAATTGATAGGAATCGGGTAGACCGGGTAGACCAACATCCTGACAGAAAACGCATCCCGTCGATTTTCCACATGACATGGAAGTACCAGATAGTACCAGGGTTACAATGACCATAATGACCCATTCCATCCCTCTGAGCTCCAGGATGCTGGGCGACTCCTGTGTCGATCTGGGCCAAGGTTTCCCCAACTTTGATCCGCCCGAATTCGTGGTGAAGGCCGGAAACATGGCGATGAAGTGTTCAAGTGGTAAAGCAATCAGTGAAGTCATTTCTGAAGATACTATAAGTTACTGGTATAACAGCTGCTCACTACTTAAAAAAAAGTTAGTATAGATTAGTACAACTCACTAGAAGTCACACCATCATCTTTCGCGGTATGGTCCAGTGATGCTTGAAAGGCAATTTTTGCATATTTTTGCTAGAAGTCACTTTAAGTTACTGGTGGGGATTGTTGGATCACATTGGGTCACGAACTTTTTGGTTTGGAGAATCAGCTGTTGCAAATTGTTCTTTTCAGGCCTTGCGTGATGAGCTGGATGGTACCGTGCCTGGTGCCGTGCGCACTAGGCACCAGTACACGAGGCACAGAAAAACAGTGTGATGTGACAGAAAAAACACATTGTCAACTTGGAGAATTTGAAGTGCTGCATGCTCATATCTGAAAATTTCACCTGAACAAAGCACCACACAAAAACATATAAAAGAACAACAACAACATGTGATGCCAGTTTTTGAAAGCCCAGCCTTGACCAGGACAGCGGGACATGTGACCCTGGTTGAGGTTCCGGGCCCGGTTGGCTCAGTTGGCCCAGGAAAAGACAGGAAGATAGTCACGAAACCCACGGGTTGCACACAAATTCTGCACGTGTTCTGCATAGTCACAGGCATGACTCGGCATGACTTCCAAGGTGAGACAAGGAGTAGATCAGGAGGTATGTTCAACATGTTGAACATGTTGAACATGATGGGACCTTGTTGGTGTCTTGCAAGGCGCTGGCAGAGCGCTACAGCCGCCATCTGGGTCGGTCCTTGGATGCTATGAAGGAGGTCCGTCATGTCACAACAGCCACGACAGCCACGCCACGTGACCACAAGAAGTACCGGTCGTTGCTGGCACCAGGTGGCTGTGACGGTCGGCGCCACCAATGCCTTGTTCCTGGCCATGCAGGCCTGTCCAGCTGACACATTTTCATACATTTTCATACATTTTACAAAATTTGTGTAAATTTTGTGCTAATTCTTGAACAATTTCTGGGTATTCAAAGTTTCTGGGTCAGTCGCGAGGCTGCCTTAGCTCGCCCTGGAGCTGGCCGAGAGATTGTGGCGCTGGAGCCATTTTTCGAACTTTATCGGTCACAGGCCATGATTAGCTGATCAGCCTGATCAGCCGTACATTCATGTCGACATGTTTGCGATGGAAGGTTGGAAACTAGTCCAGACACTGCATCGAAGACGTATGAGCCATCTCTTGTCATGACCTCTATGGCCCCAACATTTCGCACATGGCTATGGATCAATACCTATTAATACCATTGTTAATGGGATGAACATCCATAAATCCCAGCTATTTTGATGTTCACCAGGGGTACAAAGTTTTGACCCATCCCCACATAGGTCACCAGATTTTTCGAAGTATTTCTCACGTCAGATCTGACCTGGCCCGCGTGGCTCGCAGGCGCGCGGTTTGAACGCGGAGTTCCGCAGCGTGGCGCTGCGTTTCGACGAGGCGAAGCGATGCTTCGAGCTGGACGTGGAGGCCTTGGCGGAGGCCTTGGGGCCGCAGACGGCAGCGTTGATCGTCAACACGCCGCGGGGGTGGCCCAGAACCAGAACCGGACTTGGGAAGTGAACTCAAGGGTTGAACACACGCACAGTGAGACTTACGTGGTGAGACTTCTTATGATTTTTGAGTTTTTTTGGAGGGATCCTGCTGTGTGCAGACATCGCTGTTCTTCGCTGATATTCGAAATCGATCTGAGGCACAACCCAACGGGCAAGGCTTTTGAAGAGTGGGAGCTGAAGGCCTTGCTCTCTATGGGGTGAGGCCTGTGATGTCAAGATGGCAAACAGTGTCAGGCCATTGCGAAGCTGGCCCAACAACATCCAAATCTGCTGGTGATCAGTGACGAGGCAAGTCTTGGCTCTGGCCTGACTTCCAGATATGCATCAAGTATGTTAAAGGATCCATTTCTTCATCCTATTTCGCCATGGATCATCAAGAGTTTTGTTTCTTCTCCATGCGGGATTGTACGTAAGAAGTGGTGCGGAGTAGGTCTACATTGTACATGGGAAGATCTTCTAAATACACAGGTAGACCAGAAGGATCTTCGTTTACCTAACTGCTGCCAGCAGGTTTACAAGTACATGATCTTCGATCCTCCCAGTGGCGGTCTTGCCAACCAGAAGGAATGGGTCGCGCAGAGTCGAAATTGAACAATATTGGGCATTGCGGCATTGCGGGAATTGGTATCAAATTCCAGAGGAATGTCCAAAGACCTGCTAGAACTTGCCAGGATTCACCAGCAGGTCACATCCACTTTGCAAAGCTGCCGGGCATGTGGGAGAAGACCCTCACGGTACGGTCCTGACTTTTGTGGATTCTCGTTGTTACATCTTCCGACAAGAGACTCAAGAGACCATTTGTTCAGGTGAGCTCTGCTGGGAAGACCTTCGGCATCACCGGATGGCAGATAGGCCATAGAGGGAGGGAGGGAGATGTCCATCCATCCATCCCCTTGAAGCCGATCATCCAATAAGACGATTTTCCATCTGAAAGATTTGGTTTCTTTGATGCGATCTAAGCTGTTTTGCCTCTGCAATCACCTGTCTTTTGTACATCTTTGTACGACATGCTCTTGCTGGAACAGACAAGCAAAAAAATCGAATTCCGTGGATGACCTACGATGACCTACGATGACCTACGATGACCTACGATGACCTACGATGACCTACGATGACCTACGATGACCTACGATGACCTATGTGCTCATGGGGGTCAGGTTGGCTGATCGGTCCAAGCGAGTGGATGGAGCCTATCCAGTGCTATATGCCGAACTTGCAGCCGAAACCTTGGCCACACGTCGACAGCATCATTGAGTTGGATTGATGACATTCCTTTTTCAACCTGCTAATATTACATAATATTACGATATAGAGTTAATTACATTCTTTTTTTGACTTAGAGAATTGCCAAAGGCCTAAAGAGGGCCTAAAGGGGTTTCGTGAAATTCAGTTTCGGCCGCGCGGATCTCAGGTTCTGTGCCCCGACGCTCACGCAGCGTGCCTTGTGCCGCGTGCTGCGCGAGGCCGCAGAGGCGCCCAAGATTTGGGAAACTTCCGCAGCTCTCGAGATACGCTATTATATGAATCTATATGAATCTATATGAATCTATATGGATTTTTTTTTCCCTATATGTATACTATATATTAATATATAATTGATCCAGTTTGGGATGTTTTGAACAGGTGCAAGTTTAATTCCAACTTGAATTTCAGGGCAAAACATCCGGGGAACCAACAAAAAGCAATTTCCTCGAACGCCACATCGCTGTTAGGGAGTGAATCGTTTGAGAGTCATGTCATGGCAGTTCCAACCCTTTTTTTGGTGATTTTGGTGGTGCGCTTCAACCCTGCCAGCCCTTTCATGGTGCGGAGAGCTACTATGAATGGCTGCGACAGGTGGGATCTTTACTCTGTCTTTGTTACATTTTGTTACCACTTCCATTTCTTGGATTTTCTTGGTCTTCCGTTTGGCGTTAGAAAAGCATCCAGGACTATGCTCGGCGGCGTGACATCATGGTGGCCGCACTGGAGGCCTGGCTGCACGGCCCTACGTGATGATCATCTGTCGTGTTCTGCACGGTGACCGGACTCACGCTGCAGGCTGGTGGCATCAAAACTGCCAGGCGTGGGACGACCATCAAGGGTGAGTTCCAAGGGGTTGAACGCGCTGCATGGTTAGATGCGCATATCCTATCATATCCTAGTGTGCAACCTACTTCCCTCATATGGCTTGTTGCAGGTCGCAAGGAGGTTTTTTCTTGCTCGGAGACATCAGTGGATTATGTGGTTTGACACTCGGTCACTCTTGTCACCACCAACTAGTTGACAGCTCTTGGATGTTCATAGATTTTCATAGAAAGTTCTACGGGTCAGCCCCAGGTCCAGAAGGTCCCCTACATGAGAGCTGGGAGGCATCCTTAAGGCCTGGTATGGTTTGGTGCCTGTTATGGCCTGGTGACATGTGGTGATTGCCATGGCAGATGTTTGCGGCGGTTGCGACTGAGGCCCGATGAAGCCAAGGATTGGACCTGCTGCCGAGCCCTTGCAGCTGAGATTGGCATCGTCAGCCTTCCGGTGAGCCCATTCTTCGGCCTCGAGCTTAAGATGGATGAGCACATTTCAATTTAGCACAAAAAGTTAGAACACCCATATGAACACTCACTTTCAACGGATGGCTCCAAAGGCACTGTGACAAAGCTGGGTGGCCTGTGCAGTTTGTTTTTTCGGCAAAAATTAAGGCGCAGGCTCTGCTAAGAACATTCGCACCCGTTTTGCGCGCTTTTGTTTCGTCCCGGCCTTGGCACCTGGCAGCCTCGTGGAAAGATACGGAAACGGGATATCTCAAGACACTGAGCGGCCGCCAAGGCCAAGACGGATGCTACTCTAGAGGAGGCAATGGATGGCGATGGTGCCACGGATGGCCATCTCTTGGTATCTCTGGAAATGACAGCAGCCTTCAAAGAGATTCAAACATGAAATCCATTGAAATCGTGATGCATGTGATGCCATCGCTTCAGGCTGCAAAGCGCTTGGCATCGCTGGCATGAGCAAAAAAGGTGGTTGGATCATGACTTGAGGTGCTGAGGTCATGCCTTGTCACTGGAACTTAGTGCAAGGTTCGACAGCTGCGATCTGAGCAACACGTAGCCGTTTTGGCTTGCAGATTGCGGAGGATTGGCCACAAAAGCGCGTGTGAACATAACTAATAAGCAATAGCAACAGAGAGAGATTATATATAGTACACATATATATGTGTTGCATAATATGTAGATATACATATACATGTGTGTGTACGAATTTATACAGTTACGCATTATCGGAGATTTGCCAATTTGAGGGAAGAGATGGCAAGTGAAACAGAGATCGGGTTTTACACGGAGGACCTTCGGCGTCTGTTGCACCTTGGCCGCCGCAAAGCGATGGCCTGGAATTCAGACACTGGCAACGTGGGATGGGAGGCCTGTTCATTGTGTGTTCTGTAGAAGACTGGAGTTTGAGTTTGCTGTTCATTCAATCGTTTTCAATTTTTGATGCTGATCGAAACTCTGTTCAATCATCACATGACTACCTTTCAATATCTGATGGTCCTGAGTTGGCAGCCGTGGCTTCAGAACACAGATGCTGACGCGATGGCAGTCTTTGCAGGAAGCCGCTATTGACGCCACAGCAGAGGCAGCGTTTGAGGCTGGGAATGAGCACCAGGTTTCGGTTAATACATAATAAACTTCAGGAGCTGGTTGTGACAGTGCTGTTCTGCTTGTGATTTACTTGAACTGTTAAACTCACACCGTGTCTAACGCCAAAAACCATCACCTGTTAAAACATTGGCAAAGCGTTTGTAAAACTGGTTTGCTCGGTTCTCTGGTTATAGGCCAAGGCTTTGGCTCTGGGTCTCAGCGGCGTGGTGCTGGTGGAGAATGTGAAGCTGGCAGTGCCCAGGCGCAATGCGCCAGCGCGCACGAGCCAAAGAACTGTCGTTGACTCTCCATCGAACGATCGTGATTTCTGAGCTGATGAAAAGGCAAAAAGGTATGATAAGGTAAATGATAAGGTATATGATAAGGTATATGATAAGGTATGATAAGGACAGTATGAGAATGTATCAGATGTAACTTCTGAAAGAAACGTTTTTGCAGAGTTACGGAGGCTGTGTCGGCACCGTGTCGTGTTGCCATCGTTGCCAGCTTGGCGGGCTGCCTCCGGCGAGCCCTCAGCAGTGCGCTGACGGCTGCGCTGGGCGTCCATATGCGGAAGCGTCGGACGAGCACCACGAGCGCCACCAGCAACCTGAGTCGTAGCAGTCGCACAGCACAGGCCATCTTGGTTGGGTCAGAATTTTCAAGGCAACAGGTGTCATGGATCAATTCTGTCATCATGGATCCATCAACTGAGTTGCGTTCCATCTTTTTCTGGGCCATTTTTCTGTGTTCTGATCTCAGAATCTCAATTACCAATGATGAGCTTGATTTTTCAGGAGTCCCATCAAGAAATCAGCGTGCGCATCCGCCCCGGTGGAGGGCATGGATGCTCAGAGTTGGCGGTAGTTTGCTTCATGGCTCAACATGTTGCCAATTGTTATGGTGGTTTCCCTCAGGTCGGCCTTGGCCCGGAACTGCCCAGTGGGTGCGAGTGCTTTCAGCTTTGCCGTGCTACCTGAAGATGAAGATCGGGACATGGGTGAGTGGTTTGGTGGTTGTTTCAGAAGATATCACTGAAAGTTTGAAGGGATTTGACTGGGAACCACTGCACTTGTTATCGGACCCTTGGTTTGACCCGGAAAACAACATGGGCCCGCTATTTTTGAAAAGATATTGCCAAATATCATGCTGGTCTCTCCTTTCAACTTGAGCAGGACATGGTGGAGCGCCTGCGTGAGCACCTGCTGCTGGAGGAAGTTTATTCCGGAGGCGTTTGTTTACTCCCCGAGTTGAAGGCCAAATTGGAAGACCATGGCATCAGCTCCAAGTGCCGCCTCACCATCGAGGTGGGGGCCATGGATGGCTCTGGGGGGTTATGATTGAACGGCTGAAGAATGGTTGAACCAGATCATGGCTGAGAACTGAGACCGCCAGGTGACAGCTCCTGAACGTCCAGCGTCACCCGCTGGCTTGCACGGGACCATCATTGTCGAGAGCAAAGAAGGCTCTCCGATGAAAAAATGGCGGCCACTTCGGGTCCTCCAAGACCATTTGCTGATGTTTCTGATGAACGCTTTTCATGAGTAGCTGGTGAAACATTATTTTTTTTGCCACCGATTGTTGATTGCTGCCGTACGTTTGGCACGAGCTGCACAATCATACGTATTGGTAAGGCGTCAACCTTTGTGTTTGCAACGCCCGCCGCTTCACACCCAAGCCATTCTTCAAAGGGCTTTTGGACATCAATTGACAGATCAAAGCTAGGAGAATGACCAACCCTCAAGCCTCTCCAACATTCACATCTCATCATGCTCAAACTCGCGGATCAGAAATCAATGGTTGTAAAACATTGTAGAACGCGAGTGCAAGACTTGAAGCCAAGGAATAACTGCCATTGGGACACTGCGTTGATCTATCGCTTACAACCGTTATCAAGTTTCCATCCCGAGGGAATGGAGTAGCGCTTCTGTGCTCCTTCCCATGACATTTTTAGATTGACCCACACACACGCTTTCACACCATGCTGGGTTGTGCCTCTGTCTACTGCACTTGAGAAGTGGCGCAAATGGCGGCAGATCCCAGTATCTTCGTGTCAATTCCAGCCTATCGTGATCCTGAGTGCCAGCCACGCGGCATCGAAACCGAATGCACCATTTCCTTCAAAGACTTGGGCTTGGTCAGGTGATGTCAGGTGGATATCTTGAAAACCCAAACCAATTTATGATCCCATGCCTAGGTGCATGCTGTTGACACGGGTTGATGGAAACCCCATGGCAAGCACAGCCAAGGTACACAATCATCGACCTTTTTGAGAAAGCTGCAAAGCCCAGTAGAGTCTTCATCGGAGTTTGCTGGCAGGACGGGCTGAACATGGCTGAACACTTTGCACAACTGGTAGGTGATGATTTGTACCACAGACTTGAGACCTTGTGAAGCTTTGTGTCGATCATTGATGGCCAGGGAGGTGGTGACTCTGCCAGGTTGACCGGGAAGAAGATGCAGACTGCTTCCTGTTGCAACCACCCAGCCCATTCCTTGGATAATGAATGCTTGTTAAAGGTCAAAGGTCAAGACATATCTAGACTTTCAACCGTTTTTCTTTTTTCAGTCTTGTTAACTTCAGTTGGAGCTTGTTACCTACAGGGCGGCATACGTGACCCAGGTTCCTATGCTGGGCAAGTCCGCACGCTGTTTCTGCATCATTCAGAAGCTCGAGGTCCTTGCTATGCGAGGGCACGTATCCAACAAGAGCTCTTTCAGGCCGAATCGGTGGGCACTGCAGCAGTTTTGGCCAGTCGGGGTAGTCAGATGTAGTCAGGGTGATTTGGGTATGGATCAATACCTATGAAAATACCATTTTTAGGGGGTTATTCACATCCATAAATCCCAGCTATTTTGATGTGAACTACAGAGGTACAAGGTTTTGACCCATCCCCATTTGAACAGGCCTTGATTCAAATCAAAAGGATGTTTCCGTCCCTGCGAAAGGCAGAGGATTACTACTTCCAATTGGACAGTCACTTCCGTCCCCTTGGCAAAGCATTGTGGAATTTCTGAGCTCTGTCAGTCTGTCAGCCACTGCCATTGCACCACGGCCATGGTGCATCTGAGGTATGATCCCCAAATGGGATGAAGAGTTGATCCATCAGCTGGGGATGTGTGACAGCAAGAAGCCCATCTTGAGTCACATGGATTTTGCGAAGGGCTTTATTTTGGTGAGGCGTTTTTGCTGCGGGAACTGGGCCCATTGGAAATGAGGGATGAGCTTTAATATGGTTTGGTGAAGTGAGTCAGAAGAAATGAGTAACCACTCACAAGTTGCTTTCACCGTATCCTATGGATGGTGATTGAAATCGTTGACACGCTTGCAGATGGAACCCAAACTGAAACCCTACCCTCAGATGTCTCGCACACCTAATGCCAGCGGTGACTCACACAAGATTGAAATCGTTGAAGCCATAGTGAACAAGGACCTCCACAGTGACTGACAATTGCCTACAACCAAGGCACCTACCCATCAAGCTATACTTTGCCGGAGGAGTGAGCAGCGACGCATGAAACATGGGGTGGACGTGCTGGGCGGTGCTAGGCCCGCTGAATCCGACCATTTGCGGTTGAGGACTATCGACCAGGAATGCCCGACGCGGCCGAGCTGCCCAAGTCCATTGAGCCCATTGCGCTGTGTGCGAGAGAGTTGCTGGGACATTGGTTCAATCTGGGATGACCATGGAGACCATGGAGACCATGAAAACCATGGATCTTTGCGATCCAGTGATCCAATTATTTTTTTTCCACTTTGCTGAGTTGAAAGGCAATTCGAATGGGGGTGTCAGCAAGTTCGCATGAGGTTTGGGGCTGATGGTTTCCTCCGGATCACTGGAAAGAAGTGCAACTTGGAAGTAAACCTGGAGAGCATTCGTGTTCTGCAACACCTTCGGCTTGCTTCCTCCTTCTCTTGTTGAGATGATGAAATTACATCTAAATCGATACATCGCAAGTCAGCAAGTCACCTTGGCAGCTGGTTGAGCGGCTTGCAATTGTTATTTGTAGCTATGTCGCGCATGGACGCTGCCACATTGGCATCTCTGCAGACATTCTTTCACCTTGCTATCAATTAGCTATGACATCTATAATTCAATAACTTGGAACCAATTGAATATCAAATATAAAAATTCCAATTCATTAAAATTCTATCTTTGGTCGTCGCAACTGCTGAGGCAAGACGTTTTCGGAACCGAGACCGGGGCTGTTCTGGGCTGCCGGCTTTGCATTCTCCTCAGGCCAAGTGGTCAAGGAGGTTCCCTACGACACCTGGCAAGCACGACATGTGTACTGCAACTCCCGGGTGATGAAATAATGGAGACATCATTAGTTAATTGGGATAATTAGTAATGGGAAAATCTTGAATGTTTTTGTTTTGGGTTTTGTGGGGGGTTGTACAGCAAGTACAGCTGCTTCCTTTATGTTTCTTTCGCTTCTTCCCGACTTTTTCAATTCTTTGGCTGAGGACATAAGGTTAGAGGACCTTTTCTTTGGCGAGGTGCCGTGGGCTGCCGGCAGAGTCATGTTTGTTGTTCCATGGCCAACGATCAACACAAATCAACATATATCATTGGAGTGGTTGTGCCGTTGAAGCACATAAGTTCACACAAATATCACTGATATCATCTGATATCATCTGATATCACGATTTTTTTGGTGTTGGCTCAAGTTCTGGCCGCACCAAAGGTGTCGCTGGACAGTCCCGAGGGTCACATCCCTGTGATGCACCCTTGGTTGGGCGGCTCCGCCCACCCGCAATGAGGATCCAACCGGTGCTGTTCGCTCTCCTGGTGCTGTTCTCCAGCTGCTCTGCCTTGAAAGCGGAGCCGAAATCGGTGACGGCGAGCGTGCCGAAGCAAACCAAGGCACCGAAGGCACCCACGGTGGCACTGGTGGAAGCGTCATCCCACAGTTCTCAGCCAAACTATGCCTCCAGATGGTCGAAAGAACACAAACAACTGGCAGATGTTGAAGACATGGACTACTTCTGGGGCATGCCAGTTTTAGCCTGGGTGGTGGTCGTTGATGTCATTGCATGCATCCTCTACTTTGTCGGCATGAGAACTGTTTCAAGTCTTGCCAGAAAGAAGGCGGAGGACACTGACTACCTTTTGCAGTCGCCAGTCTGATCCTCCTTGATGACGCACTATCTGACTGCTGAGATATGCTGAGATGCCAAAAAGTGCGCGTTTTGATGTTTCTGTTGCGATCAAATGCTTGAATTGGGAAAATGGGACCAACGTGTTGCATATGGTGTGGGGAATGATGGTAAATGTTCGCACTTGGCAGCAAACCTCTAACCAGCCGGGGCCCATGTGGAGCTGCCAGGAGTCCAGTATGGCGGTTCGTTTGTGGACCTCCGGCTGGGACTTCTTTGCCCCAACCAAGGCCTGTCAAAAAACACGGTGCTGTTGGATTATTTCTTGGAGGGGAAGTGCTCAAGGGTGTGGTCGCTTCATGTATTGTTTTGCATTCAGTATCAGAAGTAGATAGAAGTAGGTGGTTGTCATGAGTTGCATTGGGGTGACACAAAATTTGCCTTGCGAAGGTGATGGGCTACCACCTGTGGACTCGGAAGCATCGCCCAGTCTTCAGGGAGCACGACTCAGAGGACCATGGGTTAAAAAGAATCATGGGTAAATTGCCCATATTGGGAGATGATCATCAATCCTTTGCCTAGGGATCTCTCTCTCTCTCTCTCTCTCACGGTAAGGATTTGCATTCTGGGATGGATGACCATATCACATATACCATGTTTTGACCACGGCACATATTGCACATTTTATTGTTGCGGTGGTGGGATTGGGGAGATTTAAATCAACTAGTGTGTTTGTCCTGACACTGCTCGGTGTTTCTGGAAACTCGCAGTAGGAGCAGCGCCAACGCCAAGCAGCTTCTCAGAAGCGTGTTACAATGCAGCTCTCTGGTGGAGGTGTGCTATGGCATAGTTGTGGTGTGTCAACATTGTCGCTCACGACCTGGGTGTCAACATCTAACATTAGGTGCAGGTTTTCTGCGTTTCCAGGATGAACTTGCTAGCCATACAATGCCACATATGAATTGGCTGCCAGATGGCCAGAGTAGCCATGAGCCTCCAGCTGCACGAAGCCTCCGCGAATATGAAGAATTCGCAGGGATCAGCTTTGAGAAGCGAAAGTTGTCTGTACCTCGGCGGATTGTTGGAAACCAAAAATTCCTGAGTGTTGATACCAGTGAGGTTGCTATCAGCACTGGATGAAAGAACCCCTTGGCTGATTGATATGGGGGGTCAGGATCAGGGGCAAGAATTACTATTCTTTTCAGGATAGGCACCATTATCATGTAACCTCGACCAGGAGTTGACACAGTTGCATCACATTCTACAAAATGCCAGCAGATGGCAGTCGAGAGAGATGACAGCAGATCGAAAGAACATGAAAGAACGAAGAAATTGAACCCAGATGCCTTCGATGGCGGTAGGTTTCCACCAGCAACAACAACATCTATCCAATAGCCTATGTAATAGAATAGCTTACATATTTCATATTGATATGAACCTCTGACTAGAGCTGCTAGTGACCCATCACAATGACCAGGCACGTGCATTGCGCGGCGGAATGGATCCCGGCGACTTCATGGATGAGGCGCCCGCAGATGCCGCAGACGCCGCAGATGTCTCATGTTTTGGGGCATCCAGCGATCTTCTGGCGGGGAATATCGTTTCTAGTCTGGGTTTTTAACCTTGGTCATAATACAAAGCATTATTCATTTATTCATCATGGATTTTCAAGGTCTGGAGTTGACAGTGCCAAATTTTCCAATCTACAGGAAGCCTCAAGCAGCACCAGCTTTCCACAACACTTCGCCGACCGAGCCTTGAGCCATTTGATTGCTCAAAGGCTGAATCGAATCTCAAATCGGGTTGGTCAAACTCCCAGCTGATCTGAAGAACAGCAAAAACCACCCATCCAACAGCGCATGTAAAACAAAACGTTGGTGGCCATGGACCGCGCTGTGCAGGTCCACTTGCTTTCAGGTGAAGTGCAGGACAATACTGAGATGTTCAATTTCTTTAAGGCCTTTGTGGAGTGGGTCTTGTTTTGGATGCAGTACTTGCAATCACAACGCCCATGTGTTCTATTGTGTTCTCCATTGCGCCCGCAGGACATCCAGATGCCTGTTTCTGCCCGTGTGGCGGATATTTTCCAACGCCTGGGTATCCAAGAGAACGAAAAGTCTGAAGCCCATGGCATGTGGGTGAAGCGTTCCCAGGCAAGATATCCTGGGAGGTGGTTGTTGGTTGATACTGGTTGTGGCCTTCTGAGAGTGAAATGGACCGTTCGTTCCACCAACCCTGTTGTAAGCAAACACGGCAATGGAACATTGCATATTGTCACAGGGAAAATCATCAATAAACAGGTAATTTCCATCTACAAATCTGAAGATCATCAACAAAAAACCAAGGTTTCCATTGTAAAATCCTGGGACCATCCCCCTTTTTCCAAGGGATCCCGTTTCCTTTTTCCAATGCAGGTGCTCTCGGAGTTGATCTCGGCCCGCCCAAAGTGGATAACCGGATAACCTCGAGCCGCTCGGTGGACTTGGGGATTTCATGGAGGTTGGATGATATAAGATGATATAGGAAATATGCCACTTACCATCTGGTTATTTAACATAGCCATGGAAAATCCCTCATAAATGGAGGTTTTAATGGGAAAATCATCTATAAATGGGCCATTTTCCATGGCTATGTTAGTCATAACCAGAGTGTATATCATCAGCCATTTGGGGTATAATCATGGTTATGAATCAGGTGTCAAACTTCTCCAAAATCATCCCACAATTTATCCAACATTTGGTGATGCTCCCAGGATGGATGATGAGATTTCACCGTCATGTCCTTCGCCTTTCGTGGGCCTAGTGGCTCTGGCAAATCCCGGCTGCTCAAATCGTGCCTCGTCTACTAAGGTTGCCGGATTGCGGTAAACCCAGTGAGAAACCATTGGGATTTGTAAGCCAAATAAAGAAATGTGTTTTTTTTTTAAAACTACTCACTACACATGATGTCAAATTCCCAAGTGAGAAATGGCATGAAGAATCACTTAGATGATGATTTTTATGCATCCATGGTTCGGTGTTGGACCTCAGGCATGCCATGAAAAAAACAGACACCATGGGCTTCCCGTTTATGCGAGTGCACCTGAGAGTTGAGGAGGCGCTGGTGAGGTTGACACTTGGCAATAAGATGTTGGTGTTGGAAGACCCTCATTTCTAAAGTGAAGACTTACTGTTGGTCCATCTTCCAAGTCATCGAGAAACTGTACGGCACTGCAACACAAAATAACTTCTCCTTCGATTTTTTGATTCATCTATGTGTTTTGACCTGAGTTTGTGCTCAAAAAGATTTCAATTGCTGATTTTTCTGCCTGAGGTATCTCTGGGATCAGGTGAGTCAGCTTCACAAGAAGAAAGCTCTTTTCACCGTGTTCGACCTGTCAGACAGAAGCTCATTCCAGAAACTTGCAGAGTTCTTGACCACGGCGAAAACCTACCAGATTCGCACAAAACTTCTGATCGGCAACAAGGCTGGGTCGCTCAACTTCCTTCGTCAACTGTGATTTCTGGGCCTTCGTCTGGTCCGAAAGACACACCGTCGGAACCAACGTCGCCGTCCAGATCTGAAAGAGCGACAAGTCTCAGCCATGTTGCCGGCTCAGCAGTTGGCTGATGCAGAAGGCCCCACGGCTCGTGGCTTCCTGAGGCTGCAGAACAATAAGGACAGGTTTGATTTGATCATTTGATCATGAGAAAAAAGGCTTATGAACTTATGAGCCTATACGAATATTGTACCGTACAGCATTTAATCACTTGAATCATTCGTAAAGCATTGAAATCAATTCATCATTGTTTCACACCAGTCTCCTCAGTTTCGAGACGGCTCGTGGGCTCTGCACGCCGATGCCGGGACCTTTGCGGTGCCCAAAGTTGGCACCACGGTGGATCCTTATGCGCAATGCAGTAAGTGCAATAAGTGCAACGAGCTGATGAAAAAAGTGGAGTTTCATCATGGTGTAAGTTGCAGTGCAAGTTGCATGGAAATGGCATGGAAATGGTGCTTCCCATGATTTCCCCACAAGGATCTTTTTCAGATGGCTGTTCGAAAGGGCCCTGGGGGAATCCAGTCGGTATCTAGTCGATCAGGCCACGGCAACACCATCACAGTCATCAAAAAGTCTGGGCCTTGGCATATCTTGGCATACCTGGACAATTTTTGTTTGCACTTTTGCACGATTCCTAGCAAGATCATGCATGTTTTTTTTTGTGCAAAGATATTCCAGCGAAGGCGTCTTACCTTATGGAAACATGACGGGGGCATGACCTATTATTTGGCTGCGTATGTCGCGAGGTCCCTATCCACAAGGCCTGCCCACCAACATCGCGTCGACGATCCAAGCGATGTTGGGGAAGGACTCGTTGAATCATTGGATTCTTTGGTCATCTGTTTGGTGTTTCTCCAGCGAACCCGGTAGAATCCACCAGACTCTGCAGGACACAGCAGCTGGTGCGCCCACGGTGCTGCTGACGCCCTTGTCCTCCACACCGCCACGGCTGCTGTCTGCGCCCACCAAAAAGTTGAGGCTATTGCAGCCCAAAGAGGCGATCTTTGTCGTGGGATGACGTCTGCTAACCTGGATTTGTTGAAGGTGATTTTTTGTTATTTTTCCCAATGGAAAATCCACCATTTGGGGAATCTATAGTGATCTATAGTGACTATAGTGAATATGTCACGAAAGGTAGCTCCAGAGGGGCTACCTTGAGTTTTACTTTACGAAGTAAAGGAGAGGGCGGCCAGCCCCGTTACCTGATTCTTCAGGAGATTGCTAGTCATTTTAGTACCCCCCCCACACCTCCCACGCACCCTAAGAGCAGACTCAAAACATTGTAATTTACAGTATTTTTGTTCTTTTCGGATCAAGAAACCACATTTTGCTACATGGTGAAACCTCCGTAAATACCAGTGTTTTTGCTAGGCGCTGGCCAAAAAACACTGTAAATACCGTGCTTTTTACTACCAGAGGCAAAAAACATCGTAAATACCGTGGTTTTGGGCTTCCGACCCGCCAAAAACATCGGTATTTACGGTGTTTTTTGCTCCGAGAGTTGCAAAAACACGCGAAAACACCACCGATTTGACGATTTTCGGCCACTACGGAACCGAGCAAAAACGCTGCAGGGGTAACACCAACACCAACAACCACAACACCAACAGCAACAGCAACAACAACAACGACGACAACAACAACAACAACAAACCACACAACAACAACGCACAAGGCACAAGGCACAACGCACAATGCACAATGCACAACGCACAACGCACAACGCACAACACACAACACACAAAACACACAACACACACACAACACACACACAACACACACAACACACACAACAACACACAACAACACACAACAACACACACACACACACACACACAACAACACACACACACACACAACAACACACAACAACACACCACAACACACAACAACACACAACAACACACGCAACACACAACAACGCAACAACGCAACAACAACACACAACAACACACAACAACACACAACAACACACAACAACACACAACAACACACACACAACAACACAACAACACACAACAACACACACAACACACACACAACAACACACAACAACAACAACAACAACACACACACAACACACAACAACACACACACAACAACACACACAACAACACACAACAACACACAACAACACACAACAACACACAACAACACACAACAACACACAACAACACACAACACACAACAACACACAACAACACACAACAACACACAACAACACACAACAACACACAACAACACACAACAACAACACACAACAACACACAACAACACACAACAACACACAACAACACACAACAACACACAACAACACACAACAACACACAACAACACACAACAACACACAACAACACACAACAACACACAACAACACACAACAACACACAACAACACACAACAACACACAACAACACACAACAACACACAACAACACACAACAACACACAACAACACACAACAACACACAACAACACACAACAACACACAACAACACACAACAACACACAACAACACACAACAACACACAACAACACACAACAACAACAACAACAACAACACAACAACAAACAACAACATCAACAGCAGCAGCAGCAACAACAACAACAACAACAACAACAACACGAACACGAACAATACCAACACCAACAACACGACCAACAACACCAACACCACCAACAAACCCAACCACACCAACAACACTAACAACACTAACAACACCAGAAACACTACCACCACCAACAACACCAATACCAACAACACCAACAACACCAACACCACCAGCACCACCAACACCACCAACACCACAACCACCACCAACCCCAACCACATCGCCGAAGCCTTTCAGTCGCTTTTACCAGACTCCCTTCATATTTTTGGAAAGAAAATGGCCGCGTCGCTTTTACCAGACTCCACTTTATGTATTTTTCCCTCCCCTCTCCCCTTCATTTTTTCTTCGGTTCCTTTCTTGCTTACCTACCTTTCGTGTTCCCCCTCTCAAGTTTTATTTTTTTGGGACCCCTTAAGCAAATCCAAGCTAAGCTCCAGGGCAGCTGGCACCGCTGCATCGCAGGTGGAACAGCTGAACTCTTGTGGCATTTGCATCATCGATGCGTTCCTCCGTGACAGGTCGCTAGTCAGAAACATGGGGTTATTATGGGTTGTCATGATTCTTAATTTGTGGGGGATCTCCATTTCTGCTGAGATTTGTTGGCTGGTGCTGCCTTGATGCTGGCTTGAAGCATGTCTCTGTTTTGTAGAGATACTTTTCCGCCCAGGTGCTATGGCCCTTTTGCAGAAGAAGTTGATCCTTCTGAGGCAACAACGATCCGCGACAGATTGCATGCAACACACATGCAACACACATTTAGAGGATCACATAGTTCAAACAATGTCAAACATTTACCATATGTACATTTCTGCCTGCTATGTCATATATAGCAACCTGTTTGACTTGAGTTTGTACACATTCCTATGCTCGCGTCCCCATCTTGGTAAGGTAATAACTCTGCACCATTGGTCCTTTGAGGCAACACGCCTGGTGCGTCGCGGGGCGCAGCGCGTGGCCCTGCGGCCCGCTGGGCTCGGAGGCGGGGAAGGAGTGTGGCGCAGCCAAAAAGTGCGTGGCTCGGCAACTGAACACAGCTGGACGTGGCAGGGAAGTGGCTGGATGTTAACCGTTAACCTTAAACCTTCTGGGGATATTTCTGAACATTTGGTGAGTCTTGGAGGACTTGGGGTGTCTTGACATTTTGGGGCATCGGGCCGAATCTCTATATGGTCTAGATTGTTTGTCACATGGTTGAACAGAATGTCTTCACACTGCATCATACTCTGTTGCGTGTGGCAATGGTAGGAACAACATCCCTTTCCCATACAGTGGGGATGGGGGCTGCCGCCTTTGAGGTGGCGATGAGATGACGTGGCTGAACGTGCCGGACATGGCAGGAGGTGAAGAGATGGGGAGAAGGGTTTACCCATGATTTACAGTACCAGACTGCACCAGTTAAATAAGGAATATGTTGGGTATTTGCCTTTTTGCCCTTGCTGTTTCGGGTTTTCTTCAGCCGGGGTGGGTAGAGCAGCTGATGCTCATCCAGTGGTTTGAGATTTCTTCTTGTTTTGTTTTCAGGCCCTCGCCCTTCAACTGTGACCCGCTACCAGGCTTCCTCCAGTGTGGGGTGAAAGCTCTGCAGAGAGCCTGCGAGGCCCTGCACCACAGACGGTGGAAGATCTGACCTTTCTGGTCTCGAAGGAGTGCTCACTACCCCAGCTGAAAACATTCTATGATATTCTGCTATTCCGATATTTTTTCTCATAGTTCAAGCTGGAAAAAGACTTCAAGAGCTGGCTGCTTGGTGCAGGTGATGCCAGCTGATGCAGCCAATAGTGAGGCCATGCAAGTGCAAGATGATGCCAAGCTTGCCCAGCCCGGCAAGTAGATTGATTGAGGTTGTGAAAGTTACTTTTTGGAATGCGCAATCCTCGAACATAAGCATACATGAGCCAAATGATTACAGTAATCTTTAAAGGTCTACGTTGCACATTGCCGTTTTGGGCTCTGCAACGGAGGCATACCGGGCGGCACCAAAGTTGGTGTGCCTGAGAACTTGAATCCTAGCGCACCACACCTGGAAGGATGGAGTCACTTCACGCATCGCGCGCTGCCGAACCGCAGCCTTCGACGAGTGGTGATGTGAAAATGCCTGCGCAGATAGAGGAACCAAGCCTGGCAACAAGAGAAGGTGCTGATGGCTTGAAGGACAAAACAGGGAGAGGTGCTGAGCAACAAGCCAATCTTGAAAGCCCACAGAAGGGAGGGAAGGCAACAGATGATCTGTGGCTACAGGTGAAGACAGAGATCAAGGAGGAGATAGAAGACGATATGAGGTCTTCAAGTTTTGATTGTGAACTCCCTCTTCAGGATGTCCGGGTGAAAGATGAGAATGCGGAGGAGCAACATCAAAATCCTAAAAACAGCGGATACGAAGTTGCAACTGAGGAGATGGTACCAGAGCAGAGCATGATACCTGCAAGGAGTCAAGCGACAGCTGAGCCAGAATCCAAGCCGGCCAAACGGCGCCGTTTGACCCGCCGGGATGTGCAAAAGACAATGCATACAGAGGGACTGAACTCAGCAAAGAAAGAGCTTCCTGATGCTGTGAAGGTCAAAACGGAGAGATGTGCTGAGCAACAAGTCAAACTTGAAAGTCCACAGAAGAGGATGGAGATGGATGATTGTCAGCTGCGGGTGAAGACAGAGATCAAGGAGGAGATAGAAGACGAGATGAGGTCTTCAAGTTTTGATTGTGAACTCCCTCTTCAGGATGTCCGGGTGAAAGATGAGAATGCGGAGGAGCAGCATCAAAATCTTACAAGCTGCGGCTATGAAGTTGCAACTGAGATGGTACCAGAGCAGAGCGTGACAGCTGCAAAGAGTCAAACGGCAGCTGAGACAGAACCCAAACCGGCCAAGCGGCGCCGTTTGACCCGTCGCGATTTGCAACAGACTCTGCAGACAGATGGACTGAGCTCAGCAAAGAAAGAGATTCCTGATGGTGTGAAGGTCAAAACGGAGAGATGTGCTGAGCAACAAGTCAAACTTGAAAGTCCACAGAAGAGGATGGAGATGGATGATTTGTGGCTCCGAGTCCGGGAAGAAATCCGCAAGCAGTCTGGTGTGATTCTTGCAGCTTCAAGCCCGGCTGCAGGAAATGCCATGCAACCATCAGAGAAAGATTCTGGCTCCAGCGAAGCACAGGCATCTTGCCAGAGGCATCAGGAACCAAGCGAACACAGCACGCAAGACACGGCCCAGGTCGTAGGTCAGGAGGACAGATGCTGGGAGAACCGACTGCAGAGCTAGAGCTAGCAGAAACCTTGTTTACAAAGATACTCAAAGAATCTCAAAGATACAAAGACAATGCCGTGGAGATGATCACAAACCCAACCGAACAGCCGCAGAGGTTTAAAGTTTAAAGTGATTCCTTTTGTTTGGGTGATGCAACCCGCTTTGTTTTGGAGGACTTTGCTGCCGAGGAGAGCTCTTTGGATGCATTCGCTTTGCAAGCAGCGGCCTGGGCAAAGCAGTGCTTGGCTTTTCGGAGTTCCAAGACTTGGAGCCCCACCAGGTCCTATTCTCGTGACATCAAAAACTGTCGTTGATATTGAAAGCAATCCTGCGCAGTTTGGTTGCCAAAGAACTTATGGACGAGATTCAAGTCAATGCTTCTATGTCATAGGTCACTGGTGGTTTGTAAAGGGCATTGGTTTCACTGCAACATATTATGCATGCAAGATGTAAAATAAGTGCACACACGCACACACACACATGCGCGGACATGTAATTACGCTGAGTTTCCATCGTGTATGTTATCGGCGAACGGCGAACATGTTGCAATATGCTGCGAGCCCGCAAATGCAGGCCCTGCTGCCCTGCGAACCTCTTCTTGGGCTCAATTGGAACACCATCTCCTCCACCACCAGATGCGCCAGCATGCGTGCTGCGTCTCTCTGGGCATGGCTTACAGTGCCTGCAGCGATTTTACGATAAGCACAGCCTGTGCAAAACTCCGTTCGAGAGTGAGGCCGCAGTTTGCCCCCTCTCCAATGTGTCCCTGAGCTCTCCACTGTACTTTGGGTGCTATTCATAGAGTGTCCATAGATTTTAAGAGTCCCCCTTGTAGCAGCAGTAGGGAGAGGATTCAAACATCTTCGTCAAACTCTTTCCCAACGTTCCCAACCGTTTCCTGCAGGTAGAGGCATCTTGGCCATGTTTGCAGACGATGCCACCAAAGCCACCATCGGATTGCGACTTGCAAATGCAGGACCGGCCTGTCTGGATAGGCTCCATTATGAACTGTGATGCGCCTGCATTCCGTCTTATAAATCATTTGCATTAATTTAAAAGCCGACTCGTTTCTGTTTGTTATCATGGCATGTCTCGCACAGCCAGATGGAGACCCCCCGATGTTCCTGGCCAATTTTTGCCGCCCAGTTGCCAATGTCAGGACTACAAGGTCCGCGGCCTGGATTGCATGAAGATGTGGCCGTGGATGAGGGATTTGCCAACTTCCGTTTGGGCGGGTCATGGTTGGGCTTTCGATGAGAGCGGTCTCCGACGGCTCTCGTCCTCAGGCGGCAGCAATGCCATGCAGGGCGTGGAAGTCTTCGAGTCTGTGGGTCTTGCAGCAGAGGAGGTGAAACCTTCAGACGAAAAGATCGAAGAAGAAGCCCCAATCGCAGTGGCCGCTGCAGAGAATCCACTACCAACCTGTGGGGAGCAGAAACCAAATAAATTCAAAAGAAACAATGTGGCGAAGCAAAGCGGCGTGCCGAATGTTGGATGGAAGAGCACCATGCAATCCTGGTGCGTTCACTTTTACGAACGAGATGCCAAAGGCAAAAAGATTCGCAGCACAGGTCGGATGTTTTCCGTGAAAAAGTTCATGGGCCCCGGCATCTCCGAGGCTCAGGCCGACGCAGCAGCTCTCCAGGCCGCCAAGGCCTTCCATGCAGAGCTGGTGGAGAAGGGCATCCTCAGCGAGCCCAAGCAGAAGGATCCCAACTTCACCAGCGAAGTGCCGGGGGTGAAGTGGGAGAAGAATGTGCAAAAGTGGCGGGTGCAGATCCCTGCGAAGGGCGGCAAGAAGAAGATCCACGGCGGCTGCTTCACCGAGAAGGCGGCGGCCGAGGCCAAGGCCTTGGAGCTCCGGGAGAAGGACGGCCTGCAGCGCCGGGTGAAGCCCGTGGCCACCCTGTCGGAGCTGCCGGTGTTCCACCCCAAGGTGCCCTACCGCGGGGTGAATTGGGAGCAGAGGTCACAGCAGTGGCATGCTCAGTGCCAAGTGGCGGGAGCCAATCGAAATTTTTACGTCAAACCCAAGGACCACTCGGAGGCGGAGCTGGAGCGCTGCTTCCAAGTTGCCGTGGCGTGGAAGAGGAAGCAGGAGAAGGAGAAGGAAGGGAAGACTGTGAAGTCCAGGGTAAAGCCTGGAAAGAAGCAGCGAAAGTGAGTGCAAAAGACACGGATCCTTAAATGATCTTAAGTGCATGGCTTACATTTCAATCACTATTTCTGCACAGACCATTCGAATGCGACAGAAGAAAAGAAAGCACCGCGGCACGTGTTGCTTTGGCAATGCGACATCATTGTGTTTGCCGCGGTGCAACTGTTGCCGAGTCCTGTGATTTCGAAGGAATTAGATGTGCTACTGGCCATGGTTGCAGCGCTGCGCAGCGAACTTGATGAGGTCCAATTGCTTCCAATTGTGTCTTCATTCGCTGCAGTCATCTTGTCTGCAGACCTTTGGTCTTTCTCGGTTGACAGTTTTCAGGATTGCGCATTCATCAAATTTGATGGGTGTCATTGATATTGGTGGCAATGATATGTCAACATATAGATACACACAGAATTGGAACCATATAATACAGGATTATATCAATGTCAACATGCGCACAGGCGCACGCACACACATTATATATACACCCAAAATTGCACGCACACACACACACATATAGATCTACAGAATAGTTCGATCATCATCGAGTCCACGGTGTCATGACTTCAGGCCGGCTTCGGGAGCCGTCGCCTCAGCTGCATGCTGGCGCGGTACCCTGGAGGCGGTGCCCGCTATGCGCGCCATCGCGACGCGTTGCCCACGGCGGAGAAAGGCGCTGGGCGGCGGCGTCTGACGGCGGTGTACTACTTGAACCATGGCTGGACTCCAGAGGCGCGTCAGTGATCTAACAGATGTCTATAGTTATATTGTGTGTATATATATATATATCTATCGAATAAATAGATGTTGAATGATGTTGATAGTTTCCAATTTCCTGTGTGGAAATCGTTGGCAGAGACGTGTTTTGCTGTGCCAGCACGGCGGCTGCCTCCGGGCCCATCTGCCAGCTGCAGTGGGTTCCAGTCTGCCCAATGCGCGGAAGAGCAAGGAGGAGTTCGACACCACCGAGGGCACCCAGCAGGTGGGGACCTGCCATGGTGACGTGCAGAAGTGAAGCCATCGGTTGGAAGTGAAGAGCTTGGCCTCAACGTGGGCTCAGAGATTATCAAACAGCATACATCAACCAATGACCAGATTCTGATATGGCAGCTGAATGCTGACAGGCACATGCAGCTTCTAGTTGAAGCAGATCAAGATGAGCATATCGAAGCATATTCATGTAATGTACATGAGCGCAGCAAGGCAATGTGCCTGCAATCCAAGTTATTCCATAACGAGTTGGGGAATTGTGTGAACTTCAGACCTGAGAACCACCTGCGGCTCCAACACATTGACTGTAAGCCATTCATTTGAAATGGGTGCCCGTGTCCGACCGTGTGCCATGGCATGGCGTTTGAGCCACTTGAGTCTCGCTCTGGGGCTCAGCCTTCAGGTGCCTTAGCAGATCTTAGCAGCATTCCTGGGAGAGCTTTTTGCAATACAAGTGATATATTATATTATATAATATATAATATATATATATATGTAATATATATAATATAATATAATATATATATATGGTGAATGTGAACGCATCACAGCCCATATTTTGAGTCGCATATTCACCCAATGTTCAAACATATCCTCAGCAAACCACACTTTCAACCCATATAAATTACAGGTTGTTATACCATGACATGGAGCTCACACAGCTGCAGGCATTTGTTGGGCCTCGGCTGGGGCGATTTCCATGCAGGTGGGGAGTCTTGGGAATCCCAACAGAAACAACAGACTTGGGCCCTATATGATCTACTGTATATGATCCGCGTATCAGTGATCCCATACTGTTTGTGATTCCCTCCAAGTGCGATTCATTTGTGATGACATTCTGCCTCAAGATGACGCGGAATTGGACACTGCGCAATGGCCAGGAGAGTTGAGATGCATGCTGATTGGGACGAGTTTTCAGGCAAGGCCCTTGAACAGGGGGAGCCAGATGCGGCAGATTTTTCACAGTGCCAGCACAAGAGGTCACCTCACCCAATTGGACTGACTACTTCAGACCCAAGAATCTTCATAGCACATTTGGCTTGACGAAGAGCTGTTTGGGCCAAGCTTTTCTTATGCCCTCGGGCTGGAACCCATGGTTTGACCTGCAACATTTCGGTGGATTTTGTTTGGGCCCCACCGTTGCTATGGTGGGTCAGCATACGCCTGCCGCAGGTGATTTGGATGGCAGCTTAGATGAATCTGATCCCTTGCAGGCTGGAGACTTGGGGTGAGAAAGGCAACGAGATTGAACAGAATTCGACAGGAACCATCATGAAACCTTGCTAAACCCATCCTTCCAAATCACGCCATATCACGCCAAATTCCCAACAGCAGGGCCTGTTGGGTTTCAATCTCTAGGGCTGGGGCTGGCTCGCGGGGACTTGCAGCCTTCAAAATCCGGAATGGAACCCTGGAACCCTGGAACCCTGGAACCCTTGGAACCCCCCTGGAACCCTGGGAACCCCGGAACCCCCTGGAACCCTGAAACCTTGGAACCCCGGAACCCTGGAACCCTGGAACCCTGGAACCCCGGAACCCTGGAACCCTGAAACCCTGGAACCTTGGAACCCTGCGACCGTGGAACCCTGAAACCTTGGAACCTTGGCACCCTGGAACCCTCAAGGATTCTGGAACCCTGCTACCTTGGAACCCTGGAACCTTGGAACCCTGCAACCCTGCACACCTACACCCTTCTGGCATCCTGGAACCCTGAAACCCTGGAACCCTGGAACCCTTGGAACCCTTGGAACCCTTGGAACCCTTGGAACCCTGGAAACCTTGGAACCCTGAAACCGTGGAACCCTGGAACCCTGGAAACCTTGGAACCCCCGAACCCTGGAACCCTGGAACCCCGGAACCCTGGAACCCTGAAACCCTGGAACCTTGGAACCCTGCGACCGTGGAACCCTGAAACCTTGGAACCTTGGCACACAGGAACCCTCAAGGATTCTGGAACCCTGCTACCTTGGAACCCTGGAACCTTGGAACCCTGCAACCCTGCACACCTGGCACCCTGCTGGGATCCTGGAACCCTGAAACCCTGGAACCCTTGGAACCCTCTGGAAACCTTGGAACCCTGAAACCGTGGGACCCTGGTACCCTGGAACCTTGGAACCCTTGAAACCCTAAAACTTCCAAACCCTAAACTCTATGCGCGCTGCGCGCGCTGCATGCAATAAAGTAAACCCTAAAACTTCCAAACCCTAAACCCTAATGCGCGGTGCGCGCGCTGTGTCCCAGAGAAGTAAACCCTAAAATTTCCAAACCCTAAACCATCGTGTTATGCAACTTCCAAACCCTAAAGTTTAACCCGCGGTGTGCGCGCTGCATGCAATAAAATAAACCCTAAAACTTCCAAACCCTAAACCCTAATGCGTGCTGTGCGCGCTGCGTGCCAGAGATAAACCCTAAAACCTTCAAACCCTAAACACTAATGCGCGCTGCGCGCGCTTTGTGCAATAGAAATAAACCCTAAAATCTTCAAACCTGAAACTCTCGTGTCATAGAGGTAAACCCTAAAATTTCCAAACCCTAAACCCTAAACCCTAACGCGCGCTGCGCGCGCTGTGTGCCATAGAAGTACCCCTTAAAATCTCCAAACCCTAAACCATCGTGTCATGGAGGTTAACCCTAAAACTTCGAAACCCTAAAGTTCAACCCACGCTGTGCACGCTGCATGCAATAAAATAAACTATAAAACTTCCAAACCCTAAACCCTAATGCGCGCTGCGCGCACTGCGTGCCACACACATAAACCCTAAAACTTTCAAACTTTAAACCGTAACGCGTACTGCGCGCACAGCCTGCCATAGAGGTAAACGGTTAAACTTTCAAACGCTGCGTGCCATAGAGGCAAAGCCTAAAACTTTCAAACGCTAAACCGTAAAGCAGGCTGCGCGCGCTGCGTGCCATAGAGTGCTCCTCAAAAGTGACTACATGTCATACTTTAGTGGCATCCTCCAAATTCATTAGTCAGCCTTTGTTAATCCAGGGCCCATTTTACACATGTCATCTTCTTGGTCGTGGCGCCATTTCAGGATCACACTGATGACCTAAGCTTTGGCCTTAACTATTATGCAGGCAAGCGACATCAGCACGCTATGGTATTGGAAGACACAGGGTTTGCCCGTAGACCAGCCAAAAAATCGATTTTCCACACTGAACAATTGGATTTAACACATTTAGAATAGGAGCTCCGCCTGATTCAGATTTCATCACTTAAAAGGTACCCATGCCTGACTAGCCTTCATGACTTAAAGCGTAACCACACCCGACTTAAGGGAACCATGCCTGACTAGCCTTCATAATTAAGAGGTACCCACCCACGCCTGACTTAACAGAACCCATGCCTGACTAGCCTTCATAATTAAAAGGTACCCATGCCCCTGAATTCAGGGAACCATGCCTGACTAGCCTTCACAATTAAAAGGTACCCACTGGAACCATGCCTGACTAGCCTTAATGACTTAAAAGGTAACTACACCTGACTTAATACCTGATTTACTGGTTTTGCCTGATTTTGGAAAAACGCAGGGCCGGAATTTTGCAGGGCGCGGGCCGGAATTTGCCGGGCCCGGGCCGGAATTTGCCGGGCTGGGATTTTGGGGTTGTGCCTAAATAGGATTTTTGCAAAAATCGTGCATGACTGAAGGGAACCATGCCTGACTAAACATCATACCAATCATCCCAAAAGAATCCAATAATTCCAGCAAGTGATGCCTGACCAATCCCTGCGTCATAATAAACCGTCTGCCCCTCCCCACCCAATAATGAACACACGGAATAGTTTTTTGTATTTAGTTGGTATTTAGTATGAGGGTGCGAAACTTCCCCCTTGGTAAAAATAAGCCCAAAGAATATCCCCAACAGCAAGAAAGCAGCGGCCGTAGATCCCAAACAGTAATTCCATATAAGCGCGGTAGTTTTTGTTTCATGACCAAGCAATGCAGTGCATTTTTGCGCCGTCCTACCGCCGGCTTCCCCTACTACTACTACTGCTACTACTACTACTACTTCTACTTCTACTTCTACTTCTCTACTTCTACTACTACTACTACTGCTACTACTACTACTACTACCACTACCACTACCACTACCACTACCACTACCACTACCACTACCACTACTACTACTACTACTACTACTAATCTACTACTACTGCTACTACTGCTGCTACTACTACTACTCCTACTACTCCTACTACTACTACTACTGCTACTACTACTACTACTACCACTACTACCACCACTACTACTACTACTACTACTACCACTACCTACTTACTACGTACGACGTACGACGTACTACGTACTACGTACGACGTACGACGTACGACGTACTACGTACTACGTACTACGTACTACGTGCTTACTGCTTACTGCTTACTGCTTACTGCTTACTGCTTACTGCTTACTGCTTACTGCTTACTGCTTAGTGCTTAGTGCTTAGTGCTTAGTGCTTAGTGCTTACTGCTTACTGCTTACTGCTTACTGCTTAGTGCTTAGTGCTTAGTGCTTAGTGCTTAGTGCTTACTGCTTACTGCTTACTGCTTACTGCGTACTGCGTACTGCGTACTCTGTACTCCGTACTACTCCGTACTACTCCGTACTACTCCGTACTACTCCGTACTACTCCGTACTACTCCGTACTACTCCGTACTACTCCGTACTACTCCGTACTACTCCGTACTACTCCGTACTACTCCGTACTACTCCGTACTACTCCGTACTACTCCGTACTACTCCGTGCTACTCCGTGCTACTCCGTGCTACTCCGTGCTACTCCGTACTACTCCGTACTACTCCGTACTACTCCGTACTACTCCGTACTACTCCGTACTACTCCGTACTACTCCGTACTACTCCGTACTACTCCGTACTACTCCGTACTACTCCGTACTACTCCGTACTACTCCGTACTACTCCGTACTACTCCGTATACTACTCCGTATACTACTCCGTATACTACTCCGTATACTACTCCGTACTACTCCGTACTACTCCGTACTACTCCGTACTACTCCGTACTACTCCGTACTACTCCGTACTACTCCGTACTACTCCGTACTACTCCGTGCTACTCCGTGCTACTCCGTGCTACTCCGTACTACTCCGTACTACTCCGTACTACTCCGTACTATACTCCGTACTACTCCGTACTATACTCCGTACTACTCCGTACTATACTCCGTACTACTCCGTACTATACTCCGTACTACTCCGTACTATACTCCGTACTACTCCGTACTACTCCGTACTACTCCGTACTACTCCGTACTACTCCGTACTACTCCGTACTACTCCGTACTGCGTACTACTCCGTACTGCGTACTACTACTGCGTACTACTCCGTACTGCGTACTACTACTGCGTACTACTACTGCGTACTACTACTGCGTACTACTACTGCGTACTACTACTGCGTACTACTACTGCGTACTACTACTGCGTAGTACTACTGTGTACTACTACTGCGTACTACTACTGCGTACTACTACTGCGTACTACTACTGCGTAGTACTACTGCGTAGTACTACTGCGTAGTACTACTGCGTATACTTCTGCGTACTACTACTGCTGCGTCTGCGTACTACTGCGTAGTACTACTGCGTAGTACTACTGCGTAGTACTACTGCGTACTACTGCGTACTACTGCGTGCTACTACTGCGTACTACTACTGCGTACTACTACTGCGTACTACTACTGCGTACTACTACTGCGTACTACTACTGCGTACTACTACTGCGTAGTACTACTGCGTATACTACTGCTACTGCGTATACTACTACTGCGTACTACTACTGCGTACTACTACTGCGTACTACTACTGCGTAGTACTAATGCGTAGTACTAATGCGTAGTACTAATGCGTAGTACTGCGTAGTACTACTGCGTACTACTGCGTACTACTGCGTAATACTACTGCGTAATACTACTGCGTAGTACTACTGCGTACTACTGCGTAGTACTACTGCGTACTGTACTGCGTACTACTGCGTACTACTGCGTACTACTACTGCGTACTACTACTGCGTACTACTACTGCGTACTACTACTGCGTAGTACTACTGCGTAGTACTACTGCGTATACTACTGCGTAGTAGTACTGCGTATACTACTACTGCGTACTACTACTGCGTAGTACTACTGCGTAGTACTACTGCGTAGTAGTACTGCGTAGTAGTACTGCGTAGTGCTACTGCGTAGTAGTACTGCGTAGTGCTACTGCGTAGTACTGCTGCGTAGTACTGCGTAGTACTACTGCGTACTACTGCGTAGTACTACTGCGTAGTACTACTGCGTAGTACTACTGCGTAGTACTACTGCGTCCTACTACTGCGTCCTACTACTGCGTCCTACTACTGCGTCCTACTACTGCGTACTACTACTGCGTACTACTACTGCGTACTACTACTGCGTACTACTACTGCGTACTACTACTGCGTACTACTACTGCGTATACTACTACTGCGTACTACTACTGCGTACTACTGCGTACTACTACTGCGTACTACTGCGTACTATACTGCGTACTACTGCGTACTAGTGCGTACTACTGCGTACTACTACTGCGTACTACTACTGCGTACTACTACTGCGTACTACTACTGCGTACTACTGCGTAGTACTACTGCGTAGTACTACTGCGTAGTAGTACTGCGTAGTAGTACTGCGTATACTACTACTGCGTACTACTACTGCGTAGTACTACTGCGTAGTACTACTGCGTAGTACTACTGCGTAGTAGTACTGCGTAGTGCTACTGCGTAGTACTGCTGCGTAGTACTGCGTAGTACTAGTGCGTACTACTGCGTAATACTAGTGCGTACTACTGCGTAATACTACTGCGTACTACTGCGTAGTACTACTGCGTACTACTGCGTAGTACTACTGCGTACTACTGCGTAGTACTACTGCGCTGTGTAGTACTACTGCGTATACTACTGCGTAGTACTACTGCGTACCACTGCGTACTACTACTGCGTACCTTGAGGACCGGTTCTACTTATCCTACTTATTTTCTACTTAAAGTAGGTTTTAAGTTGGTTTTAAGTAGGATAAGTAGGAAATAAGTTGACGTAAGTAGGATAAGTAGATTTTTCAAAACCATCTACTTAGGTCTACTTGTTTTAACTTATAAGTAACTTAACCTACTTACGAAAAAATGTAAGTAGAAATAAGTAGTTTTTATGTTGTGTGTGATAAGTAGGTTAAGTAACTTATTTCTACTTATATCTACTTATTTCTACTTATTTCTACTTATCGATTTTTCTTTATTTTTGATTTTTTTTTTGGATCGTGTTTTTTTCCTTGTTTTTTGTAGATTTTGCGCATTTTGCGGTAAAAGCTAGATTTTCTTTGATTTTTGTCTGCATGCTGCAAAAAAGATAAAAAACGTTGATAAGCGGTGTGTCCGCTACGGGTTGGCAGCGGTGTGTCCGCTTGTTTTTGCTACCGTGGAGATTTTGAATTGTTTTCTGAAGAGTTTTCCTCTGCAAAGGCTTTGGCTGCTTAATGTAATATAGGACGGAGCACAAGTGAAGAGCATGACAGTGTCAAGAAATGAAGGAGATGTGGATTTAAACGTGCCATATAGAAAGGATGGATGCCAATAAAGGACTACAATTGTTTTTCCTCTGTGGTATACAGCCATGGATGACTGCTTGACGCCTCAGCCACCTCCAGAAGCGTGCGTAGAGAACCCTGTGATGCCAGAGACCCCTGCAGTGCCAGAGAACCCGATGTTGCCAAGACCAAAGAGAAGATTGCCAAAGGCACCTGCGAAAGCTGCTGCGGCATGCCCACCGAAGAGGTCATTGCCAAAGGCGCCTGCGAAAGCAGCTGCGGCATGTCCACCGCCGAAGGCGAAGACAGGTGCCAGCGCATGTGGCGCAACTGCGAAGCCAGCAGGAGAGATGTGGGGCGAGTTTGTTTTTCAGTTGTGTGGACATGCATTTATTATATGTAAATGTATGCCAGTTATGTTTAGATATGCGTGCATGAGAATATATATATATATATATATTGTATAAGTCTTAATTTTAGAAACATAATGAGCAATCTATATATATATATATTTATATATATTAATATGTGTGTATATATGAGTTGTAGGCAAAACATCTTTTTATATATAGGATCCGTAAAAAATGATGTAATATTATATTTTGGTGAGTATATACATATAGAATAGCATGAAACCATGCGTCGAGCGGTGTGCAGTTGCCGCTGATGTTTTTTTTTGCATTTGTTTGGTTAGGACCAGTTCAGCGGAGGGCTGAAGCGGAGACAAGGTCAGTGCCTATAGTTTCCATGCCGAGGCCCAGGGAGAGCCCCATGTATGTCCCTGCCGGTGCTTCGGCTGGAAGTCGTCCAAGTGCAGTGGCGGCCAAACCAATGCCAATTCCCTGTCCATCGCCATCAATGGCTGGTGCTTCGATGCCTGGTGCAGGAGTTGCGGCGTCTGGTTATGAAGTTCCTGAGCCTGGCAGTTTGCTTTCGATGCTGGCTACTAGGGGCCGCTACGTCGAGGATGCGGTGCATGCAGCAGAGAATCCGCCATTGCCGATGCCCAGCATGCCTAAATCTGCTGGTGTTAGATGTAAAGGGGCTGCACCGCCCCCGGAACCGAGAGAACACAGCTCGGATGCAGGAACAGGTCGATTCCAGGACCATGCTGGTGAGAGTTCGCGTGAGAGACAGTGGCGGCTGTTTGGGGTCTGGAGGAAGCGTGGCGGACAAAGACAACAAGAATTTCGTCCGAAGCCGCGGTCCTCGTACTAGCCATATATAGAAGATGAAAAAAAGGCGTGTGACTGTTGGGTTGGGCCTGTCGCTTATCAAACATTGTCAGTTTTTTTAATTGGTTTTTGGTTGCAAACTTCATTGTTGTAATGTCTCCCTTTGTTTGGCAATGTTTTTGGCTTGCATGAAGCGGTGTCATCGCTCAATTTTTTGTTATATAGGTTTGTGCTTCTTTAAAGCGGTGTGTCCGCTACGGTTGTCTAATGGTGTTTTGAGCGGTATTCTTGCATGAAGCGGTGTGTCCGCTTTTACTGAGGCGTTTCAAGTAAATTATATTATACTGATATTCCTGTTACGGCTTTCACAAAAGTTTGGTTGCACGGCAGCCGCGGATTTCAGAGCATGGCAGATAGGCGTAAAGCGCAAAATTTTGGTGCCCTGCCCCATTATCTGACCAATGAGATTTGGGATGCGTTGAGTGCAGGCAGCAAAGAGCAGAACTGCAACCTTCTCCTGGAGCACTGTTGGAGTCTTGGATTGAGATGCCCCAGCGAGGGCACTTTCTCCACCGTATACAACATACTAGAGGCCACAGGCCGAGACACCGGCAGAAGCCGCGGTGCTTTCGAACGCTATGAGGCTCTGTCTCAGCTCAAGAAAGCCTGGAAAAAGTACAAAGCGGTCCGAAAGGCTGATGATCACCAATACGGAGAGTACCTCTTGGCGCTGCCGCAAGACCCAAGGGACCTTCCAGCCGAATGGTATCTTCAATCCTTTGCTCATGACCTGCCAGTGCCAAGTCGCTTCTGGGTTGGTTTCATGTTGGTCTTTCAACCGTTTAGCGGTGTAACCGCTGTTTCGTTTAATTGGTGCTTTCACATGGTGGATTTGGTTTTGTAATACATTTTGGTCGTGTGGTGCCACATGAGGTTTGGATATGAACAACTTTTTGATGTCTGTTGGCTGCACGCGTCTTCGTTGGCGTGATCCTGTACCGGAGAAAGCCGAGGCAGCTTCCAGCAAGCAGCCGGAGAAAGCCACTGAGGTACAGTTGATGGAGATGGCATTTCGTATGGGCGAAAGGGCGGGATCACAGTCGACCGCTTCTGCTTCGTTGGCACCTTTGCCAGCGCCACATCCAAGACCTAAATTTCCGTTGCTTGCACTGGAAGACGCTCCAAGGCAGCCAGGAGACCAGGACTTCAGAACTGTGAATGCCGTCTAATTGCAATTCTTCTTCTTGAGCGGTGTTTCCGCTCGAACTTGGATTGAGGTATATCCTCTTGATTTTCATCTGAGAAAGCGGTGTCCCCGCTGCTTGTGTGAATCCTATATAATATGTATATATAATATATTCTGTTTTTCTGTTTTGGCTATTTGATTTTTCCCTGCCTGTGCAGGATGCTGGAAACATCACGGCCCCTGCTGCCACAGCTGTGGAAGCGGAGGTGGCTGATACCCATGCGGATGACCTGATGGAAGCTCTTGAGATGGAACATGAGGATTTCCCCGAAGGAGATTTGCCGGAGACTGCTGAGCAGGAGGATGAAGAGGACGCCTTGCACAAGAAGACGCCTGAAGAAGTCTCATTGCAGAATGGGATGAGCAAGCTCCAGGATGCCATGCAGAAACGTAAACTGGCCAAGGCCGCCATGAAAAGACCAGCTGCTGCAGCAGCGCTGCAGGCAAAGCCGAAGCTGAAAGCAATGAAGGTGGTGAAAAAGCCAAAGGTGATGAAGTCCCACGTCAAGCGAGCACCTCCGGTGAAGGCGAAACCAAGTCCCAAGGAAAAAAAGATGCCCAAGGCGAAAGCCTGTCCCAAAGCCAAGGTGGCACCCAAGGGGAAGGCAGCGCCCCGCAAGCTTAAAATGACAAGGGAGTGTGTGTACTCCAGGGCATACCATGCGGAATCCAGCGCTTGGGCTTCAAGTATTGTTGTCAGAAGCGTTTTTGTTTTACAACCCTGTTGGTTTCATTTTTAAGAAATTTCGTTTTCACACCTGGAGTTCTTGAAGAATTTGCCCATCTATACCTGAGGCAGGTTGCAGCATGTGAAGATCCTGACACAGGAGCAGAAGATCAGCAAAGCTCGTCAGGCTGGTAACCGCGCTGTGAAAGCTCAGTTTGGTGACAGCTGAGGGATCTGCGGTTTGAGAGTTTTTGTTTGCGAGACACGAGCTGTCGTGTCGATGCAATGTCTGACCGCTATATCTATCTATCTATATATATATATCTCCCGATGAAAGTTGCGAACATAGCAACGTGGCACCTGGTTTGGGAGGAAAAAATGTTTGGAGCTGCTTATCTTTTGAGCGGTGTGTCCGCTGATGAACAGCATGTAAGTTGTAAAATGTATGTTTGCAGCGGTGTGGGCGCTTTTTGTTGTAGAGGCGTTTTTTTTTTCAGCGGTGTGACCGCTATTTGTTGTCCAGGAAGTGTTTAAGCGGTGTGTCCGCTGGGTTTTTTGTTGCTAAATATGTACTATGCAGCATGTCAGCATCTTGGCTGAATGCAAGTATCGTAGTTACAAGTTTTCAAATCATGTCGTCCCAGTCCCATGCTCGCTTTGAATACACCAGCATCGCATGGTCAACCATGGAAGGAATGCGATCCCCAGATGAATGGAAGAGATGGGGCGAAAACCAGCTGTGGACAGACTTGCCCAGAGGGCAGGAGATGCGCCATCGTTGCATGGACAATGTGATGTACATGGGCAACGGTTATGTCAGCCACTTGTACAGCTACATTCAACACGAGAATGTCGACATGATGCCTGGTTGGTCCTTGTGTTTTGGATGCATGTGCTTTTGTAGCCAGATAAAGGTAATAAGAACCTTGGTTTTTTGGGGTGTATGTATAGACCTAACATCTATCTGTCATTTTTGTGTGATGGATAAATAAACATAAATAATATATAGCACATAATTGCATGGTTTATTGCAATAAGTAGCGTATGTTTCCTTTTTGAAATGAAAATTCTACAGGTACTTGGCCACTGATGGTCACGCTATGATGGTGAAACCTACTGCCAACTATGGTGGCCGTGGTGGGCTGAAGATTTTTGAGTTCCAGTGGCAGAGGAGCGAGCCAAAGAATGTGAGTGTGGTGCAGCCGCTGACGGGTGAAGTCATTACTTCTGTGCCAGGACGATGGGGTCCTCGATCTACGTTTTGGGAGGCTATGTCATGCCTTCAGCGGTGACTCCGGTGGGAAGTGGCTAAAGTTTAGCCTATATAGGATATGTCATGCCTTGAGCGGTGTTTCCGCTGGAAAACAATTAAGTCTAGGCCATGTCATGCCTTGAGCGGTGTCTCCGCTTGCAAAAAGTGAAGCCATGCCTATTGAGATTTGCAGCCTTTGTTAAACTAATTCAAAGACCTGCTCGCAGGTCTTTGATGCATTCATCTGTCACTGCGATGTTTCGGAGAATGCGGAGTTGCAGCTGGGATCAGTGCAGGTGAAAGCTATGGTGAAAGGTCGTCCACTTGGCACAGTGTGCAAAAAATTGCAGCTGCGGGAGATCTTTGAAAACATGGAACAGGTTCGCTTGGCTGAGTTGGAAGGAGCAGAAGCTGATCGGCAGCTTGCGGAGCAGCGCCTTGGCATCTGATTGATGTTTTGTTTTATATCTAGAAAAATGGCATAATCCAAACAGCAGTATGTCCGCCATCGACAAAAATAGACCAAATCGAAATCGGCATAGATAAATATCGGCATATTTTCACTCAAAAAATGAAACTGTCATTTCATCAAGCGGTGCCAGCACTGAAAATCACAAAAGCAAACCAACATTTATTTTTTTAATTGTGTAGCGGTGTCACCGCTGAAAACCATCAAACACTAAACCATCATTTTATTTTGTAGCGGTGTCACCGCTGAAAACCATCAAACCCCAAACCATCATGGCATGAAGCGGTGTCACCGCTGAAAACTATCAAACCCCAAACCATCATGGCATGAAGCGGTGTCACCGCTGAAAACCATCAAACCCCAAACCTCCATGGCATGAAGCGGTGTCACCGCTGAAAACCATCAAACCCCAAACGTCCATGGCATGAAGCGGTGTCACCGCTGAAAACCATCAAACCCCAAACCTCCATGGCATGAAGCGGTGTCACCGCTGAAAACCACAAACCCTAAACCATCATGGCATGAAGCGGTGTCACCGCTGAAACCACAAACCCTAAACCATCATGGCATGAAGCGGTGTCACCGCTGAAAACCACAAACCAAAACAACAGTTTTATTTATTTTGTGGCGGTGTGATCGTGACAGAAATGCGCGACAGAGAAAAAACACGACCCAACCAGCAAACAGCTGAGGTTGCGCACTGATGGTTACATCCCGAAAAGCTTACCGCACGTGGTGCCGCCGCAGCCGAAGCCGAAACAGAGAGGCCAGCCAAAGAAGCGACCAGCGGTGCGCAAGGCACCAATGAAGAAGCCGGCCGCTGCGCCAAAGCGCTGAAAGGACCCGAGATGCTTGCGGTGAAATCCTGGAAAGGAAAAAAATAAGAAGCTGAGCCACGTTTTTTCTTTGGGGCCATGTTTTTGTTTCGTGAGCGGTGTGTCCGCTAAATTGTCAAACGATGTGATGTGTTGCCTGAGCGGTGTGTCCGCTGAATTGTTTGTTTTGAGCGGTGTGTCCGCTGAGTTTTTTTTGTGGTGCTGAATGAGTCCAGAACCCGGCTATCTCACGGCTATCTCCCGGCTATCTCTCGGCTATCTCCGGCTATCGTCGTTGAAATCCAGCATTTTCTGGTCCCGGCTATCTCCGGCTATCTCCGGCTATCTCCGGCTATCGTCGTTGAAAAACCAAATTTCCTGGTCCTGGCTATCTCCGGCTATCTCCGGCTATCTCCGGCTATCTCCGGCTATCTCCGGCTATCTCCCGGCTATCTCCCGGCTATCTCCCGACTATCTACCGGCTATCTCGTGGCCATCTACCCGAAATCCATACATTTTTTCCCGTGTTGTCATCTGTTTTTCTGTCACCCCAAGTTGATTTGGCGTGTGTTGCAGATTTTTTTTGCTCACATCAAGATGGCGGATTCTGAAGAGACTCAAGATGCAATGGTCACACAGACAGAACCTGAGCCTTCGCTCTGTCTGAAATGTGGCATGCCTGTGTCCGAGGATGATGGAAAATTTAAGGGCGCAGGCATTACCTGTTCTGCCTGCCAAAACGTATACCAGATGCTGTACCGTCACCTTGGTGGATACCCGAGCACCCTGCAGACCATGAGTCCAGATGATCAGCAGAAATTCTTTCGAACTTCCAACCAAGTCCTGCGCAGTGCTCCCAAGAACGGCCGTTGGTCTGTGCTCAGGGCAAACCTCATCACAGAGATGACTCGCTTCAAAGTCGAACAAGTGACGAGGACCGTGGAACAGAAGTTTCTCCCCTTGGGCGTATGGCAGACCCAGGGCTTCGATACTGACAAAATTATGGCCAAGGGAGAGAGACGAGACTGTGAGGTTCCTTGCCAACATATATTTGACATGTAGCACTGTTTATTTCGAATCTTCTGTCAAATGGAAGGTAAACATAACCTATATACTAAAATAAAACAATTTATATCTTTTATTTATATTCACAGAATGTATAACTAATCTCAAACATTTTTATAAAAAAAATTGAAATCTGTAAAATATATTCCATGTAAACTATTTCAACATCTAGAATCTAGAACATATATAGAATATACCCGTGATGAATGTACAAACCTTGGAAAGGAGATTAACTCTATGTCTGCATCAATGTTTCCAATCAGCATGAGGTCTTCGGTGAAGTGTGGGCTGCACCCTTGCTGACAGTCAAGCACGAGGACATACGGGGTTCCATGGAGAAGGAGGTCGCCACCAAAGAATATACTTTAAAGGAGAAGAAACAAGTGAAGACAAAGGCGAAAGCAAAGGCTGGAGCACTGAGCGAGCAAGCCGGACATGAGCAGCTGCAGATCGATGAGGACTGCTGGTCCATTCCTAGCTCTGACGAGGCTCCCCAGACCACGGAGTCCAAGGCGGCCAAAGTATCGAAAGGTGATGATGCCACGTCGGTTGCACGCAAGGCAGCCAAAGATGCCAAGGACAAGGAGAACTCATGGAAGCGTGAAGTTGCCAAGGCGGCCAGGCACATCGCCGCCTTGAATTCCTTGTGCAACTCTTTGACAGCGACGGCGGCCAAGTGCAAGAACCAGGATGGCTTCGGTGATGACACTATCACTGGCTTGGAGGAAGCTTTGCAAGTCCTGAGCGTTTTCAAGTGCAGTTGCTTGACCAAATCACCTTTTGACTTTAAGCTATACAAGTCTTTGGTCATCCATGCTTTTGGGTGTTCTTGACACAGCGGTGTGACCGCTAAAGAGCATGTTTTGCTGGATGCGCATATATATAATATGTTTCCTGGGCCCATGAGGTGCTACTGCCTTGATTGGTGCCACTTCCGATGAAAAGGAAGCCAACAAGCCCTTTGAGTTCGACAAGGCCGAATCATTTTGTGTTTCAATTTTCTCAGTTGCAAAGCGTCTGCTTTTCTGGACAAAATAGGTACGGGTGTCAAGTAGAGGTCAGAGCAACAACACGTTCCGATTTGGGCAGGACCAAGTGCTGCCCCAAAAGATCAAAGCAGCACAGGATTTGCTCAAGGATGTGCGCAAAATTTTTTCGGAACGAACTGCTGCAAAGAAAGCAGCAATGCCACCAAAGGAAACTGAAGCGAAGAGAAAGGCCAAGGCCAAGGCCAAATCGGCCGCTGAGAAGTGAAGGGCATGGACATGGACACTGTCTTGGCGGATTTTGTCGTGAGCCGTTACTGCTCATTTAGGTAAAGTAAAGGTGGAGCCTGCAGATTGTGCTGCTCCATGTTGGCCCAGAAAGACGTGACAAAGCAGCTGAAAAATATTTGTAGCAGCTGTGTGACCGCTCAGTTTTCCTTGAGACAAGGTTGGAATTTTGTACATATATATGATTTATAAATCAGCGGTGTGCCCGCTCAATTTCTTGTAAACAAAGGTGGATGCAAATTATTCAGCGGTGTGCCCGCTCAAACGTTATTTGAGTTGGGGTTGGGGTGCAGCTTTACTCAGCGGTGTGCCCGCTCAATTAATTAATTGTAAACAAATTTGACAGCGGTGTGTCCGCTTGATGATGTATGCAGTTTTGTTAGCCATGTTAGCGCTGTTTCTGCTGTGTCAGGCTCATGGAACCAGAAGCTGTGGCTTTCAGACAGCTAGTTTATATGTATGTATATATATATGTATAACTCTATAAAAAAAATATATATATTATATATATATATATAGAGAGAGAGAGTACATATCGTCTTGGAATACACATATCTATGGTGACGCTTCAAAATGGAATACGTCAAAGTATGACCTCATCCGGGGTCTTTTCTGTAGCTGGACTTCTATATAGACGTTGTGGCCATGGCTGCCGACCGCTGCAGCCATGCCAAAGCGCGCGCTTGGCGAAAAAGATGATGAGAAGTTGAAGCGCACTTTGAATGTGCGAGGAGCTAGTGAACGTGCTGTGGGTGAGATTTGGAATATCATTCAGCCAGAGGAGAAGCAGATCAGCAGGGGATCTCTGCTCCGCGCTCAGGATGAAAATTTGTCTCAATGGAGAGCTGCCATGACAGATGTCGCTTTCAAAACTGAAGACGGGTCTGAACAGACTTTGCCCATTGTGGATTTGAAAATTTGTCTAGACATTTTCTGCTCAAAGTCTGACGCCTTTCGACATGTTCTGACGCAGGCCCTGGAAACAAATGGTCGGTTAACGCCCCTACTCTTTTGTGACGAGGCCACTGCAGGCAACATATTGAGTGTTGACAAACTCAAAAAGAGTTGCTTGTTTTACATGTCCTGGATGGAGGCATGGACGTACCTCAAAAATCCACTCATGTGGCTGCCGATTGCCAGCGTGCAAAGCAGCTGTTTACAATCTTTGGTGGGCGGAACTTCGGCTGTCATGCTTGAAATACTCAAGCGGCTGGTGTCCAAGAAGTTTGAAAACGGTGTCACCTTGGAATGCGGAATACAATTCAAACAGAGTTGCAAGGCATACTTTTTGGCCGATTATGAAGCAATCAGAGCGGTTTTTTCGACCAAGGGATCCGCAGGGCTTCGACCCTGTATCCTTTGTCGAAACCTTTTAAAGGCACGCTCTGGCTTGGTGGAGCACGACAGCTATTTTGTTGAGCTTTCAGCATCAAGCGGATTCAAGCTGAGCTCCGACAATGAAGTCTTTGAGGTGTGCGATTGTATGAAGACCTGCCGAACCAAGGCTGAACTTGACAGGATGGAAAAGACATCTGGCATCAGTTACGATGCTGCTGCGTTGCTGTTTTCTGAGGAAGAAAGGGCAAAAATGCCCCCAAGCAGGATCATCCATGATTTTCTTCATACATATCTGGCGAACGGAGTTGCATCTTGGGAAATTGTATTATTCATTTCCGAATTGGAAACGAGGACAAGGGTCACCTTGGAAACGCTGCAAAGAGTAGCGCTGCAAGCTGGATGGAAAGGAACAAAATCAAGTGGAAAAACCGAAGGATATCTTCGGAATCTTTTCAACCGACGAATGTTCGGGGAAGATGTGTACAAGGGCCAAGGCCATCAAACTGCGGCCCTGCTCCCCATCCTGCGATATTATGTTGAGACCATCATCGAACCAAGCAATCAAATGCCACTTGGATACATTCGGTCCTTCCGCGCAGTTTGCTTGATTGTCAGCTTTGTCCGCGACATTCTGCATGGTGTGCATAAAGTAGAGTCACGTGACATGCAACACCTCGACAAGCTGCAACGCATGCACCAAGAGTATTACAAGGTCTACGAGGTCGAGTACAAGCCAAAGCACCACCATAGGTTTCACATACCTTCCCAGTGGTTCCAATGCAAAGTTCCTGTGAGCTGCGAAGCATTGGAGGACAAACACAGAGTTTACAAGAGTGGCATCGGTTCTCACATGTGCTCAACGGTCCGAGAATTCAAAGCCTTTTCAAGCGGTGTTCTTGCGCGGCTGTTGCAAACGTGCTTGACTCAGCTGCAAGCCAATGGCATGCCTTTCTGGGAGTTGCTGCCACCAATCAAGGAAGCCCCCTTCGACGACAAAATCTATTTTGCGAGAATGGAATTGAAGACAAGCAAGAGCAACTTGACTGAGATGTTTGTTTTTGGTTGCATGTAAGGTTCGATGTCTTCAGCAGCTCTCGTGATTGAAAGAATTCTTTTTCAAGTTTCACATCATGTTGGGTATATTATCTTGCCGGCGCCAAATGCATTATATACTAACCAGAACCCAAGTCAGGTTGCCACTTGGTTGGCTGCCAGCTGACCGAAGGAGACATCATTTTGTGGCAATATTGCGGTGGAATCATTTGCGATTGGTTTTGGACAGAGAGGATCGGAATCTATGTACGCTGCCAAAAGCTGGATTTCGCGTCTCAACATTATTTACTGGTGGAAGGTGTATACATAATCAAAAGTGTGTATATATATATATATGTCATTTTTTTGAAATATCTCCGATTCTGTTATGCGAGCATAACTTCTCTACATTCACCTATTTACATTTTCATATGTAAATATCAAAATATAAATATGAATATCAGAATGAAGATAAATAAATATAAACAAATCAATTATATATATATATATCATTTTGGTATGTAGAACGGTCTGTAGACCTAGATCTTCATATACACACGTGTGTGTGTGTGAGTGTTCAAACATTGATAAAGCCATTTATAAGCATTTGTTGAATGGTGTGCACTTTTTTGGCGCCCAATGCCCCCCCAAGGGAAGCGGCAAGTAGGCATTATCCAAAAAAATCCCACAGACGCACACCCATATACACATTTTTTTATTCCCAATCCAATGTCAACATATATAGCACCTTTGGCACTGAAGGTTGATGAGAAGACATGGGGCACTACTTGGCGAATCTCGTCGGATCGCGTCATCATGCACGTGTCTCCAGAAGCACCTCCTACCATCCCAACGTGGTACAGGATCTCTGAAGACGGACAGGCCGTCACATGTCTCCGCTGAAAAGAAACCAGATATTTGCTTCGCTTTGTCGATAAATGTATTTCCTGTGCATACCTGTGTTGCTTCTCCTTCTTGAGCGGTGTGTCCGCTTCAACCAAATACAAGCATTTGTGTCTATAGACTGTGTTTTGAGCGGTGTGCCCGCTTTTTGCAAACTTGCCGTTTTTGACAATGATGATTCAGCGGTATGACCGCTATATATGTAACCCGAGATGTTCATGTCCAGCACTCACCGCAAGGATTTGGCAACGCAGCTCACATAAACGCATGTAGGATATCGATCTAACCAGATGGAAACCCATGCGAATCTGACGCTTTTGGCAGACCAACTTGCAGAAGCAGCTACTAGCTGGTCCGCTGATGAAAAGGAACGCTTAGAAGCTTGCAGAGAATGCTGCAGAACTATATGTACTCAGATCGGATTTACTGCAGCCACGGCCTGCATGGCCAATCTTTGGGTGTGCATCACCATGTCGCAAGTCAAGTTGCAGGGCTATAGTAGCGAAGGCATAGATGTGACAAGCATGGGCTTATCCAAGCAGGTCTCTTCCTTGGAAAGCATCAGGGACTTGAATGTCTACCACATGGCTGCCTTCAAGCGGGAGCTCACTGTGACGAAGGAGATGATGACGGTTCTCCAGGATATTCTTAAGGCTGACTGGTTGCCTGGTGTTCTCACATTTTGCGATGAAATCTCCACAAAGATTTCTTAACGTGCCAAATCCATATGCGGAGAAAAAGATGCACGGCACATTGGCAGAAATGAGGTTGACTATGTTCCATTGTCGCTTCAATTGACAGCTATATAGCTGAAACAAGCGGTGTGACCGCTCAAGCGGTGTGCCCGCTCACGCGAACAGCAGTTGAAAAAGATGAAAAACATTAACAATTAATTAACATGATCTATTTCTGTGAAAGATACGGTTTTGCAATCAAGACAGACCAAAAACGGTGAAAATCTTTACTTTTCAAAAAAAACACAAAAATTGCAAAATTCAGGTTTTTAAACCATTTCTACTTATTTCTACTTATTTCTACTTATTTCTACTTATTTCTACTTATAACTTAGTTATATCTACTTGTATCTACTTATATTATATATTGATTTTTAAATACAATATAAGTAGATATAAGTAGATCATAAGTAGCATAAGTAGAAATAAGTTAGGATAAGTAGGATAAGTAGAACCTGTCCTCAAGGTACTACTACTGCGTACTACTACTGCGTACTACTACTGCGTACTACTACTGCGTACTACTACTGCGTACTACTACTGCGTACTACTACTGCGTACTACTACTGCGTACTACTACTGCGTACTACTACTGCGTACTACTACTGCGTACTACTACTGCGTAGTACTACTGCGTACTACTACTGCGTACTACTGCGTACTACTACTGCGTACTACTGCGTACTACTGCGTACTACTACTGCGTACTACTGCGTACTACTACTGCGTACTACTGCGTGCTACTACTGCGTACTACTACTGCGTACTACTACTGCGTACTACTACTACGTACTACTGCGTACTACTACTGCGTATTACTACTGCGTACTCCTGCGTACTACTACTCGGTACTATAGGTACTAATACTGCGTACTACTGCGTACTACTGCGTACTACTGCGTACTACTGCGTACTACTGCGTACTACTGCGTACTACTGCGTACTACTGCGTACTACTGCGTACTACTGCGTACTATACTGCGTGCTACTGCGTGCTACAGCAGTGGGCTCCTGAAGTTAGCTTAACTTATTTTAATTATATCTTGCTTTAAGTTCGTAGATAAATAGGAATAAGTAGGGTTAAGATAAGATATATATTTTTTAAGTAGCATAAGTATGTTGTAATTTATAAGTAAGTAATACTGCTTATGGTTTTAATAAGTTATTTATTTATCTAATATATCTTCATTGTATTTTGGCTTGTCGAAGTTATTTCGAAGTTATTTTTTTTGTTTGAAATTTTGTCGTTTTTTTTCCAACATTTTTTCAGTGTATTTATTTTTTAGATAAAATTTCTTTGAAATATCCTGTTCTCTTCTTGACCAAAACTTTTGTATTTTTGATTTTTTTTTTGATTGCGGTAGCTCCTTTCTATACTGTGTAACTACTTGGAATTTTGCGGTCGTTCCGCTTTTATTTGTTTTTCGGATGTTTGTCTGCGGTATTTCCGCTTGTATTTCGTTGTTTCTTTTTGCGGTTGTTCCGCTGTTATTCTTATTTTGGCAGAGATCCGCCCCTTCGAAGGAACAACAGAAATCAGTGGTAGCTTACAAGCAAAATACGTAAAAACAATGGTGCCAAAACAACAGAAAGAATCTGGCAATGGAACCAAACCGAGAAATATATATATATATATATAATATATATAATATATATATAATATATATATATTTATTTATTTATTTAATGAACAGCACCAAGTGCATCCATGAAAAAATCAAATTGAGGCCATCGATCGATTGCAGTTGGTGGTCCAACTTCAGACGGTCATCCGTCTTCGAAGTTTGCGAAAATTGACTCCTCCTAGAAAACCAAAGCACACGGTAGTCAGTGGATCGATACGGCATACCCGTCCTCAGTATGGCACCAGTCCATGGTCTAAGCACTTTCGCCAGTGAGTCCGTGCAGCGGAGGGAAAAAATGAATAGCCGCGGACAACCGCTGGTGACAATGACGGTGATTCGTCAAGGTGACGGTCATCCGTCTTCTACACATCACAGAAATCTGTAACCTAACTTTGGTGCCAAGTTCATGTTATAACTGGTTATAACTAAAGTTATACAAGAAGGTATGAAAAGTTATGAAGTGAAGAAAATATCAACAATTTTAGCACATTTTTATAACTTAGAAAAATTGAAAAAAACACTTATTTTTAGTGTATCGAAAACAATAGTTTTTCTAATTATAGCGGTTGAGCCGCTTCGAAGTTGTTTTTTTAGAAAAAATCGCGGTTTTCATCGCTTCCATGGCTGAGGGAATGCGCAACTGGTTTTTAAACAGAACAGGCCACTGTGGGAGCGCGCCTTTTTAGGTGCTTTATGCACCTGCAATGGGTTAGTTTGCTCTTTGCAATCTCACCTTTGCAGTTTCTTTTCTTTTTACAAAGACAAAAAAAAACAAGAAACCAAAAAAAGACCCAACAAACTGCATCTGACCCCCTCCCCTTGGGGTGTGCAATCTTGTTTTTTTTGTTTTTTTGTTTTTTTTGGTTTCTTGGTGTTTTGCTTTCTTGGTTCGTTGTTATTTTGAGGGACTGGCAAAAAAAGTGGCAGGATCTAACTCTTTGCCACTTTTCCCCCCTTAGGCATTGCAAATTTGTTTGTGGTTGTTTCTGCTTGCTTTAGGTCTCTGGTTCCATTAGAAACCATGTAAAAACCAAGGAAAACCAGGTATCCTTGGGGGAAGGTTAGGGGCTTGGGGCATGGATTAAGCAATTTTGTTTTTGACTTATTTTTGAAAACATGCCAGAAGACTATGAAAAAACAAAGGCAGCCAACGAGTACGTTTTTTGATATTGACATTGCTGACTATAAACCCCAGTTTCCCCTAGTACATCCCAATATATCCCACCCATATGGGAATGTCTCAAAATGAGGCGAGCCCTTTTTTTTTTGAAGTAGCGTTTTGGGGGTCAAAAAAGGCGCGCCTCATTTTGAGACGTCCCCATATACCACAGAGGTCTTTACAGGCTTGGGTGAGGGACTGAGGGATTGAATTAGATTAGATTGGATTAGATTAGATAGATTGGATTGGATTGGATTGGGTGAGGGACTGGATTGGATTAGATTAGATTAGATAGATTGGATTGGCTTGGCTTGGATTGGATTGGATTGGATTGGGTTGGGTTGGTTTGGACTGGATTGGATTGGATTAGATTAGATTAGATAGATTGGACTTGACTGGATTGGATTAGATTAGATTAGATAGATTGGATTTGAGCGGGTTGGATTAGATTGGGTTGGGTTGGATTAGATTTGATTAGGTTAGGTTAGATTGGATTGGATTTGGTTTTGTTGGATTGGAATTAGACTGGATTGGATTGGATTGGATTGGAATTAGATTAGATTAGATTAGATTGGATTAGATTAGCTTAGATTAGTTTAGATTAGGTTGGATTGGATTGGATTGGGTTTGATTGGATTGGATGGGGTTGTTGGATTGGATTGGATTGGATTGGGTTGGATTGGATTGGATTGGACTGGATTGGATCAGATTAGATTAGATTAGATTGGATTGGATTAGGGAGTGTACCAGTATACCACCAGTGTGCCACCAGTATACCACCAGTATACCACCAGTATACCACCAGTATACCACCAGTATACCACCAGTATACCATGGTATACGGTCAGTATACCATGGTATACGGTCAGTATACCATGGTATACGGTCAGTATACCATGGTATACGGTCAGTATACCATGGTATACGGTCAGTATACCATGGTATACGGTCAGTATACCATGGTATACGGTCAGTATACCATGGTATACCGTAGTATCCCCAAGTAAACCCCAGTTTCCCCTAGTATATCTCAATATATCCCACCCATATACCACAGAGGCCTTTACAGCACTTCAATAAGATTGGATCGGATTGGATTGGAATTAGATTAGATTAGATTAGATTGGGTTGGATTGGATTGGATTGAAATTACATTAGATAAGGTTAGATTAGAGTAGGTTAGATTGGATTGGATTGGGTTGGATTGGAATTAGATTAGATTAGATTAGATAGATTGGATTGGATTGGATTGGAATGGATTGGGATGGGTTGGGTTGGATTGGACTGGATTGGATTGGATTAAAATTAGATTAGGTTAGATTGGATTGGATTGGGTTGGATTGGAATTAGATTAGATAGATTACATTAGATTAGATTGGATTGGATTGGCTTGGATTGGATTAGATTGGATTAGATTAGATTAGATAGATTGGATTTGATTGGATTGGATTGAATTGGATAGGATTGGATTGGATTAGATTTGATTTGGCTAGATTAGATGGATTGGATTGGATTGGATATGATTGGATTGGATTGGACTGGATTGGATTGGATTTGTTTGGGTTTGATTGGATTGGATTGGATTATATAGATGAGATATCTCTGGATTGGATTGGATTGGATTGAATTGGATTGAATTGGATTAGATTAGAGTAGATTAGATACATATATCAATGAACAGTAATCCAGGTTTCCACGAATGCTGCTTTTTCAAAGGAAGATTGTGTTGCCATAAAGGACAATGCTCTGTTGTAAGGAGCGAAAAAACATTCTGAAAAAATCTCACATTTCAAAACATATTGCACTTTTGAAAGGGATGCTCTATGTCAAAAATACAGCATATTGTGCAGCAATATTGGCTTTTCTAAAAGGGATACTGCTCCTTTGAAAGGAAGGTTAGACATGTGGAAATAACAAGATTTCCTTTGAAACGGGCCCCCAAGGTGTAAGAGGTCCTGGCCAAGAATGTTCCTTATGCGCGCGAAGCCCCCAAGATTAATTTCGACCGAGTTTTTCATACAAAGGCAAAAACTCGGTCGAAATTAATCTCGGAGGCTTCTAGGCCAGGACCCCTTTCACCTTGAGGACCCCTTTCAAAGGAAATTTTGTTAAATGCACACTGTACTCCTCCAAAGGGCATGGTGTATCTTTTAAAGGAACATTTGATATTTCATAGGGATATTGTTCTGCAAAAACACACTGCGTTGCTCCAAAGGAAGATTGCACTTATGAAGAAGGGTATGCTACATTTCTGTTTTGAATACTGCATGCATTTGTTGGCAGGTATGGGTATGTTGATGTATATTGTAATTACGTTGAAGACATCTAGGATATCCTGCAAAAATTGAGTTTTGTCAAAGGGACTCTGCAGCATTTAGCCAAGGTAAAGTGAACACATCTTCATTCACAGTTTGGGTTTTAACACGTGATTAATTATAGTGTTTGACATGCTGAAAACGGCTGTTCCAACAAAAATAGTTTTAGAGGTTTGAAAACCGCTCCATTTGGCATTTTTTTGAGCAGTTGAAAACGCTTCAAACAGCAAACACTCAAAATCATCAAAAAGATCAAAATTTGATCACTTTTAAAGACACTTTTTTTATAGCAAAAAAAAGTTACAAAAAGTTAGCTAAGAAGTTATGACTTAGTAACTGGGATATAACCCTAGGTTATAACCCACTTATAAACTAAACTTGGCACCAAAGAATGGGGCATACCGGGGCAGACACGGGGCAGAACGGTGCAGACACGGGGCAGACACGGGGCAGACGCGGGGCAGACCGGGGCAGACACAGGGCAGACGCGGGGCAGACGCGGGGCAGACGCGGGGCAGACCGGGGCAGACGCGGGGCAGACCCGGGGCAGACCGGGGCAGACACCGGGGCAGACACGACGGTGCATTGAGTCTTGCAATCATGAGTCGGATCTTGATGCACAATGCAGAGGAACTGGCACAACAACCTTGGATGGATTCGATGCTTGCTCCGATCTAGAGTGAAGATCAAGTCAATGCAGCTTTCGATGGCTTTGGCGCCAAGGTTAGCAGAACCTATCGTACGAGATCAGTAGTTTTGAAGCCAGAGATGCCCGTGCTTTGAGTCAGAAAGGGGGCATTGTCAAATTCTTTGCCTTGGAAGATGACACTGAATTCATGATCTACGAAGATTTGCAACCACTGCCATCACTCGTTCCTTGGCCGAAACGATTCCAACGCACTGGCACATGGAAGGCCATTGACATGAAGGTGCTTGTGGTCGGAACAGTTCCATGCTGCATGGTGGCTCAAAGAAAGCCAAATTTTAACATGCTTAGATTGATCGGAGCCGTGCAAAATCAGAAAAAAAACGAGCTGGGCCACTGGGTTCTCGTCAAAGACGGTCATCCGTCGATCCAACCATATCAAGTCGGTCATCCGTCTCAGATCCGAAAAAAGAACGAAGTGCGCCACTGGGTTCTCGTCACAGACGAACATCCGTCTTCCACGCTGTTATAGCGTATCAAGTCGGTCATCCGTCTCCAAGTAGACTATACTTTACATACCGAGAAAAGCATCTAAAAGAAAATTTGTATGCACCACATTGGCAATCCTGAAACAACCAACACCAAAAAAATCCATCAAACAAGGCCCCAAAAATGTCTTTAAAAATTCGTCAATTTCCTGAAAAATAGAAAATGCCTAGTCATTTGATATTTTAAAATAAAAAAAGTAATGCCAAAGTGATCAAAATAAGTTATTGAAGTTATATCTTAGTTATTACTTAATCTAAGTTACCTTCATAACTTCAAAAATAACTTCAAAATATGTTCTTTTTATCTACATTAAGTGCTTTAACTAAGTTATATGTTGCCTTAACTTAGGGGCCCATCGCTGTACTGCGTACTATACTGCGTACTACTGCGTACTATACTGCGTACTACTACTGCGTACTATTACTGCGTACTACTACTGCGCGTAGTACTGCGTAGTACTGCGTACTACTGCGTGCTACTGCGTGCTACTGCGTGCTACTGCGTGCTACTGCGTGCTACTGCGTAGTA
>CAMXCT020003108.1:58748-75954 GCA_947184155.2 Cladocopium goreaui | reverse complement strand
AACCCTAAACCCTAAACCCTATAACCCTAAACCCTAAACCCTAACGGAAGGAGAAGCAACACAAAAAGAAGAAAACCAAAAAAGAAGGACAACATCACAAATAACGTGGGACCAAGGGCGGGTGGGGTGAAGCAAACATGATATACCATCACAATGATGATCTCTGTTTAACAGAGCTTTGACCCTAAACAGAAGAGAAGAGAAAAGAAGAGAAGAGGAGAGGAGAGGAGAGAAGAATTATGAGGCTTGCTGGTACTGACATGCTGGCTTGGGCCAAAAGGTGAGGGATGGGTTTTGTTGGGGTGTGGTTGACATGATTGGTTGTGCTGTGTTTGCCTGTGTGTGTGTTCTTGGGGCTTGTTGCTAATGCCATGCCTTGTTTAATTCTGTGGTGGTTGGAAGGCTGGTGCTGTGATTGGTTTCAGCCAAAGCTGAGCCCAGAAGCTTTCAACCAGTGACCATGGCACAAGCAATGTTCTGCTACATGGTCGACATGTTCAACCAGGCCCACCAACCAATCAACCAACTAACCAGACCCACCAACAAACTAATCAACCCACCAACCAACCACCTGCAAGCACAGGGCTATTTTTGACCCTGTAAGCACAGCTTAGTCCATCTTGATTCTGTACTTGATTTCTGGCCCCCCCTTGGCCTCCCACTCAGCCAGGGCATGGAGGCTCTTGAAGCCAACAGACCTTTTCAATTTTCCAGGGGGGCCCGACCCATTCAGCTAGAAACAACAAAATGGCCTTTCTTTCCCTTTACACTTCTTGGTTGGGAGTTGGGCAATCAATAGTGGAAATGTTGTCCTCAGTGATGTGGTCATAGTCACTGGGATTAGGCAATACCAATTCTTGCCCAGGCTGTGGACCCATTGCCACCTCCTCCTCTGGCTGGGCTTCTGGTGCTTCCCCACCAAGTGCTGCTTCCTCTGGAGCTCCCTCAGGCTCTGGCTCCAACTTCTTGACCACCTCTGATTTGCTCCAACAGCTGCCTTTCATAGTGGCCTGACACATGCCCCAGAGTTCCCAGGAGCTGGATCCACAAAGATTGCCTGGCCTCGAACCCAGGACCTTGCTGAGGCAGGTCTTTGAAAGCATCCCAAAAACTGCCAAGCTTGGCTTTCCATTTTTCAATGTCCACCTCAAAGATCTGGATGATGCCCAGCTCAACCATGATCTTGAAAGCCTTCAGCAAGAACTGTGCAGCTTTGGCTGCTTCCATAGGTGTCTGGGCTACCTGCTTGTCTGTGGACCTCACCCTGGCCTCCACCCTCAAGCCAGTGAAGGATGCATTGTCCTCCTCCTTCAGAAATCCTATGAGTCTTCTCATGGTTTCCATCTGCTTATTGATGGTGCTGTGTGTGCCAGGCCAGCTGAAGCTTATAGCAGCTTTCTGGTTCTTGATGAATTTGCGATATGCTGGGTAGATTGCAAAAATCTTCCCCTTGTCATTTCCCCTGAGTGGAGAAGGGATAGCAGCCCTTTGCTCTTTGATTTCCAATGTGCCATGTACCCAAGGAGGGCTCTGGTACTGGAAAGTTGGCAGCACAGGGTGTACCCTGATCTTGAAGTGGGGAAAATCTGGCCCCACAAAAACTTTGGCAACACCAGAAGTGTTGCCAATGTTGATGCCTGTCAAAGGAAGCCCTTCGAAGTGAGGAGTCCAAGTTTGGAGCCCAACATGTTCAGGCCATCAACTTCCAGTTGGTACCCAAAGTGCCCCATGTAGCACTTGTGAACACCTGCTGACTCCAAAGCTGCTTGCAGGCGATTCCATAAACCAAAGATTCTTCATCTGGGGAAACTAAAGCTGTAATTCCAAAGCATCACTGGTCCCTCAGACCCTGGCAGATTGCAAGCTTTGCCAGATAACCACTCCTGAAGCCTTCAGGCCTTTCACACCAAAGGTGGAATGGTTGTTGGCACAAATTGATCAGGTGAGGCCTTTCAGGAAGTATCTGGGCCTTTGCTTTGTGATGGCATGTGCACAAAAGTTCCCCTTTCTCATTGGCAGCCAGGCTATTCACAGGTATGGCTTTGAAAACCATATCCGAGTCAAGCCCATCTTCTATGTCTGACACCTCATCTGGGTCAGGGCAAGGTTGGGCTTCCTCTTCTTGGTCCTCTTGGGGTTCTCCAACATCTGATACTTCATTGGGGTCAGGGCCTGGTTGGGCCTCCTCTTCTTGTTCCTCTTGGAGCTGTTCCCATTGCTACTCTTGGTTTTGGCTAGCTTTTTTTCCTTGCAAATGGCTGCAGGATGAGTACCTATGTTGAGAATGGTTACAAGGCATTGTATGACTGCAAAGTAACACCAATCACAAGCCTAACAAGCCAACAGTCAGAGACAATCCACACTTATTAGTAAGCTACTCCTGGTTTGATATGATTTCCAAACATGTTTTGTCACCATGTCAAACCAAAGGCTAGCTGACAGCAGAGGAATCTAGAACCAAGCTTCTTATTGCAAGGTGTGCCAGCTAGCTGTGCCAAAGCTCCAGGCCACACCATTCTATTGAGACAACCTTTTACCTCCAGCACCCTTCTGTATCCAGTACCTTGTGCCCCAAGCAAGCTTCTATCACCACCAGCCTTTTGTACCCAGCACCCTTCTATCCTCAGCACCTTTCTGCTCCCACCAGCCTTCTCCCCCCACCACCCTTCTATCCTCAGCACCTTTCTCCTCCCACCACCCTTCTCCTTCCACTACCCTTCTGGTGTCAAGATACAACCAACGCATGAGCAGGTTTGGAACGGATAGAGTATTCGAAGGAAGTTTAGAAGTCAAACTTCCGACAATATGGACAGATGAAAAGCAGAGCAGGGAAAGGCAGAGAGAAGAGAAAGATTAGAAGAAAGAAGAGTAGAAGAGAAAGAGTAAGAAGAAAGAAGATGCAGATGCGCGAAAAGGGGAGGGTCGAAAAGTAGGCTCGCTAACGCGGCGGGTGCGGAGCCAGCTGGCCAGATGAGACATGAAAAAGTGCACGCCGTTGTAGCGCGAAGCACATCTCGAAGTCAAAATGTACAAAACACCTCAGCGTCGGACCACTTTTGGAAGTTGCGATGTCGAAAAAGTGCACGCCGTTGTGGCGCGAAGCACATTTCGAAGTGAAAATGTACAAAACACCACATGTTCGCGCCACTTTTGGAGGTTCAGATGTCGAAAAAGTGCACGCCGTTTTGGCGCGAAGCACATTTCGAAGTCAAAATGTTAAAAACACCAGGGGTTCGGACCACTTTTGGAGGTTCAGATGTCGAAAAAGTGCACGCCGTTGTGGCGCGAAGCACATTTCGAAGTCAAAATGTTAAAAACACCAGGGGTTCGGACCGCTTTTGGAAGTTTAGATAGATAGATAGATAGATAGATAGATAGAATAGATAGATAGATTAGATAGATAGATAGATAGATAGAAAGATAGATAGATAGATAGATACATAGATAGATAGATAGATAGATAGATCCACTACACTAAAATTACACTACGCTACGCTACATTACACCACACTACACTACACCCCACTACACTACACTACATTACACTACACTACCTGCCACTACACTTCACTACATTGCACTACACTACACCCCACTACGCTACAACTACAGCTACACAACTACACAGCTACACAACTACACTCCACTACATTGCACTACACTACACTAAATTACACTACACTACACTACATTACACTACACTACACTCCACTAAATTACACTACACTCCACTACACTACATTACACTACACTACCTTCCACTACACTTCACTACATTACTACACTCCACTACACTACAACTACAACTACGACTACACAACTACACTCCACTACACTCCACTGCACTGAATTACACTACACTACACTACGCTACATTACACTACATTACACTACGCTACATTCCACTACACTCCAATACACTACACTACATTACACTACACTACATTACACTGGATGACACTGCACCACAGATAGACAGGTAGACAGATAGACAGATAGACAGATGGACAGATAGACACATAGACAGATAGATAGATAGATAGATAGGTAGGTAGGTAGGTAGATAGATAGACAGATAGATACATAGATAGATAGATAGATAGATAGGTAATTAGATGAAAGAGAGAGAGAGAGATAGATAGATAGATCGATAGATAGATAGATACATAGGTTGGTAGGTAGGTAGATAGTCAGAGAAAGAGAGAGAAAGAGAGGAGACCTCAAGCACCTTTCTGTCCATCAGTGGATTCGCTCTGCCATCCCTGATTCACAACAACCAATCTCTCCTATAGGTTTCCTATTTTTGAAACTTCCGCCGCCGCCTTGTGCGGTACTACTGGTAAGAAAAATATTTTCTCTTCAACTTTGGGCCCTATTTTTTTGTGGTGCTCAAATGTGAATCCTTTTGACTTTTGGAAAAATGCAAAGAACATATTGAATCTGTAACTTTGCGCTTCCATTTTGGTACCGCTATGCCCTGGCCCTATGCGCTTCCATTTTGGGAGCACTATGCGCTTCCATTTTGGTATCATCATGCGCATGCAGTTTGGGAGCACTATGCTTTCGTCTTGGGAGAACTATGCGTTGGCTGGTAAGTATCAAATTTGAAGTGTTCCATAGGGGGTGCTACAGGGGTCTAATTTGGTCTTCTTGTGGCTGAAGCGGGGAACATTTCTTGAAATTGAAGGGCTATATACTATTTCAGACCCTCCCCCTGATGTCTGTTCAACTTGCGGTGAGCGTCTCATAAAATGATATGAGAAGATTAGGGTCTCTGAAACTTTGTGTCAGTTGAGAGCCTTTTAGATTTTATGTTCGTAGTATTATATTTTGGGATCACTATCCGTTTCCATTTTGGTACATTATGCGCTTCCTTTTTGGGCGGGGGCACTATGCGCTTCCACTTTCGTTCCACTATGCGCTTCCATTTTGGGAGTAACATATCAATAATTTCTTGCTAAATGAACTCACAACCATCACTGCCACTAACAAACATACAAAATAAATCTACATAATCAGCAACTATACATATATATATATACACGAATATATGATCGAAGGAAGTTTAGAAGTCAAACTTCCGACAATATGAACAGATGAAAAGCAGAGCTGGGCAGAGGCAGAGAGAAGAGGAGAGTAGAAGAGAGAAGATCAGAGAAGAGAAAGAGTCAAAAGAAAAAAGATGCAGATGCGCGAAGAGGTAGGAAAGTCGCGAAACACGGCGGGTGGTTTTCCAATGATTTGTGGCTCCGGAGGGTCGAAAAGTAGGCTCGCTAAAGCGGCGGGTGCGGAGCCAGCTGGCCAGATGAGACATGGAAAAGTGCACACCGTTGTGGCGCGAAGCACATCTCGAAGTCAAAATGTACAAAGCACACCGTTGTTGGACCACTTTTGGAAGTTGAGATGTCGAAAAAGTGCACGCAGTTGTGGCGCGAAGCACATTTCGCAGTCAAGATGTTAAAAACACCAGGGGTTCGGACCACTTGTGGACGTTAAGATGTCATTCCGCGTGGCAGGTGCAAGGGATTGTGGACCTTGTCAAAAGTGAGCAAAACGTCAGGGTTTTGTGGCATTTCCAAAAACCATGGCAGGCGTGGGACATTTGAAGAGGATCTGCAAAGATGCATTTTCCGTGGCAGGCGCGGTACAAGACACATTTACATCGGAGCTGTTCGGAGGTGAGGGCGCTGATTTCCTGAGAGGGGTTGCATTTTGGAGCATCAAATCTTCAGGTTTGTTAAGATGATTTTGCGTGACAGGTGCAGCACTTCGTATGACCTGGCATCAATTTTTCGTGGCAGCTGCAGTACTTTAGATAGGTGGAGTAGAAAAATCGAAAAACGCATTGGTACGAGGCTGTCAGCGCTTCACTCAACTTTCCATTTTTGAAGGAAGTCTCGCAGAATTGTTTTGTTTTTGATGTTGTCAAGTTCAAAAAATTGAAGAAGTCTCGCAGAATCCCTTCGTTTTGGATGTTGTCAAGTTCAAAAAATGAAGAAGTCTCGCAGAATTGTTTCGTTTTTGACGTTGTTAAGTTCTAAAATTGGGGAAGTCGTGCAGAATTGCTTAGGTTTCAAGCTTGCAGATAGACAGGTGGATACACTCGTGGAGAGAGAAAGAGAGAGAGAGAGAGAGATAGATAGATAGATAGAAACATAGATAGATCGGTAGATATGTAGGTTGATAGTCAGAGAAAGAGAGAGAAAGAGAGAGAGAAAGAGGGAGAGAGATCAATCAACTTTCGATCCATCAGTGGCTTCGCTCTGCCATCCCCGATTCACAACAACCAACCTCTCCTATAGGTTTCCTATTTTTGAAACTTCCGCCACCGCCTTGTGCGGTACTACTGGTAATGATATCCATGAATCCATGAGCGCAATGATATGCATAGAAAGTCGAAGGGTCTAAAATGATCCATTCTAGAACCTTTGCCGAGTGGTCGCCAGGTCCAGCCATTCCAGACCGTCAGTACTTGAGGGTATACATAAAGTACATGATCCAACAACGCAAGCCACTGCAACAGAGAGGAAAAATATAGATGTGCTGCTGGTGAACTTCTTCAGCCGAGAGGAAAAAACAAATCAACAGTCAACATATATAAATAAATATATATATATATAAATAGATAATGAGGGTGTAGAATAGTTTTCGGATCATTTTTGCCTCAGGTTTGGAGTTTTTTTGGCTTTCTTTCCCGGTACCATTTGCATTGTATTTGCGACAGTTTGGAGCTAGAACCTGTCATTTTGCATGGTAATATTTTGTCACATTTTGGCATTTCAACCTCTCATTTGCATGGTATTTGCTACATTTTGGTGCTTCAAACGTTCATGTGGTTCTCTTGAAGGTTCTTTAGGCTTTCAATTAGGGTTTCATTTAAGGATTCATTTCGGGTTTCATTTAGGGTTTTATTTAAGGCTTCATTTGGGGTTTCATTTAGGGTCAGGGTTTCTTAGAGTTTCATTTAGTTTTTTTTGTTCCGGTTTCATGTAGGTTTTCTGATCGGAATTTCTTATCAGGAGTTCTAAACGTTCAAATCAGTTTCTTTAGGGCTTCTTTAGGGTTCCATTTAGGGTTTCTGTGGGGTTTCGGTTTGGTTTTCACTTAGGATCTCATTTAAGGTTTCTTTAGGGTTTCATTTAGAGTTTCTTTAGAGTTTCATTTAAGGTTTCTTTAGTTTCAATTTAAGGTTTCATTCAGGAGTTCATTTAAGTTTTCTTTAGGGTTTCATTCCAGGGTTTCTTATCAGGATTTCTTTTCACGATTTCAAAACGTTCAAGTGGGTTCCTTTAGGGTTCCTTTAGGGTTTCATTTAGGGTGTAATTTAGGGTTTCTTTGGGGTTTCTTTAGGATTTCATGTAGGATTTCTTTAGGGTTTCATTTAGGGTTTTATTTAGGGTTTCTTTAGGGTGTCAATTTAGGGTTTCAAGCTAAGGTGTCAGTCAAAGTTTTTTTTTAAGGGTTTCATTTAGGATTTCATTTAGGGTTTCTTTGGGATGTCATTTACGGTGTTGTTTAAAGTTTCTTTAGGGTTTCACTTACGGTTTCTTTTGGATTAATTTATGGTTTCTTTAGGGTTCATTTAGGGCTTCGTGTAGGGTTTCTTATCAGGATTTCTTTGGGTTTCACCTAGGGTCTCTCTAGGGTTTCATTTAGGATACAAACAGAACAGAATAAAGCAAAAGAACATGAAAAACAAAGAGACAGTAAAAACAGGAAGCAAAGAAGCAAAGAAGCATGGAAACCAGAGAAGCAGAAAAGCAAAGAAGCAGGAAAAGCAAAAAGCAGAAAGCAAAGAAGCAGGAAAAGCAGAGAAGCAGGGAACAAAAGCAGAGAAGCAAAAAGCAGAGAAGCACAGAAGCAGAAAAGCAGAAAAGCAGAGGAGCAAAAAATTAGAGAAACAGGAAAGCATAGAACCAGGAACCCAAACAAAAATCCAAAACCTGCCGCGAAAAAAACATCCAAAAACAAAAGGCCCTCCTATATATATATATATATACGTATATGTGTTCTAGACTATGCATGTATAAATTGTGATGTGGGCTACCCGCCGCACCAGCCAAAAGGACACCTACAGTGATGTCAAGAGAAGTCCTGAAAATGTTGCAATGCAACCTTTGTGAGTCAACAATCCACAATATGCAATGATCTATGCAATGCAACGTCATGCGAAGCAACGTCATGCAGTGCAAAGTCATGCAAGCAACGTCACGCAGTGCAACCTTATGCGAAGCAACGTCATGCAGCGCAACGTCATGCGAAACAACGTCATGCAGTGCAGCGTCATGCAAAGCAACGTCATGCAGTGCAACGTCATGCGAAGAAACGTCATGCAGTGCAACGTCATGCGAAGCAACGTCATGCAGTCCAACGTCATGCGAAGCAACGTCATGCAGTGCAATTCATGCGAAGCAACGTCATGCAGTTCATGCAGTGTCATGCAGTGTCATGCAATGCAACGTGATGCTATGCTCTGTCATCATGCCATGCACTGTCAAACCATGCGCTGTCATGCAGTGTCATGCAATGCAACGTGATGCTATGCTCTGTCATCATGCCATGCACTGTCATACAATGCGCTGTCATGCAGTGTCATGCAATGCAACGTAATGCTATACTCTGTCATCATGCCATGCACTGTCATACCATGCGCTGTCATGCAGTGTCATGCAATGCAACGTGATGCTATGCTCTGTCATCATGCCATGCACTGTCATACAATGCACTGTCATGCAGTGTCATGCAATGCAACGTGATGCTATGCTCTGTCATCATGCCATGCACTGTCATACAATGCGCTGTCATGCAGTGTCATGCAATGCAACGTGATGCTATGCTCTGTCATCATGCCATGCACTGTCAAACAATTCGCTGTCATGCAGTGTCATGCAATGCAACGTGATGCTATGCTCTGTCATCATGCCATGCACTGTCATACAATGCGCTGTCATGCAGTATCATGCAATGCAACGTGATGCTATGCGCTGTCATCATGCCATGCACTGTCATACAATGCGCTGTCATGCAATGCAGTGTCATGCAATGCAAGGTCATGCCATGCTCTGTCATCATGCCATGCACTGTCATACAATGCGCTGTCATGGAATGCAGCGTCATGCAGTGCCCTGTCATGCAATGCGACGTCATACAATGGGCTGACATGCAATGCAACATGATGGAATGCAACGTCTTTCGCACAATGTGCTGCCATGCAATGCAACGTCATGCAATGCGCTGTCATCATACCATGCACTGTCATACAATGTGCTGTCATGGAATGCAGTGTCATGCAATGCAACGTCATGCAATGCACTGTCATCATGCCATGCACTGTCATACAATGCGCTGTCATGCAGTGTCATGCAATGCAACGTGATGCTATGCTCTGTCATCATGCCATGCACAGTCATACAATGCGCTTTCATGGAATGCAGCGTCATGCAGTGCCCTGCAATGCAACATGTTGGAATGCAACGTCTGTCGCACAATGCACTGTCATGCAATGCACTGTCATCCCATGCTCTGTCATCATGCCATGCACTGTCATACAATGCGCTGTCATGGAATGCAGTGTCATGCAATGCAACGTCATGCAATGCACTGTCATCATGCCATGCCCTGTCACACAATGGGCTGTCAATTCAGTGTCATGCAATGCAACGTCATGCAATGCGCTGTCATCATGCCATGCACTGTCATACAATGCGCTGTCATGGAATGCAGCGTCATGCAGTGCCCTGTCATGCAATGCAACGTCATACAATGGGCTGACATGCAATGTAACATGATGGAATGCAACGTCTGTCGCACAATGTGCTGCCATGCAATGCAACGTCATGCAATGCGCTGTCATCATACCATGCACTGTCATACAATCTGCTGTCCTGGAATGCAGTGTCATGCAATGCAACGTGATGCTATGCTCTGTCATCATGCCATGCACTGTCAAACCATGCGCTGTCATGCAGTGTCATGCAATGCAACGTGATGCTATGCACTGTCATCATGCCATGCACTGTCATACAATGCACTGTCATGCAGTGCCATGCAATGCAACGTGATGCTATGCTCTGTCATCATGCCATGCACTGTCATACAATGCACTGTCATGCAGTGTCATGCAATGCAACGTGATGCTATGCTCTGTCATCATGCCATGCACTGTCATACAATGCGCTGTCATGCAGTGTCATGCAATGCAACGTGATGCTATGCTCTGTCATCATGCCATGCAGTGTCATACAATGCGCTGTCATGCAATGCAGTGTCATGCAGTGTCATGCAATGCAACGTGATGCTATGCTCTGTCATCATGCCATGCACTGTCATACAATGCGCTGTCATGGAATGCAGCGTCATGCAGTGCCCTGTCATGCAATGCGATGTCATACAATGGGCTGACATGCAATGCAACATGATGGAATGCAACGTCTGTCGCACAATGTGCTGTCATGCAATGCAACGTCATGCAATGCGCTGTCATCATACCATGCACTGTCATACAATGTGCTGTCATGAAATGCAGTGTCATGCAATGCAACGTCATGCAATGCTCTGTCATCATGCCATGCACTGTCAAACCATGCGCTGTCATGCAGTGTCATGCAATGCAACGTGATGCTATGCTCTGTCATCATGCCATGCACTGTCATACAATGCACTGTCATGGAATGCAGCGTCATGCAGTGCCCTGTCATGCAATGCGATGTCATACAATGGGCTGACATGCAATGCAACATGATGGAATGCAACGTCTGTCGCACAATGTGCTGTCATGCAATGCAACGTCATGCAATGCGCTGTCATCATACCATGCACTGTCATACAATGTGCTGTCATGGAATGCAGTGTCATGCAATGCAACGTCATGCAATGCTCTGTCATCATGCCATGCACTGTCAAACCATGCCCTGTCATGCAGTGTCATGCAATGCAACGTGATGCTATGCTCTGTCATCATGCCATGCACTGTCGTACAATGCGCTGTCATGGAATGCAGCGTCATGCAGTGCCCTGTCATGCAATGCAATGTCATACAATGGGCTGACATGCAATGCAACATGATGGAATGCAACATCTGTCGCACAATGCACTGTCATGCAATGCACTGTCATGCCATGCTCTGTCATCATGCCATGCACTGTCATACAATGCGCTGTCATGGAATGCAGTGTCATGCAATGCAACGTCATGCAATGCACTGTCATCATGCCATGCCCTGTCACACAATGGGCTGTCAATTCAGTGTCATGCAATGCAACATCATGCAATGCGCTGTCATCATGCCATGCGCTGTCATACAATGCGCTGTCATGGAATGCAGCGTCATGCAGTGCCCTGTCAGGCAATGCAATGGCATACAATGGGCTGACATGCAATGCAACATGATGGAATGCAACGTCTGTCGCACAATGTGCTGCCATGCAATGCAACGTCATGCAATGCGCTGTCATCATACCATGCACTGTCATACAATCTGCTGTCCTGGAATGCAGTGTCATGCAATGCAACGTCATGCAATGCACTGTCATCATGCCATGCCCTGTCACACAATGGGCTGTCAATTCAGTGTCATGCAATGCAACGTCATGCAATGCTCTGTCATCATGCCATGCACTGTCATACAATGCGCTGTCATGGAATGCAGTGTCAAGCACTGCAACGTCATCATGCCATGCCCTGTCATACAATGGGCTGCGATGCAATGCAACATGATGGAATGCAACGTCTGTCTCACAATGTGCTGTCATCATGCCATGCACTGTCATACAATGGGTTGTCAATGCAGTGTCATTCAATGCAAGGTCATGCCATGCACTGTCATCATGCCATATCATGCCATACACTGTCATACAATGGGCTGTCATGCAGTGCAACATGATGGAGTGCAGCGTCTGTCACACAATGTGCTGTCATGCAATCAATGCGCAGGTATATTCTTGGAATCTGTCTGAATACACTCGGGAATGGGTTAGACGAGAAAAAAATGAACGACATGGAAGACGCCCTGTTTAGATACGCAATGGCTGTCTGCAGAAGACTTGGAGGTTCCGTCAAATCACAAGACAAAGGTGTGGCATCTATAAATCTAGCACAAGCGGCTCTAAAAATGCGTTGGAACAACATGGACGACGCACTGTTGGAAAACCCAACGGATCTTTGGAATCTATTCGCATGAGACTTGGAGGTTGCGTCAAATAAGGGAGAAGTGCGGCATCTATCTAGCACAAACGGCTCTGAAAGCGCTGTTGAACAATGCGGAAGACCCATTCTTTGAACACCCAACGGATTCTTGGAATCTATCTGCAGAAGACTTGGAGGTTCCATCAAATTATAAGACAAAGGTGTGGCATTTGTATATCTAGCACAAGCGGCTCTGAAAATGCCTTTGAACACCGTGGAAGACCCACAGTTCAACAAGCAAGCGGGCGACCAATTTCGCAGAATTGTTTGGGAACTTGTCTCAACAAAAAAATGGTTGCATCGACTCGGCACAACAAACTGAGCCATGTGTTTCACAACATGTTCTCGGAACCAGTGCCAGGAATTTGAAGCATCTTGTGAGCAGTAGATTGATTGGGGAGCGCTTGACAGCAGAAAACTTGTCATAACTTAAAGGGCGTGAAAGCACGGAAGCATTTTGGACGATCGGCCTTAAGATTTTTAAAGGTTCCAGCGGCAAAAAAACAAGCTTTCTTCACCACAATAGGAAACCATAGGTTCAAATCAGCCAATGGCCAACGGCCAAAACTAGAAAAACCCAACAAACCCTGCCCGCCGCCACGCCTTTTGTTTGCGTCCCACCGGCCAGCCCGACTAGGCTTGCTCGCAACGGTCCAGCCGGAAAATGAAAGAAGGCTTAGGCCAAGCTCACTCACCGTGAGTCCGGCACACCCTCCCCGGTTCTTGCGAGTGTGTCCGGCCCAGCCAATAAAAAGAGGCCCAGCACTCACCATCTTGAGGCCGCGGAAGCAAAGCTTCCTCGAAAGGTTCACCCGAAGGTTCCCCCCACGGGCGCTGCCAAGATGAGGTCCACACAAGCCGTCCCCAGATCGCTGGGTGGCGCTCCTGCACGGTCAACCGCGAGACCCCACCCCCACCCCCACCAGGCATGTGGTATACAGACCGAAACCTGCACACAGGGCCAGCGAAGCTGCCTTTTGTGCCACATGCCCAGCGAAGGCAGGCTGACTAACAAATCCCAACCAGCCCGAAGCAAGCAAGTCCAGCCAGCCCAGCCAGCAAGACACAAAACTTCACCGCAACACAGCAATCGCAAGTCAAAATCCAGTGGTTGGAGGCTCTGTGGACCTAACTTGGCACCAAGGCAATTTCTTTTTCAAGGACGGAAAGTGCTAGTGAGCTTTTTTCGGAAGAATCAGTCTACGAACATGAACTCATCTAGTCTGTCTTCCAGCCATGAGTGACATCGGTGCTTGGCCAGCTACTCACAGATCCCAAACACCTGACTCAAGTTTCAAACCATCAATTGCTGATGACAAGCTGTTCTTGTTCGATTTGTGTTGATTGCTCTACGGTATCTTTTTGAGCCCTTTTGTCAATTCATACAACATCCGGAAACCTTCCGACTGCGCATTGACTGTGGCTGTGACCCGTCGTCTCATCTCACCTTTTCCTAAACATGTTTGTGGGGTGAACTCAGACTGCAAAATGTGAGGGTTGCTGATACTTTGATGCATGCATTGGGGCGATGAATCTCTCTGCGCCAACAAAGTGATACATACACATACACATGGATATGTATGTGTATATATATATATTTATAGACACATTTTGTGTATGTCAAGTGTAATATGCTATAATTGATAATTAATAAACATTTGATGGCATGTGCATGTATTGTAATCTGTAGGTGAGATTGTGTGCGGACATCTCCTGCAAAGAATTGTTGCGATATATTCCAAAGCAGCTGAGCAAATCACTCAAACGCCAGTGTCGCAGTGCATGTCAGCCGTGGGATCTGCGCAGGAATCTGCGCAGAGGTATTGGATTTGATCAAACTTCCTGTTTCAGCCGGGATTATTTGCCAGCTAACGAATGCTCGTATCACACTCCCATGGCAGAAAGACCTTTAGCGACGAAAAGTAAACCTTTGGAAACGCTCATGAAAGACCAAAGTAATTGGGCTGCACTGCTTCAACAAAAACATGTTGTGAAAAATAATTTGGTCAAAGTGCATTGTATTCACTATCGCTACTCAAGTCATTCAACGATATTCAAAGACGGCTAGCCTCAAGCGGGCTTGAGATCTGACCTGCCGAAGGCTTTGGGGCATCTGGCTCTTACAAAATGGATCAAAATGGCACTGTCAGACTTCATCCTTTTGGGAGGTGAACGGCATCGAACGGCTAAACCTCCGCTTTCCGATAAATCAACTTGTGACCAACTTTGAAATCATTCCCACACTCAATCTCAGTGGGTTTCCGTGCGAAAAAAATGTAAACATGTTTAACCTTCTTTTTGGTTGGGTTCGCGCGCGATTTTTGGGTAAAAAAATGGAGGGCCCCTGTGCGCGCGAACCGAACCAAAAAAATAGTTTAATGTAAACGCTTGTTGAGTTAGCACTGCACCAGCCCTGCATGTGCAGAGGCTACTTACACCGGAATGACCAGAAGACCCAAAATTGCACCGAATTTGTCCCAATGACAAGACAATCTCAGGCATGTGCAAATACGAGTGGCCATTTAGATCCATTTGGCCCAATGTACGTGGGGCAAATACCGTGTACACAACAGCAGCAAATGACTACCAGCCCCCCGACTGCATGCAACTGTTACGCAAAGTTTTCGATGTTTTTGCCTATCTTCAAGGATGTGCCCACACAAGCTGACGGCGGCCTGTTATGGATGCCAACTTATGCTCGAGGCTTGCGGTACTTTGGGTACATGGGTATGGGTCAAAATTAGGTACCCCAAAATTATGGATGGTTAATACTAAACTAGACTAACATCTGTGGTCCCCTAGGTCTTCCATTTTGACCCACATCCACATAGCCGTAAGCGCAGCAAAGACCATGTTGTCTGCTTACACCTTCTGGCCACAATCTTGTCCCAGAACAGTGGGTCGATGGGCAAACAACGTTCTATTTCTCCCCCCCGCGCGTTTTCCTTGCAGAGAATGTCCGCCCTCTTGTCGTATTGTCTCCCCATATGCGGGCATATGTTGGATGTGTGTCTCCGACTTCCCGAGGCCGTAAAAGTATGTAAAAGTAACCTCATCAAAACTCGAAAAAATCAGATCTTATTCCGCCGGCCCCGGCCGAAGCAAGGGGGAGCGCGCTAGGGAATAGGAGATTATGAACAACAACTTGAACAACAACTTGAACAACAACTTGAAAAACAACTTGAACAACAACCTGAACAACCACAACCGCAACGACCAACGACCAACAACCAAAATCAAACAACAAACAGCAAACCACCACCACCACCAACAACAACAACAGCAACAGCAGCAACAACAACAACAACAACAACAACAACAAGAACAAGAACAACAACAAAAAAACCATCAACATCAACATCAACATCAACATCAACAACAAAAAACAAGAAAAACAACGAGAACCACAACCACAACAACCAACAACAACAACAAGAAGAAGAAGAAGAACAAGAACAACATCTTCTCGGACATTCGTCTCATAGTCACGCACGCGTGTGAGACCGGTGCGCACGCCGACGAGTGTTTCGTGAGCGCGTGGACCGTTGCTGATAACTAATTAAATGCAGGCACCCGCAATGACAATAGGCGCGGGGAAAAAGCGAATTGGGCAGAAAGGTCCTGCAAAGCCACCGACGACAAGAGGACACGCCCGTTGAATCCAGGACAGTCAAAACACGCACCAAACGTGCGAACGGACCTGACCTGGGACAGGTGCCGGGACCAAGGCACCGCAACACCTGCCTTGAGGATAGCATCGAAAGTACGCTTCCAAGTACGGAACATCGTCGCGAAAGATGGAATTGCGAACTCCAAAGTAGGGTCATCCTGAACCCAAAGCCATTCATGATAGTGCAAAAAGGCCGGGAGCGCCAACGTATCATGAATATAGCCCCAAAAAAGTTCAAGCCACGAAGTGTCCTGAAGCTGACCCAAGCTACCAGCGTCGGCAGCCGGGGCCCAACGGATCTCCCGCATCCAATTAATGAGGGACCTTGCAAAACCCTGGTGACAAACAACGGGGTGGATGTCATGTTCGAACTTTAACACGGACCTGGAACCCACCAGGCTGGCAGTCCCGACCACGACTGGTTGACGCGCAACCGGGGCGTCCCTGTCATTCGCGAAGAGAAGGGCAACCCCTGCCTGGAAAGAGAACAGGTCCTTGGCCGTAACGAGCTTGAAACGGAAGTCTTTCACAACGTGCTGAAAAAGAGGGGTGAAGTGGCCACACAAAGACTGCTTGGCAGCAAGGTCAACCCAGTGGTTGAACCACGCGTGGACCTTACACATTCCGACAGCAGTGCGGTAGTTGACATGCCCTTTGATCCACCGCACCCGCACATCCTCGAGATCCATTCCCCGAACAACAGAAAGAAAGTGAGCCCACAAATCACAAATCCTTGTTGTCGACTGGTAGCACCGGTGAAAGGCCTTCCTTAAGCTGCAACAACAGCCTGGTGGCAATACGGCAAACAGACAGAGAGTCAGTGTAGACCACAGCCTTCCTAGCGGAGCTCAGGGCACACGACACCGCCAGGAGCTCCGCCCGAAAAATAGTCTGACAACACCCTGGGAGTATACCATGCCAAACAATCTGAAATGTACCGTCAGGGAGGGCCTTGAGAACAGCTCCCGAAGCAACCCGAACAACCGCATGCCGGGGGAACAAACAAGCCCCATCAGTGTACAAAACCTGAACATCAGGAGAGTCGCACCTTGGAATGTGAGGCAGGGAAAAGGTGTCCAACCAGGCCTGCCATTCACGCCACCCATCCGGTTCCTGAAACAACCCAAAGGCAGTCGTGAACTCAGGCAACTCATCCCACTGACGCATCAGAGCAGGGAACACCGTCCGCCAGGCGGCGGACCTGGGGCATTCTCGCAGGCGGTGAACTCTGGAATCAGGCGAACCACAATGCGCGCAAAGCGCTGCAGACGCTTCAATATGCTTTGTGAATTCCCCTGAGAAGAAGGCCCCCACCTGTTGCTGCAACACCAAGGCCTTTTCGAAGGGCAGTAA
>CAMXCT020003108.1:50735-58648 GCA_947184155.2 Cladocopium goreaui | reverse complement strand
CCCATCAGTGTACAAAACCTGAACATCAGGAGAGTCGCACCTTGGAATGTGAGGCAGGGAAAAGGTGTCCAACCAGGCCTGCCATTCACGCCACCCATCCGGTTCCTGAAACAACCAAAAGGCAGTCGTGAACTCAGGCAACTCATCCCACTGACGCATCAGAGCAGGGAACACCGTCCGCCAGGCGGCGGACCTGGGGCATTCTCGCAGGCGGTGAACTCTGGAATCAGGCGAACCACAATGCGCGCAAAGCGCTGCAGACGCTTCAATATGCTTTGTGAATTCCCCTGAGAAGAAGGCCCCCACCTGTTGCTGCAACACCAAGGCCTTTTCGAAGGGCAGTAAGTGCCGGGTGTTCTGCGAAAGGGGCACACAAACGTTCTCAAGTTCCGTGAGATATTTACGGTGCCGGACCTGAGCGGCAACCTTCTCAGTCCAGGTGGAAAGGACGAGGGCCTGAACATGCTTCAGGGGCGTCAAACAAATATGAAAAACCCTACCAGCAACGTCAGCGAAAATCCCATCACCGACAAACGACCAGCCGATGGCCCCCAGCGCATGCACCAACAGCCTGGAGGGACCGGGTCTGCAGGAGTGCAGGTGAAGCCCATCAAGGAAGAACTGGGCCAAAGCCGGAAGTTCCTTAATAACTTGTCTGAAAAGCTGCAACCGGTTCACCGCCAAGATAAACTCCGGGTCAACACATCTGTAGGAGGCCAGCAAACACGCCAACCAGGGTGACGCACCTTTGGGCCTACACCCGATTGCCCGTGCCGCACCGGAACGCAAACGTTGCATGACCGTTTTAGGCGCAGACGACGTTTCCGCCGCATGCAAAGCATGTGGAAAGATACCCGACAGCAACAACCGGGTTTTACGAAAAACAGAGCCCGGCAAACCATGTAACCTGGACATGCGGCCAAGGCCGGAAGTCGTCCTTTTGTTCCTTTCTCTGGCGGCCTTCCTGCAACAATATGAAATATCTGCCCCCAGTTCACGGGCCTGCAATTTGACTGGGACCTTTTGTTCCAGGAAAAAGGCCGCACGGAGCCTACGCCTGCCTGCAGCACAGATTGACCAAAACCAACACTTGGAGGGTGAGACCAAAAGCTGACACAAGTCTAGAAACTTCTCGACCACAGGGATGGCACGCAACAACTCAATCGCGGACCTGGCGACCAGCTCCCAATTATCAGCATAAGTCATGCAAATGACCTTGGCCGGGCCCCTTTGCACAAAATGGTCAAAAGCCTTCGCAAAGACAAACATCCCCACCACACTTAACGGATCTCCTTCCGGAATGCCCGTGACGGAGCCAGCGCGACCGAAGACAGCCCCTTCAACCAGCACGGTCCGAGAGAGTTGGCGAAGCATGGCGAGCCAGGTGTCAACCACCTGAACGGGGAACCCAAACCTCACCATGAGAGCCTTCAACAGGTTCCTATCCAAGATATTGAAACACTTGGTAATGTCAAGCACCAAGCCTGCCATCGATGCCTTCGCCGCAACCTTCCGAGCAATGAGGTCACTGAGGAAAGTCCAGATTGCCCTGGTACTAAGGCTATAGGGGACACAAGCGGTTTGGCAATATCCTTCGCATGCACCATGAATTGTGCAGTACGCACCCGGCTCCAGATCCGGTAACAGACCCCCGCAACGGTGATTGGCCTGATGCAAGACCAAGTGGGGCACACGTCATCATTTTTCCGAAGCAGGATCAAAGCCCACGTGGAAAGCTGTTCAGGCCACTGATTAAGGGCTTCAACCGCCCGAAAAAGCCTCAAGAGGAGTTCAGTAAACCCGTCCGACAGCCATGAAAGTTCCTGCACTGACCATCCATCAGCCCCACGCATCGTCCGTTTACGCGCCGACTTGAGTGCCTTGTGCCAGTCGGAAAGGCAAAGCGGCTGATGTAAAATGGGAGGAATCTGCGGCAACGCTTGAACAACTTCACAAATGGATTCCGTCGACACCTGCGGCCTATTCCAAAAGGTATTCCATTGCTCGAGAAAGTGCGAGGACCAAACCTCCGGTTCCGCAGAAACGAAGGAGCGAAACAGGGAAGATGCCTCTCGACGAGTGAGAAGGCGATCCACCTGTACAAAATCCTCGCTCTGTGTCAAAACCTTCACACTTAGTCGTTCACCCAGCAAAGTACAGCCAGTGGGGAAGTCTTGAGGGTTAAGGACCTTAATCCAAGCCTTGCCAGCCTGGCTCCATCGCTGGGGTGCAAGCTTCAGTGGAATCTGAACAGTCATGTCCACCACGGGTGGTTTCTTGGGTTCCCTGACCAAGCGAAAAGGGAGGGATCCTCCCTCTGCGACCCAGGACTTCTCGACCTGCTCATTAAAAGACAGCCTTTTTTGTCGCCAAACCTCGGTCGAACACCGATTGGCGAAGTCCATGACCGCAATTTTAATTTTGGAGACCTGCTCAATCGATGGGCAATCCTGCCAAGGAATCTGTGCCTGCGTGACGACCCAATGCGGGAAGGATTTGCCAAAACCTGAGGACGCCACAATAGCGGACCAAACCTGATGCGTTTCGGGTACAATGGCCTGCCCACAAGGTTGTAACGCCTTGCGCATCAATCTCTCAAGGCTCTGCAACCGACGGCCTTGCTTTTGGACTTGCCTGACTCGCAAGGCCACCGCAGGGAATTTGACACGAAAATCATCAGGCCGCCCTTGTTTAAACCTTGGGGCAGCCAAAACTCTTTTGACCGGCACTGGTTTACACGCTCGACCCAGATATTTACGTCCCGGCCTTGCACCGTTCACTGTAGCAGCCTGCCGTAATGTTTCTTCTGCACTTTTAGACCAGAGTCCAAAAGCGAGTGACAAATCCTGTTGCGTAATGGCATGCTCAATATGTGAATAAACTTCCGGAGGAACCTGGGCGGTCTGAACCTGATGTGTATCAACCTCCAGATCGTCGAATGCCCGAGGGAGCATCCATTTCCAGACCTGTGGGTTTGTTGAGGGGATGTCGAACCGACCCACCAAAACCGCGTGACTATCCAAGTCAGTCGTGTGTGAAACAGACATACCTGTCAAAAAGCGAGAAAAGTCAGGGTTGCCAAACTGGAAAGTGTGGCGTGTCGCACCTTTACACGTGGGGTCCAACTTGGCGCCAAACCTACTATGTGCCAACTCGTGCATGTCAGCCCAACCATCTGCGTTCAGCTCACGGAGCACATCGAAAGCTCGCCAGCTGATATTCATGTCACCTGTAATGACAATGGGCCCCTGAATTGTCTCAGCGATCTGAACCACCCAAGCCAAGATCTCGGAATTCAACATGTATTTATGGCTACCAACGACCGCATTGGGGAAAAGGTAGACCGTGAAGACATGGAGCGGGACCTGGAAAACCTGAACAACAGTATAAAGCAGACGCTGTGAGGACCAGGCCTGTCGCGGCAAAAACTGCGGTCGAGGCGTAAAAGCGGGGAAGACACTTGCAACACAGACTCCCCTGCTAAGGCCTCGGAAAGAACCAAGAGCACTGGAGACCTGAAACTTGTCTGGAACTGGGTCCGAACAGGACAGATTGAAACCAAAACCTTTGAACTCGGAATAAAGGGCGGGCAGAGCCCTCCTTGTGTGGGAAGTTTCACTGAACGCGACAACCTGGCACTCCCACTCGCGCACCATATCCCCCTTGCCCAAAAGTTGGGTGGGATTTGTTGTCGCGAATTGAAGCGAGACCTATGGAACAGCCTCGGCGACACGCCGGGACTTAGGGGAGTTACTCAAAATCTCCTTCAATTCATTGTATCCAGTGACATATTCCGTCCTCAATTCCGAGATAGCTTTCGTGTTGGCTTTCTCGAGCTGGCCAAAGCATGATTGTTGATTCGCCATGAGCTTGGCAAACATGGCCTCGACCTTCGCATCAAATTGTGATTCCTGAGCATTGACCCTCGCGTCGATAGCCTGCATATTTGTCTTGACTTCAGCCAAAGATGCAGCAGTTTCCGCATGCGTCTGAACGACCTGGGCCGCAAGTTCAGCAACACGATTTTCAAGCTGATCGAATTTGGCTGGGACCGCACCTTGTGACGGCGCACTGGCCTGTGGGGCAGATGTTGCAAGTTTGGCAAGTGTGGGTCGTAACCTGCGTGCCGTGGTGGCAACGACATCGTGTGTATCCTTGGATTCCTGCTCAATCACCAACACCACTGAACCTCGGATAGGAAAAGATCTTGTGGGTGGTGAGACAGAACTCGTAATTGTCCAAGCCTTGATACCAGCCGAACGCAAAACTTTGACCGGCCAATTCAAAGCTCTCAATGCCTGCTTCAAAGTAGACCTGGTACAGTCATCAGGAACACCCAACAGTTGAAAGCGCCTTGAGCCTCCTTCGTCGGAATCGCTTGACTCAGGTGCCTGTGGGAAAATTCTCTTTTTCAACAGCTTGTATTCAGTGGCAAGGACCCGAACTCCAATACCATGTTTGGACCTGGTCAAACCGAGTGAAGTCGACAGGGATGCCTGAACTGATCTTGCTTCCTGCAATGTGTGACCCCTGAGGAGAATGGACCGATAACGCAAATCTGGTCCTTTGTCGGCACTACGAGGATTCGGGTAGAATCCTGACATGCCTCCCAGTCTCAAAAGTGCATCAACTTTGCTTTTCTCAACTTTAACAAAACCATGAAAATATTCCGCCTCCGACGCAATAGCCTTTTTACCACGAGTGAAGAAGGCCTGACTCCAGGTCTGCGCAATGGCATCGAGCGCGAAACCAAGCTGCTTGAGAAAGATACTGATACCTTCTTCCGAAAGCACCTTCCATTTGTCACCTGCTTCATTCCTATAGATGTGCACCTGTGTCACTGCTTGGCTAGACACAGACTCCTGAAACGCCAGAACCGAAGTAGAACGAGTTTCTACTTTCTCATCCCCCGTTTGCACAATAGTGCACCTGAGTGCTACCGGGTGATTTTGCAACCAACCTGGCACAAGCAGTATTTCTGCTTTTCCTGAGTATTGCCTTGATATCTCTTCACCCGCGGCACCAACCACAAGAACCGCAGAGGCCGTAACACACAAGTTGGTCTTGGTGACGGTATCGAGATCCACAAAATCCTCAAAACGAACGATGTAGATTCCCGGCCATCCCTGCAGAAGTTGTGCGAATTCGATCTGTGGTAGGGGCTGCTGGTTCAAATGAAAAAAGGACAAGTCAACTCGAGCCGTGTGTGCCTGTTTACGGGTACGGCGGTCGGTCGTGGGTGCATCAGTGTCACCAACTGCAGCTTTGCCATACCTTGCCCAAGGGTCGTTGTCAAAGACGAGATCCTTCTTGTTTTCCTTGGACCTGTGTTCAGGTGGTATAAGCACTATTCCTGCGGCCGAGGCTTCATGTTTCAAGGTAGGCCAAACAGCTTTGGAATCAAGGATTTGCTTGCACCTTTTTTGTCCAAACTTGTCAATGAGTGTGTTCGCCTGAACCTTCACGTTACCCGATGGATGTCCATGCGCAACCAACAAGGTTTGCAGTTGTTCAGAGACAGCAGCCAGTGCACCTGGTGCTCCTCCAGGCAAACAGAAGAACCTGGCTCCCAAGGGCCCAAACGCATCCGCAGTCACAATGGGAACATCAGAATGGATCGGTTTGCCATTGGCAAAAATCCTGACTCCGGCTCGTCCACTGGTGTGCATGCTGGAGATCAACTGTTGGACCTGAAACACACTAGTCAATGGATCAAGCAAAAATGTCCCATACGGGTGGATCTGGAAAGGCTGGGGCCAGAATTCAACCTGATACGAGCGCCCAAGGAATGGGAAGGATGAGACATCAACTTTGACACCATCGGGGGTTGTGGTGACAAAAGGTCGCTGACCCGTTCGAAAAGAAAAGGTTTCATTCACCGCATCCTCAATGGTAGCACCATTCCGAAACTTCCAGAAACGGATTTCACCTGCAGAGGTAAATGGGATCTCTGTTGCCAAGTTACAAAGGGACAAACCTGAAACGACGTCAAGGTCAAGAAAATGGTGATCGACCCACATCCAAGCAGGGATTTCAAAGGGAAGCTTCAGGGGGTCACTGCAAAGTGCCTTTAACGCGAACAGCGGGTGAAGGCCGGGCCACTGAAGAATCACACGGATTTCCCCCTGAATCAAAATGACCTCCATGGATCGAAGCCTGGCGAAAATGATGGCACGATCGTCACAGAGAACACGTGCCACTTCTAAGATACCACATTGCCTCACAGACGGAAGAAGGGCCAAGCAACTCAAATCGCCAGACATGCCAGCCTCAACTGGCAATGGGAAAAGCTGAGCTTGCAGGTGCACATAGTGTGCAGGGTGCACAACGACCCCGAAAGACCTGTCAATACGGCAGTCCACAAGTTTCCAATGAGCATCCATAAGAACCCTAGTGGTCAACCGCAAGGGAATCTGTTCAAAAAGCCAAGCACGAACAAGTCGACGAATGGCGCCCCCATCGAACGGCAGGTCCGATACCGACGCAAGCGCAATCAAGGCCTGGGGGGGGAGACGGCATTTCCAACACAGGACATCGCGAGATCAAGGTCCTGTGGCAAGCAAAGGCTGGAAGAAAAACCGAGCGCACGCGCTCCCTCAAACATGTCCAAAAACCTAACCCCACCCGGGGAGCCAGGTTCACGCAACAACCAAGTGAGGATACCCTTCCTGGACAAATGAGTTGACGACAGCCGAGATTGACGCCTGTATGACGCAACAAGAGTAGGTAAGGTATCTCTGCAAACAACTCGCAGGTCAAGGACGCCAGCACCGTCACGGACACCTTTCATCAGAGCATCAAGCCTGAGCGGGTCAGGCAAAAGGCTTCTTTTGGAAAGTAAATCCCTCACCTGAAGGGGGACTTGCGTTTGCTCCATGGCAACCTGGTCAACGACCCTGAAGTCAACCGATTTCGCACGACAATTGGAAATGGCGCGGAGTTCGTCAAACTTCTCTTGGACTTGTCCTACCCCAAAGAGAAGGAAGCACCTGTTGCGAGCCATATACCCCAATTGAGCCAAATCAGACTTGACGACCTTACATGGCGTAGGCAGCCGATGCAACAGAGCCTGGACTAATTTCCAGTGCGGGTGTTCCAGCCCTGGTACATTCTCCATTGCCGCTTGGGAAATACCAAACAAGTACATGATACCTAGGGAATGCACCAACAGCCGCCCAAACGGGTGATTCAGTCCTTGGCCTCTACCAGCTTGTGACCAGGGCTGACAAGGAGTCGACCAGCCCAGACCTGTGAAAGGACAAACAAGGGTAGTAATCCACCAACGTGGGTCCAAGACGTCACCAGCCAAAACCGCATCCTCAACATTGGGGTCAGTGACAAAACAGTCAACATCAACCAAAGGTCGTTGCGTAGAAGCTGACAAGGCCGCCGCAACAACGGGGTCAATTTCAACTGAAAAGACTGGGACCTTGGTGGGGGAAAGTGCATTGATTGCTTGTCCCCAACCTCCAATTCCTGCAAACATTTCAAGGACCCGAAGTGGTGTCTCTCCTGTTGACCTTTTGACCAAAATGCTATTCCATGAAGGGGGTGGAACATAAAAAACAGGAACACCCGTCACCGAACCACAACAAAATCCCTGGAACAAACAAAGATCATCACCAACTCGAAGGGAAACCACCGCATCATACCACGAATGGAGAATAACCCAAATGTGCCTGCCTTCCGTAGTGACGGCCTCGAGGACACCTGAGTCGTGCGTGGCGAAAACCCTGAAATGTATTGTCATCGGACCTGTAAATTGAAGAGCCTGCAAAGAATGTGAGAGGTACCTATGGAAACACTCATCAACACAATTACCAAAAGTGGACTCAGGAGGTGAGGGAAGCCTGAACTGACTCATAGGGGATGAACATCGGGTGCAGATCCAACCTCGACCAAAAAGAAAACAA
>CAMXCT020003108.1:38235-45735 GCA_947184155.2 Cladocopium goreaui | reverse complement strand
GAAATTGGGTGGTGTTTTTGACTGGCGGCAACGGCGTTTTGGAAGCCTATGCAGAAGGAGATGATAAGCGTTGCCAGCTGCAGGCTTGAATTGCCAGCTGCCGGCTTGTAGTGTGCCATGAAACTATCACCCACAAGTTTGACATTTTGCGCGCTATCATCCAAAACTTTGCCGCTTGATGCTTGTAAGTAAACGCCAATGGTGCCCACACACAATTACGCATGGATGCTATGTCAATACTTGGTATCCAAAATTTTTGGATTGGATGCTAAGCAAATTCTGCTGATATTCAAGAGTTTGCCACAAGAACATAGTCGCGGTATGAGTCTTCCATTTTTTCCTTCTTTTCTGGAGTCAGCGGCAGCATTAAACCGGCGATGCCGCCATGTGGTGCGTGTAGTCTGCAGCTAGCTTTAGCTACCCGGGGGCGCGCTTCTGCCGCCGACCCCCACCCTATGTGTCCCTCTTATAGATAGCAAGGGAAAAAGAAGTAAATAGCGTGATCTACAAACATTGGTTTAAAATTGAATTTGAATATGATGCATATGAAGATGCAATATGTTTTTATGTAAATTATGATAATAAGCTAGTTAAATATAAATTCGATAAAGAGCAAGAAATTTTTAAAGAACTATGGTCAGTTAATACTCCTAATATATCTGATATTTTATTTTACCCCAATGGTAATTTAGTCTGCATGACTCATGCAAATCAACTTGTGGCTATAGGTTATATCGATGGCAAAATCTTATAAATCCTTCAGGCTGGTGGTGTTTTCACGTTTTTTGGGTCCGGGGTGGGAAAAAGGACAATAAAATTACAAGATTCTTTTTGGATATCATTTTGGGCGCTTTTTGGCGGATTTTTGCTGTTTTTTTGGTGCGTGCCAAGGGCCAAAACATTGTAATTTACATTGATTTTGTGCCTCTGGCATGGAAGAAGTACTTCATGCAACCTGCTGAAAACTGCGTACTTACCAGTGTTTTTACTAGGTGCTAGGCGCTAGCCAACTAGACGACGATTGGCCCGAGAGCGAGAAAGACGTTTTTCAAGCAGCTCTGAGTAAGGTAGTCGTAAAAGAATAGTCGGTGAACGGTTGGTGAATTTTATATGAGCTATGGAGGGATAATGTGTGAAAAGTAAGATTGATTAAGAAGAGGATACTTGTGACAACCCATGCATATGCATTGTGCTGCTTGGTAAGGGCATCAGATGACACGTGTCTTGCAACCACAGAGAGACATAGATAGAGAGAAAGGGAGAGAGAGAGGGAGGGAGGGAGGGAGGGAGGGAGGGAGAGAGAGAGAGGGAGAGAGAGAGAGAGGGAGAAATAAAGGGAGATAGAAAGAAAACATGAAGAAATATAATGTGAGCGACAAAAGTGCATAGGAGGCTCGGTACCATGATGCTGCGAATGACATGTGTTATCTCATTTTACTATTCCCGCACACACATTGCCGAAAAAGCTCGGTACCATCATGCCGTGGAGGTCCAGAAACGGGACCCTTTTATACAGAGACGCTTTTACACACAGAAGCTTTTACACACAGAAGCTTTGACACACAGATGCTGTTACACACAGAAGCTTTTACACACAGATGCTTTTACACACAGACACTTTTACGCACAGACGCTTTTACACATAAAAGCTTTTACGCACAGAAGCTTTTACACACAGACGCTTTTACACACAGAAGCTCCTTTACACACAGACGCTTTTGCACACAGAGACCGGACCCGTGAAATCGCAATTTTACCTCAGTTTTTGGCGATCGAACCTCATTTCGTGCGAAAGGGTTGCGATTGACACCTCTCCATCGCAATTTTACCTCAGTTTTTGACGTCCAACGTCCATTTCGTGCGAAAGGCGGGTTGCGGCGGACTAAGTAAAATCGCAATTTTACCTCAGTTTTTGACGTCCAACGTCCATTTCGTGCGAAAACGTTGCGGCGGACTAAGTAGAATCGCAATTTTACCTCAATTTTTGACGTCCAACGTCCATTTCGTGCGAAAAGGTTGCGGCGGACTAAGTAAAATCGCAATTTTACCTCAGTTTTTGACGTCCAACGTCCATTTCGTGCGAAAGGGTTGCGGCGGACTAAGTAAATCGCAATTTTACCTCAGTTTTTGACGTCCAACCAACGTCCATTTCGTGCGAAAAGGTTGCGGCGGACTAAGTAAAATCGCAATTTTACTTCAGTTTTTGACGTCCAACGTCCATTTCGTGCGAAAGGGTTGCGTTTCGTGGCACTCCGGCGGCACCGCCCCCGCCTTAAGAGAGAGATAGAAAGGAGAGCGAGAGAAGATGTGAAGGTTCGAGGAAGCAGATCTGCAGATGTGAAGGTGGGAAGATCTAGATCTGCAGATGTCAGGGTGTGAAGATGTAGATCAGCAGATGTCAGGGTATGAGGATGTAGATCAGCAGATGTGAAGGTGTGAAGATGTAGATCTGCAGATGTGAAGGTGCGAAGACGTAGATCTGCAGATGTGAAGGTGTGAAGATGTAGATCTGCAGATGTGAAGGTGTGAAGATGTAGATCAGCAGATGTGAAGGTGTGAAGATGTAGATCTGCAGATGTGAAGGTGTGAAGATGTAGATCAGCAGATGTGAGGGTGTGAAGATGTAGATCTGCAGATGTGAAGGTGGGAAGATCTAGATCAGCAGATGTGAAGGTGTGAGGATGTAGATCAGCAGATGTGAAGGCGTGAAGATGTAGATCTGCAGATGTGAAGGTGTGAAGATGTAGATCAGCAGATGTGAAGGTGTGAAGATGTAGATCAGCAGATGTGAAGGTGTGAAGGTGTTATACAACGGCTGCTTTTTTTTAACGAAGAACCCTTCGCAGGCGCTCTCGGGAAAAAATGCTGTAACTACCGTGATGATTTTTGCTACCAGACAAAACAAAAATCCCCATAGTAAATACCATGGTATTGGGCTTCCGAGGCGCAAAAACATCTGTATTTACGGTGTTTTTTTTGGGGGGTTTTGCCCTGAGAATATCACAAAAATGCGACGGCACCACCTATTTGGCGATTTTCGGGCACTACGAGACTGAGAAAAAGCTGCAGGGGTAACAGCAACAACGACAACAAGAAGAACAAGAACATGAAGAAGAAGAAGAAGAAGAAAAAGAAGAAGAAGAAGAGGAAGCAGAATCACAAAAATGAGAAAAAGATGTGTGGCAAGCTGGTTACAAGCTGCGCGGTGAAAAGAACATCACGCTGTACGCGCAGAGCGCATGAACAACACCAACACTCACACTACTATACAAAACCCTTATGGCATCGCCGGTGTGCGAAGCTCTGCAATAATATTAATTCTATAAATTCAGCAATTTGTGGGAAGCGCCATTGGCCAGAAATACTTGGGGGTCAGCTTTCCAACTCAAGGGAGTTGTGGTGTTTGAAGCGGCTTCTGGATCGGTCATGTGAAGGATTTTCATAGCATGGCCGGGTCCCTTTGCCCTAAACAGCATGGGTAAAAATACCCCGACCTGTCTCGAACTTTTCCACATTGTTTTTTTGAAGGAACCACGCAGCATGTGGGAAACTATGCGCCGTGCTGGCAGCTTTGGGCAACGCACGCGCTGTCCCAGGAGAGGCCTCTCATTTGTGCGGACCTGGGCACAATAAATACGGCACCCTTGGAACTGCAAGCTATGCTTGATACGCTGAATCTTGCACGGGCATCATCTAGCAATGGGTGCACAAATACTTTACGGCATGGATCAGTCAGTGTGTATGTGTGTTTGTGAGTGTGTCGAAAGGAACATCCTCATCTGTACTACCCCGGAGGGTCCTGTCCTGAAAAAATAGCTGGGTTAAATGTGTGGGCCATGGCCTTTCTGACCATGGGAATCTTGGTGCTCTGACCTTTCTAGCTAGAATCCATCTTCCAAGATGAATGGGGCTTGCACGCCCTAACGGTCCTGACGCCTAAGGTTTCCAGAAGGGCATTTTTTCTCCCCTGATACCACAGGAATTCTTGGGTGTCAATCCTTATGCAATACTCAGATAACTACCCTTCAACTTATGTTGTTAACAAATAAAATTTCTGGGTTCCAAGCAAGGATCATATTTACATGCAAGAAACCCTGAAAAAAAGTGGAAATTGTGAATTAGAACGCGCGTGCCTGTGTTGAGCCCATGTGGAGCTCAACTTGGTCCGACTTGGGACTAAGATGGGGCATGTTGGAGCCACGGGCCAAAGTTGGAGCCAAGTGGGTCCAAGTTGGGCCGAAGTTGGGGCTTTGTTCACCCATGTTGGCCCCAAGCTGTGGCATTGTGTCAGATCGAAACGGAGAATTTGGATGATGCAGCCCCGATATGCAAAAGGCGCTGCCCCAGCAGTGTCCCGGCTGAACATGCCCCCCCAGCTCAGGCTGTACCAGTTGAGCAGATCTGTTCGTATCATCCGCTGCTAGACTACCACGCCTCGGCACCTTCCGTTCGGGCGGGTTTCTGACAAGTCATTCTTTTTGTTGGTGGAGCTGAACATATATGCTTGTTTCTTTGTCCATACCAGTAGTACCGCACAAGGCGGTGGCGGAAGTTTCAAAAATGGAAAACCTATAGGAGAGGTGAGTTGGTGTGACGCAAAAATGGCAGAGCGCACCCACTGATGGATTGAAAGGTGGTTGAGTGTTTCTCCCTTTCTGTCTCTCTTTCTCTCTGTGTCTCTCTTTCGCCATCTATCTACAGAGCTACCTTTCTAGCCATGTACCTATCTACCTGTCTATTCATGTATCTATCGATCGATTTGTTTATTCACCTATCTATTAAACTGTCTATCTTTCTGTCTATCCAGCCATTCATCCATCCACTTACTTCTCTCTGTTAGTTTCTTTTTCCGTCCATCTCTTCATCGATCCATGTCCACAGCTATCCATCACCATGTTCCTCGTTCTGTTTCTCTATCGATTCATCCATGCATCTGTCCGTCTACCTCTTCTTCCAGCCATCCATCCATCTATCTAGCTACCCATGCGTTTATCTGGTCATCGACGCTTCCAGCGATCTGTCGATCTAGCGATCTATGTGTCCATCTGTCGATCCATCTACCTGTCATCGTTTTTGAAAATGCTACAAAACCCTCACGTTTTAGTCACTTTTCAGTGGATGCACAAACCACTCCACCTACGACACAAAACGACGTTTGAACGTCCAAAATGTCTCCGAGACCCTCAGTTTTTAACACTTTTTGACTTCGAAATGTGCTTCGCGCCACAACGCCGTGCACTTTTTCGACATCTCAACTTCCAAAAGTGCTCCGAGACCGCCAGTTTTTAACACTTTTTACTTCCAAATGTGCTTCGCGCCACAACGCCGTACACTTTTTCGACATCTCAACGTCCAAAAGTGCTCCAAGACCGACTGTTTTTAACACTTTTTACTTCCCTATGTGTCTATCTATGCATCTTTTCATCCGTCAAGTTCTCTCTCCACCTGTCCTTCGATCTACCTCTTGACCTGTCGATCAATCTGTCTAGCCGCCACGTCGACAGCAAAACAATGCTGCTAGACTTCTGTTGGCAACATCAAGAACGAAGCAATTCTGCGAGACTTTCTCACTTTTTGCAGTTGAAAACATCAACTAGACGACGGTTGGCCCGAGAGCGAAAAAGACGTTTTTCAAGCTGCTCTGAGTATGGTAGTCGTAAAAAATAGTCGGTGAATGGTTGGTGAATTGTATATGAGCTATGGGGGGATAAGTTGTGAAAAGTCAGATTGATCAAGAAGAGGATACATGTGACAACCCATGCACATGCACTGTGCTGCTTGGTAAAGGGCATCATATGACACGTGACTTGCAACCACAGAGAGACATAGATAGAGAGAGGGAGAGAGAGACGGAGTTTGCATCCTATCCTTCCTATTATTTTTCACACGCACAGAACCTTTTTACACACAGACGCTTTTGCACAGAAGCTGTTACACACAGACGCATTTTCACACAGACGCTTTTACACACAGAAGCGTTTACACACAGACGCTTTTACACACAGAAGCTTTTACACACAGAAGGTTTCTCACACAGACACTAGACATTTTTACACACATAGGCTTTTACACACAGACGCCTTTACACACAGACACTAGGCACTTTTACACAGAGAAGGCTTTTACACACAGGCGCCTTTACACACACACACAGACGCTTTTATACGCAGATGCTGCTACACACACACACACTTTCACGCACAAACGCTTTTGCACACAGAAGCTTTTATACACAGATGCTTTTACACAACTTTTACACACAGACGCTTTTACACACAGACGGTTTTACACACAGACGCTTTTGCACACAGAAGCGTTTACACACAGACGCTTTTACACACAGAAGCTTTTACACACAGAAGGTTTCTCACACAGACACTAGACATTTTTACACACATAGGCTTTTACACACAGACGCCTTTACACACAGACACTAGGCACTTTTACACAGAGAAGGCTTTTACACACAGGCGCCTTTGCACACACACACAGACGCTTTTATACGTAGATGCTTGTACACACACACACACTTTCACGCACAAACGCTTTTACACACAGACGCTTTTACACACAGACGCTTTTACACACAGACGGTTTTACACACAGAAGCTTTTACACACACACACGCACACACACACGCATTTCTAGTACACACAGACACACACACACACTTTCACACACAGAGGCTTTTACACACAGACGCTTACACAGAGACTTGTACACGCAAACACTTTCACACACAGACACTCTTACACAGACGCTTTTACACACAGACGCTTTCACACACAGAGGCCTTTACACACAGAAGCTCCTGTACACACAGAGGCTTTTACACACAGACACTTTTACACACAAACGCTTTTACTCACAGATGCTTTTACACACAGACACTTTTACACACACACACACTTTTGCACAGACGCTTTTACACACAGACGCTTTTACACACAGACGCTTTTACACACAAACACTTTCACACACAGAGGCTTTTACACACAGACACTTTTACACACAGAGGCTTTTACACACAGAAACTTTTACACACAGACACTTTTACACACAGACACTTTTACACAAAGAGGCTTTTACACATAGACGCTTTTACACACAGACACTTTTACACACACGCTTTTACACAGACGCTTTTACACACAGACGCTTTTACACACAGACGATTTTACACACAGAAACTTTTACACACAGACACTTTGACACACAGACACTTTTACACAAAGAGGCTTTTACACACAGACGCTTTTACACACAGACACTTTTACACACACGCTTTTACACAGACGCTTTTACACACAGACACTTTTACACACACACACACTTTTGCACAGACGCTTTTACACACAGACGCTTTTACACACAGACGCTTTTACACACAGGCGCTTTTACACGCAGGTGCTTTTACACACAGAAGCTTTTACACACAGACACTTTTACACACAAACGCTTTTACACACAGACCCTTTTACACAAAGACACTTTTACACA
>CAMXCT020003108.1:26053-38135 GCA_947184155.2 Cladocopium goreaui | reverse complement strand
CCCAACCAAACAGCATATCAATTTCCTCTTTCATGTTTTTTCAACGATTTCAAGCTATGAAGACCAACTTCTTTACGACATTTTACTACAAACGGGCCCAACAAATCTTCAAACCTTCGATTTGACAACCAAAACCGTGTGAAACCTCAACAACACGCACTTCCTATGTTATCGATTGCGGGATGGCTGATTGTTGTGGTAAAAGTTGGTAAATGTGGGCTGTGAGATGGGCATTTTTGTTGTGAAAGTGGGTTGTGAGACGGTGTCTTGTTGTGAAAGTGGTTTGTGCTGATTGCGAATGCCCAAAGCACGGCAGATTCTCTTGTGAACTTGCTTTGATACTTCCTGCGCATGCATATCTGCAAATCAATGCATGTTCCTGCTGTCTACAAGCTGACCGCCTGCTCACACATGTTCCAAGCATGCCAGTAGTGCTTGCCGAAGCAGGGATTCAAGCTGCTCCACTGAGATGGACCCTATGTACCTCTGGCAACAACTGCTACAACTCCATATCTGAGTGCCGGATGCAGATGTGCCTGCCTCTGTGCAAGACTAAAATCACACATGACATAAATGACATAAATCATCGAAGGAAGTTTAGAAGTCCAACTTCCGACAATATGGACAGATGAAAAGCAGAGCAGGGAAGAGGCAGAGAGAAGAGAAAGATTAGAAGAAAGAAGCGTAAGAAGAAAGAAGATGCAGATGCGTGAAAAGGTAGGATAGTCGCGAAACACTGTGTTTTTCCCATGATTTGGGGCTCCGGAGCGGCGGGTGCGGAGCCAGCTGGCCAGATGAGAGATGAAAAATTGCACGCCGTTGTGGCAAGAAGCACATTCCCAAGTCAAAATGTACAAAGCACACCAGGTTCGGACCACTTTTGGCAGTTGAGATGTTGGAAAAGTGCACGCCGTTGTGGCGCGAAGCACATTTCGAAGTCAAAATGCACAAAGCACACCAGGTTCGGACCACTTTTGGCAGTTGAGATGTTGAAAAAGTGCACGCTGTTGTGGCGCGAAGCACATTTTGAAATCAAAATGTACAAAACACAACAGGTTCGGACCACTTTTGGCAGTTGAGATGTTTAAAAAGTGCACGCCGTTGTGGCGCGAAGCACTTTTCGAAGTCAAAATGAACAAAACACACCATTCTCGGACCACTTTTGGAAGTTGAGATGTCGAAAAAGTGCACTCCGTTGTGGCGCGAAGCACATTTTGAAGTCAAAATGTACAAAACACCTCAGCGTCGGACGACTTTTGGAAGTTGAGATGTCGAAAAAGTGCACGCCGTTGTGGCGCGAAGCACATTTGGAAATCAACATGTTAAAAGCACTAGGAGTTCGGACCACTTTTGGAAGTTCAGATGTCGAAAAAGTGCACGCCGTTGTTTGTGGTGCGACGCACATTTTGAAGTCAAAATGCACAAAGCACACCAGTGTCGGACGACTTTTGAAAGTTGAGATGTCGAAAAAGTGCACGCCGTTGTGGCGCGAAGCACATTTCGAAATCAAAATGTACAAAACACACCAGGTTCGGACCACTTTTGGCAGTTGAGATGTTTAAAACGTGCACGCCGTTGTGGCGCGAAGCACATTTTGAAGTCAAAATGTTAAAAATACCAAGGGTTCGGACCACTTTTGGAGGCTCAGATGTCGTTTCGCGTGGCAGAAGCACGAGATTGTGGATCTTGTCAAAAGTGAGCAAAACATGAGGGTTTTGCAGCATTTCGATAAAAAGATGGCAGACATGGGACATTTGAAGATGATCTGCAAAGACGCATTTTCCGTGGCAGGCGCAGTACAAAAGACATGTTCATGAGAGAGGTTGGGAGGTCAGGGCGCTGATTTCCTGAGAGGGGTTACATTTTGGAGTAACAGAAGTGTAGGTTTGCTAAGATGATTTTGCATGATAGGTGCAGCATTTCGTATGACCTGGCAGCCAGTTTTCGTGGCAGGCGCAGTACTTTAGACAGGTCGAGCAGAAAAACCGCAAAACGAATTGGCACGAGGGTGTGAGCGCAGCACTGGTCTTTCCATTTTTGGAGGAAATCTCGCAGAAGTCGTTCGTCCTTGATGTTGTCAACTTAAGTCTCGCAGACTTGTTTCGTGTCTGAAGCTGTCAAGTAAGAAAATGAGGAAGTCTCGTCGAATAGCTTCATTTTCAAGCTTGCAGATAGACAGATAGATAGATAGACAACTAGATCTACAAGCACAAGGACCACTGCACTACACGACCACTACTGCTAAAAATGCAAACATAGTACGCAAGACGATGCAAGAATAATTACACTACAACACCACATGATACCACACATTACACTATTAAACAGAGTACCAAGGACATTTAATGACATCACACTACACTAGTTATTGATGAATTTGCTGCTCGTTGCGATGGCTGCTGATCAAGCCAGGCTCTACAAGAATAGAATCATAGGCGCCAGATGAACCATGTAGGAATCCCCCAGCGCCACATGTGCAATCAGAAGTGCCAATTGCCAATTGCCAAACTTCTCGCAAGTTCGATGGTCGAAGGCCTCCCGAACGATGGAATTGGCGTTGTCCCAAGCTGTGCCGTGTAAGAGGATCTTCTCATTAACATCAAGAGCCAAGAGCGCACCACAGTCGAAGGTCTGTTGAGTGTGGGCATTGACTTCACTTCTGCCATCAAGTTATTATTGTTTTAGCACAAAAATAAATAAGCAATAAATTACTTTACTTCGTGTGATCCCCACCATGACATTTATACATTTTCTTACTGGCAAATCTTCTGGCATTCTATCTGACATATCTTCTGACATTCTATTTGGCATTCTATCTGGCATATCTTCTGGCATATGATCTGGCATTTCTATCTGGCATATCTTCTGGCATTCTATCTGGCAAATCTTCTGGCATTCTATCTGGCATATCTTCTGGCACTCTATCTGACATATCTTCTGGCATTCAATCTGGCATTCTATCTGGCATATCTTCTGGCATTCTATCTGACTTATCTTCTGGCATATATTCTGACATATCTTCTGGCATATCTTCTGGCATATCTTCTGACATATCTATCTGGCATATCTTCTGGCATATTTTCTGGCATTCTATCTGGCAAATCTTCTGGCATTCTATCTGGCATTCTATCTGGCATATCTTCTGGCATATTAACTGGCATTCTATCTGGCATATCTTCTGGCATTTCTTCTGGCATATCTTCTGACATTCTTTCTGACATTCTTTCTAACTTTCTTCTGCACATTCTTTGTCCCATATCTTCCTACATGAGGTCCGGCAGGGAACACTTGGCGTGGATACTCGCGGTTGAGGTCCGGCAGGGAACACTGGGCGTGGATGGTCGTGTTTGAGGTCCGGCAGGGAACACTGGGCGAGGATGGTCGTGGTTGAGGTCCGGCAGGGAACATTGGGCGTGGATGGTCGTGGTTGAGGTCCGGCAGGGAACACTGGGCGTGGATGGTCGTGGTTGAGGTCCGGCAGAGAACACTGTGGATCGCGGGTCGCAGTTGAGCAAGGACGACGAGGACGACGAGGAGGACGAGGAGGACGAGGAGGAGGAGGAGAGGAGGACGAGGCAGGAGGAGGCGGAGGAGGAGGAGGAGAAGGAGGAGGAGGAGGAGAAGGAGGAGAAGGAGGAGGAGGCAACTGACATAAAATCTAACAACCCTCACCTGGCAGGTGGGGAATAATAGAAGGAAGTTTAGAAGTCAAACTTCACCAACTATGGACAGATAAAAAGGAAAGCAGGGCAGAGGCAAAGAGAAGAGAAAGATTAGAAGAGAGAAGAATAGAAGCGAAAGAGTCAGCAGAAAGAAGATGCAGATGCGCGAAAAGGTAGGCTCGCTAAAACGGCGGGCGCAGAGCCAGCTGGGCAGATGAGATAGATAGATAGATAGACAGATAGACAGATAGATAGATAGATAGATCTATAGATGGTTTGACAGATAGACAGATAGACAGATAGATAGATAGATAGATGGATGGATGGATGGATAGATAGATAGATCGATAGATAGATGACAGATAGATAGATAGACAGATAGATAGATACATAGATAGATGGACAGATAGACAGATAGATAAATAGTCAGAGAGACAGCGAGAGAAATAGATGGAGAGATAGACAGATAGATACAGAGACACATAGACAGATAGTTAGATACCAAGAAAAATAGAGAAATAGATGGGTAGAGACATAGCGAGGTAGATAGACAGATAGACAGACGGACAGATATATATATGTATATATACAGAGAGAGAGAGAGAGAGAATGAATTTGATCGATAGATAGACAGATAGACAGATAGATAGAGAGATAGTTAGATCGATGGATAGATAAAAATTGATAGATAGACAGACATACAGATAGATTGATCGACAGATGCATCGACAGATAAACGTGGGATGCAGCAGGGAGGAGCTCCACACTAGTATTGGGATCCCTTTTTTCTATTTTGCTGCTCCTGTTGCATCCGATGTTGGGTTGTTTCAGTGGATTGTAGAAAAGGCCGGGGGATCATGTTTCTTGGAAGCACATCGCGGTGCTACAAGCAGTCAAGTGGCATCAAACAATAAAGATAGATAGATCGATAGATAGATACATAGATAGATAGATAGATAGAAAGATGGCTAGACAGATAGATAGATAGATCGATAGATAGATAGATAGATAGACAGACAAATAGATAGAGAGACAGCTAAATAAAAATATAGATAGGTAGATAGATAGATAGATGGATGGATAGATAGATAGATAGGGAGATAGATAGGTAGATAGATAGATAGACAGGGAGATAGATAGACAGACAGACAGGTAGATAGGTAGACAGATAGATCAGTAGGTAGGTCGGTAGATAATCAGAGAAAGATAGAGAAACAGAGAGAAAAAGAGAGAAAGAGAGAGAAAGAGTGAAAGAGATCAAGCACCGTTCAGTCCATCAGTGGCTTCGCTCTGCCATCCCTGATTCACAACAACCAACCTCTCCTATAAGTTTCCTATTTTTGAAACTTCCGCCACCGCCTTGTGCGATACTACTGGTAAATACATTTGGTTCTGAAACAAAACCATTTCCAATAGCCGGAGCGCCACACCGGGCAAATAACTCCCTTTCAGCTGGGCACTTTGTGGCATCATCCGTCTCTGGTCTTTGGATGGTGAGCTGGCAGCCCCTCCAAACCAAGCGGCTCCATCCAGATTTTTTGAAACCTATGAAATAGCACGCTTCTCCCTGGAAACCAATGATATCAATGATTACATCAAAAAAACATGGACTTTATAATTTCTGTTCCGCAGCCAGTTGATAAAATCCTGACTTGAAATCTGAAAATACCTGAACTGTCACGCCTGAATGGTGTTCGAACAGCCCGCACCTTGCATAAAAGAGAAGGGCTGGCGACCCCCACAAACCAAGCTGATGTGCTCTGGTAGCCTCCGGCAACAGAGCTCCAAAGGAACACTTTCAAAAAAGTGGCGATGAGCTCAAACAGGCCACGCACCAAACACAGAGTGTAAGCGGAACAATGAAAACAAAGACGCAAACGAATGGACCCAAATCAAAAACCCAAACCAATTTGGTCCAAAGAGTGCAGGATCTTGCGTGCAGTTGTGGACTGCGCGGAACACAGCGCGCCCAGAAAAAGCAGCTGCACGCTGACATCCACAAACCCGCCACAAGTGCAAGCCCGTCATCAAGCAAAAAGGAGCAAAACTAGAAACACATAAAAGTACCTGTAGGATCAAATGAAGCAAGCAGCGAAAGGAAACACCGCCATGGCCGGCGTTCGCATCACAAGCTTTTTTCTCGGGCGACACGCAACGGTTGGCAGCTGCACATGAATGTCATGACTCCATGGAATGGTCAAAGACTTTGAAATGACTTCATCAGCCCACAAAAGTTGTTGTTCCATGGAATTTTGCAAGAGTGCTGATTGCCTTCCGTGGGCCAAGACTAGGCCCTCATCTTCAACCATAAATGTCCCTGACTGCAACAACCTCAACTGGTTCATGGCGGCCTCCCGCAAATGTCATTGAGTCTCATGGGTTCAAGTTGTGAGGCATCATCCATCTTGGTCTTCCGCGGCAAACAGACTCACGGATCATAGCAGTCTCCAAAGCGCTGCGGTCGTCATCGCCTTAACTCTGTTATGAGTTGAAGGCGTCAAACAAGCTCTTCGCGGCCATCACGGTAGGGGCTTCAATCATTCGCAGCGACTGGGGCTTTTCCAAAAACTTCCGGATACTGATCTTTAGACTGCTGCCTCTTCGAAGGCTGTAGTTGGACTGGCAAATGCTTTGAAAGAAAGCATCTAATCGCTCCAGGGCACCAGCCACTCCAGACAGCGAAATCACTTCACACAGCAAAGGTGAAGACGCTTTTCGTCGAAGCCGCTTTGATCGCCACTGCATCAAGGAAATTGGAACCGGCTTACCTTGATTCATCAGTGGGTTGGTGAAGCCAAGCAACCAACCATGTTTAGATTTGTCCTGCCGGGTCCTACCGCTAGAAAGCAGTGTCAGCTATCAAAACCAAGCGCACTTGATCATCTGGGATTGCACGGGTTCGAAGCGTCACAGGAAAGGTCTTTAGATGTCTCACCACTTCATTTGCCGCGCGCGCGTGCTCCATAGCTGGGCTCGGAATTTTTGGCAGCGAGTATTGAGGCAGCTGACGATGCATCAGGCTAATCAGGTCAGCCCTTCCTTCACGCTACACCTGGTTCAAGGAGGTTATGAAGCCCCGCAACTGCATTTTCTCCCCTGGTGACAAATGAGTGTCCGCTGCGTGCTTCTTGGGGCTCAAGATTGGTTCCAAGTTCCAACCTGGTGTGAATGGCTTCCGCCATGCTGCTTTCAAAGCTATATCTTTCAAGTGCTGCAGATATCGGCCTGTGTAGTTTGTGCTTCAGGAGACTGCGGATTTTCAACATTTCCAAGCGGCAACATGGACTCAAGCTTGCGCATGCATTCTTGGTGTCGTGGTTCTTCAGATTCGGCGATGCAATCCGCTTCAATAAGCATAAAATCCATCAATGGGCGCGCCCGGTTTGGAATCCGCTGAAGACAACGTAAAAAAGGCTGCATCATACAATAGCAGTTGCCCGCTTAGTTCAACTTCTCAATGGCAATCTTGAGAAGTGTCCGTCTCCACCAGCTCGGGCCTGTGACTAACCTGTATATCTCTGTCAGCAGCAACAACAACAACAACAACAACAACAACCACAAGCAAACAAAGAAACAAAGAACCAAAAAATCAAAGAAACAAAGAAACAAAGAATCAAAGAAACAAAGAAACAAAGAAATTAAAGGACTGGATAACCCCACAAGGCAACCAACTTCTTCCAATAATGAGCACCAGATGTTGTAGCGGGGACGGGGAAGGAAGGAAAGACAAAGAAGGTGGTGGAGGACCGAGAAGTAAAACAAAGTTGTGTGTGTGACAAAGTTGTATGTGAAAGATGGTCTGTGACAAAGAAAGATGTGAAAGATGGTGCGTGTGAAAATTGTGTGTGAAAGAGAGCGTGTGACAAAGTTGTGTGTGAAAGATGGTGTGTGACAAAGTGGTGTGTGAAAGATGGTGTGGCGAAAGATGGTGGATGTCACCAAGTGCCACGCCTGCAACGTGAAACGAAGGTGATGTCATGGTGTGTGAAAGATGGTGTGTGACAAAGCGGTGTGTGAAAGATGGTGTGTGACAAAGATGGCGTGTGACAAAGTTGTGTGTGAAAGATGGTGGGTGACAAAGTGGTGTGTGAAAGATGGTGTGTGACAAAGTTGTGTGTGAAAGATGGTGTGTGTGACAAAGTTGTGTGTGAAAGATGGTGGGTGACCAAGTGGTGTGTGAAAGATGGTGTGTGACAAAGATGTGGGTGTAAGATGGTGTGGTGAAAGATGGTGTGTGACAAAGTTGTGTGTGAAAGATGGTGTGTGACAAAGTGGTGTGAAAGATGGTGTGTGACAAAGATGGTGTGGTGAGCGGGGCGGACGGGAGCAGGCGGACGGGAGCGGGATACAGAATCAAAAACAAGAACCCTGCACAAAGATGTGGGGAAAGAACTGACCGACAAAGTTGTGTGAAAAAGTTGTGTGACAAATGTGGCTGTAAGATGGTGTGGTGAAAGATGGTGGGTGACAAAGTGGTGTGTCAAAGGTGTGCGAAAGATGGTGTGTAACGTGTGGTGAAAGATGGTGTGTGAAAGAGGGTCTGTGACAGTCTCGTGTGAGTGAGATGGTGTGAGAAGGATAGTCTGTGACAAAGTCGTCTGTGAGAAAGATGGTGTGTGGCAAAGTTGTGTGAGTGAGATGGCGTGTGAAAGATGGTGTTGTGAGAAAGACAGTGTGTGACAAAGTTGTGTGGGAGAAAGATGGTGTGTGACAAAGTTGTGTGAGTGAGATGGTGTGTAAAAGATGGTGTGTGACAAAGTTGTGTGAGTGAGTTGGTGTGAGAAAGATGGTATATGACAAAGTTGCCGCGCCTGCCACGCCAAACCCAGGTAAATGTCTTCAATTGCCACGCCTGCCATGCTATCCGAAGGTGGGTGTCACCAAGTACCACGCCTGCCCCGCAAAGTGGCGGGGCGCCCCGAGCGACCAACGGCGACCAAGCATGCCACCAAGCGCAACAAGTGCCACGCCTGCCACGCCAAACGCAGGTAGATGTCTCCAAGTGCCCAGGCGATTCAGAAGCGTGTGACACAATGGCTGGAAAAGGAAGACGCAGAGATTGCCTCGCAAGAAGCGAGATTGCCTCGCAAGAAGCGCCCCTCTACAGAAGTTGCTGGCAGCCTGGCGTAGGATGGTTTTGACCACGATGCGGCTGGCATGGACGTTGTGCCCCAATGCCATTGGAACCACCCACTGAATCTACACTGCCAAGGCACCACGATCAGCCGTGTTGTGGGTGACCGATGCAGTTGCGGAAGCTCTGATGTAGGGAGCTCGACCCAATGGGACGTCCAGCAGGGTGAAGCCATCACACCCACGCCCCAACTCAAAGACATCAAAGGCATCAGATGCTCAGGTGAAATCTCACGAGATCTACTCGTCAGAGCAGCAGAACTCCAAAGTTTGCTTTCCAAGACTTCGCAATGGTGAACCCATGAAGGACTAGTCGGGACGGGCCAGCGACCAGCGAACGCTAGAAGAATTCAATAGCGAAGACACTGGCCCCCGCCACGAAGTTGGCTGTTTTTGCAACTGTCCTGGTTTGTTCTCACAGATGGCCGATACAGAGCGGCGGATCTCTACGTTGCTCGGTTCCCAAATAAATTTGACCCTGAAATCAACCCGCGCATGAAAACTTTGAAGTTTCCTTTGAATGCCAGCCCGTCTGGCTGGCCCGCACTGATTTCGATGGTATGCACAAGACCATCGACAAACATCAACGACAGCCTGCGCTACGAAACTATTGCGGCCATGTCGGTGCGAGCCACTGCAATGTCTCGGGCTGAAGGCCTGCGCAGCAAGATTGCCCTGGATTTGACAACCGAGTGGAGTTTTTGCCAGAAGATGTTGAAGCGGTGGCCAAACACAAGCCAGCAGTGCTTCGGTTGTCACCTCCATGCAAACCATTCTCACCTTCGCGGTCCTTCTCCAATCACAAGCGAGACGGTGACCAAGTCCAACGTGAACTTGCAGAAGATGAACTCCACATGAACTTTGCTATCAGTTTAGCCCTCCGGCAGATGTCAGAGGGTAGAAGTTTAATCCTCAAGCACCCACAAAATGCGAGATCTTGGAAGCTTCCCAAGATGCTTGACTTGCTGGGCCACCCCGATGTGTTCAACATCATAGCTATCAATCAGAGTCCATCTCGATTTGTCCAAAAGTTCACGGCAAACTTGATTGAAAAATCCTTCGGATGAACTAGAGTCTTGCGAGGGCCATTCTGCGTTCCCATGTGCTGAAGCTGATGTTGCGCCAGTTTCACCCACGCTACAACGCCAGGCTGCTAAACTTCGTTGCCACCGATGGCTTGGATGAAAACGCATGAAAAGCAGGATTGCGTCCATCAACCTAGACTTTCAACTCCTCCAACAATTCCGTCGGCAATGTCCGTTTGCCAGAAAACTCAAGCACTGAAATTGCGCGATGCACGGATGGATGGTGTACTGTTACCATTCTTCAACCTTGTCCACATCGCGTGGCGCGCGCTAATTCAATGTATGAAACTGGCATCAAAAACGGAATGCAGAAAGACCCCTTGCCGCTGACCTCTGTCACACGAAGCAAGCCATTGATTCGGGCAACTCCAACCGGCACATCGTAGATTTCAAGGATCTTTGCACTTCCTAAATGCTGGCACCAGTCACAGCTGCACCAAGAGCAAGCGCCGTGCTGAAGCCCATAGACCATAGATTCCAATCACTCTCGCAACTTAGCCATTGTTGATCCAATGGCTGCCTCCCCAGCCGTGTCAACAACTGCTTCATTGCCAGAGGTATGCACTCCAGCATGCACAGAAAACTGTCTCCCCTTGCCTCGGAGATGTTGACATAGACGTTGTTTTTTCTGGTTTCCTGAACTTCCTTAAGATTCATGAGCTCTGTTGCCACGCTCCTTTGAAACGCGTCCAAGTTGAACACAAGGAAAACATCTGGTCCTTGAAGTCAATTCTTCCGGAGTGCCACTTAACCAGTCCTTAGCCAATCCTCGAGGATGAAGAAGAATGGCCTTTGCGCCCTCCAGCTGCCTATATGGTTTTGCCCTTCTCCGCAAGGCCAGACTTCGGCTCGTAGAACTGTCTGCCCTTTCGCCTCGCCTGGTTTGGGGTCCAAGTAGGGGTGGACCCTGGAGCTCTTTGCAGACATCCTTACAGGCAGAGTTGTAGTAGGCCCGAACAAGCTGGCTTCCTCTTCATCATGTTCATGGTCAGGGTCAGACAACATGTATGTGAGGATTCCTTGGCCATCGCTTTCTGGACCTGGCAGATCATCTTCTGTCGGCTGCAGTCCATCATCGTCCTCATGTATACCGATCAGCACCATCGGCATTCTGATCAGCTTGAGCACTTGTCGCAGATCTTGGCAACCCTGCACCAAGGCTTTCGGGCGATCTAGCTGTCATAGAGCTGCCGCTGCTTGGTCAAAGGTCAGGAAGGCATTGCACTTTACTGCAAGGCTTCTTCGCTGAAAATCATTCAGTTCAGCAGGGGGCAAAGGATACACCTCGCCAGCCAAGGTGGAAACTTCTCACCAAGGTGCAACTCCATCTCCTGCAAAGCAACTTCCTTCGCAGCCACATAGGTCGAGAAACTTTCGTTCTTGGATCGCTCAACGCCATAGAGAAAGTTCGCCGCTCACTGATGCGGGGGAGAAACGGAGCATATTTTGCCATCAATGACAACAGGGTGGCTCCACATCCAGCTTCCGAAGTCGGCACAGCCATGTCAATGCCCTCGGCAGTGCGTTGTGGGGCCGTGGCTTCATGCAGCGACTGAAGAAGGTTCAAACCCATCGTGACCTCGGAAGGTTGCTGCCCAGCTCACGCAAAGAAAGCCGTAGCCATGATCGAAGCGTTTCAATGCTTCCCTTCTTGTCGCCGCTGATCGCAGCCAGCGCCTTCATCATCACATTGTCCTGGTCAGCTTTCTCATGGGTTGGACCAGCAAAAGGCGTTTTGCCCAACATCTCAAAACCACTGTGAACATTGTGCGCAGTCGGAGGCAACGCTGAAGCATCCAAGTGATTCACAGAAGCTGCAGTCACCTGAGGGCATCCAGTCATTCCGCATTGGCTGGAGCTTGATGGCACTGCTTCGCTGCCGGTGGCATACCTTGAACTGCTGAAGGCAGCATTTGCATTGATTGGAGACGGTGGTATTCCGATTCCGGTCGCGTTCGGCAAAGGCAAACTGCCAGGAAAAGCCCGCGCTGTAGCATTTCCTTAGGGGAAAAATTCAAACCAGCATGCAGCATGCATCTGTCAGCACTGCCAGCAGGGCGGTTTCGTTGAGATTATGGATAAAAAGATCCAGGAAGACATCCCTGCGACTCAAGCATCTGAGCGGCTCATGCATGGATCTCCACCCGGTGCCCAAAACGGGTCACGCATGCTAGCGGCCAGTCCCAATCGTATGAGGAATGT
>CAMXCT020003108.1:0-25953 GCA_947184155.2 Cladocopium goreaui | reverse complement strand
ACTGTGTTTTTCCAATGATTTGTGGCTCCGGAGGGTCGAAAAGTAGGCTGGCTAAAGCGGCGGGTGCGGAGCCAGCTGGCCAGATGAGAGATGAAAAATTGCACGCCGTTGTGGCGCGAAGCACCTTTCCAAGTCAAAATGCACAAAACACACTAGGTCCGGACCACTTTTGGCAGTTGAGATGTCGAAAAAATGCACGCCGTTGTGGCGCGAAGCACCTTTCCAAGTCAAAATGCACAAAACACACTAGGTCCGGACCACTTTTGGCAGTTGAGATGTCGAAAAAATGCACGCCGTTGTGGCGCGAAGCACATTTCGAAGTCAAAATGTACAAAACACACCAGGTCCGGACCACTTTTGGCAGTTGAGATGTCTAAAAAGTGCACGCCGTTGTGGCGCGAAGCACATTTCGAAGTCAAAATGTTAAAGACACCAGGGGTTGGGACCACTTTTGGAGGTTCAGATGTCGCTTCGCGTGGCAGGCGCAAGGGATTGTGCACCTTGTCAAAAGTGAGCAAAACGTGAGGGTTTTGTAGCATTTTCAGCTACAACCACCACTACACTCCAATGCACTACACTACACAACAGCTACAACTACAACTACACCTTCACTACATTCCACTACACTACACTCCACTACACTACACTGCACTCAATTACACTCAATTACACTACACTACATTACATTACATTACACTACACTCCACTACACTACGCTACATTACACTACGCTACACTACTCCCACTACACTTCACTACATTACACTACACTACACTCCACTACACTACACTACACAACACTACATTACACTACACTACATTACACTACACTCCACTACATTACACTACACTACACTACACTACACTACATTCCACTACACTCCACTACAATACACTACATTACACTACACTACATGACACTGAATGACACTGCACCACAGGTAGACAGGTAGACAGATAGACAGACAGACAGACAGATAGATAGATAGACAGACAGACAGATAGACAGGTAGACAGCTAGACAGATAGACAGATGAAAGGGAGAGAGAGAGAGAGAGATAGATAGATAGATAGGTAGGTAGGTAGATAGATAGATAGATAGGTAATTAGATGAAAGAGAGAGAGGGAGAGAGAGAGAGAGAGAGATAGATCGATAGATAGATAGATATAGATAGACACATAGATAGATAGATAGGTAGGTAGGTAGGTAGGTAGGTAGATAGTCAGAGAAAGGGAGAGAAAGAGAGGAGACCTCAAGCACCTTTCGGTCCATCAGTGGCTTCGCTCTGCCATCCCTGATTCACAACAACCAACCTCTCCTATAGGTTTCCTATTTTTGAAACTTCCGCCACCGCCTTGTGCGGTACTACTGGTAAATCTTCACTAAGCAAAAAGACCAACAATGCCTATTAACCTTTCTTTCTTTAGCGGCAAAATTTCGCCATCCACGGGGGCCCCACGAAATTCCACATCCCCTCTCATGCACTGGCAAAGAGACCCAGTCAACAACATAGAAAAGTTGTGCTTTTTCTTGGGCCTTTTAAATCAAGGAGCCATCTGCGAAGTGCCAAACCAAGTCTGCACAAAAGCAATGACCTTGGAATTCACGGACCCAACCACACAGAATCACATGTCTGAGCGGCTTTCCATATCTCCAGTCAACATATGGCACACTGTGCGCATGTTGTGAATGTCAAGCGTGTCTTCCATGCGCAAGATCCACGAAGGGACGACAGGGCAATCCTAGCTATGCATGTATATTTCAACCCCTTGGTGACGCACAAGACGGTGGCAAAAGTGTCGAAGATAGGAAACCAATCATAGGAGAGATCTGTTTTTGCGACGCGGGGATGGCAGAGAGAACCCGCTGATGGATCGAAAGGTGGCGGAGGCTCTGGGTCTCTCTCCCCCTCTCTCTCTCTCTTTCTCTACCTCCCTCCCGCCCTCCCTCCATGTAGCTATCTATTTAGCTCTCTATTTAGCCATCCATTTAGCTATCTATTTAGCTATCCATCAATCTACCTACCTACCTATCTATCTCTCTATCTATCTAATCTAATCTAACCTAAACTAATCTAATCTAACCTAAACTAATCTAATCTATCGATGAATCTATCTATGTATCTATCTATCTATCTATCTATCCGATCTATCTATCTATCTATCTAATCTAACCTAAACTAATCTAATCTAACCTAAACTAATCTAATCTATCGATGAATCTATCGATGAATCTATCGATGAATCTATCGATGAATCTATCGATGAATCTATCGATGAATCTATCTATCTATCTATCTCTCTATCTCTCTATCTATCTATCTATCTATCTGCCTATCTCTCTATCTCTCTATCTATCTATCTATCTGTCTATCTGTCTATCTGTCTATCTGTCTATCTGTCTATCTGCCTATCTATCTATCTATCTGTCTATCTGTCTATCTGTCTATCTGTCTATCTGTCTATCTGCCTATCTGCCTATCTGTCTATCTATCTATCCTATCTATCTATCTACCTATCTATCTATCTATCCTATCTATCCCATCTGCCCCATCTATCTCATCTCATCTCATCTCATCTCATCTCATCTCATCTCATCTATCTATCTACCTTATCTATCTGATCTATCTTATCTGTCTTATCTGTCTTATCTTTCTTATCTATCTTATCTATCTTATCTATCTTTTCTATCTTATCTATTCCATCTATCCTATCTATCCTATTTATCCTATCTTTCCAATCTATCCTATCCTATCCTACCCTACCCTATCCTATCCTATCCTATCCATCTATCTATCTATCTATGCTATGCTATGCTATCCTTTCCTATCCTATCCTTTCCTATCCTATCCTATCCTATCTATCTATCTATCGATCCTATCTATTTTATCTATCCTATCTATCCTATATGTCCTATGTATCCTATCTATCTATCTATCTAATCTCATCTCATCTCATCTAATCTAATCGAATCTATCTATCTTATCTATCTTATCTATCGTATCTATCTTATCTTTCTTATCTATCTTTTCTATCTTCTCTATCCTATCTATCCTATCTATCCTATCTATCTAATCTATCCTATCTACCCTATCTATCCTATCTATCTTATCTATGCTATCTATCCTATCTATGCTATCTATCCTATCTATCCTATCTATCCTATCTATCCTATCTATCCTATCTATCCTATCTATCCTATCTAGCCTATCTATCCTGACTATCCTATCTATCGATCTATCTATCTATCCTATCTATCCTATCTATCCTATCTATCCTATCTATCGATCTATCGATCCATCGATCTATCCATCGATCGATCTATCTATCTATCGATCTATCGATCGATCGTTCTATCTATCTATCTATCTATCTCTCTATCTCTCTATCTATCTATCTATCTATCTCCCTATCTATCTATCTATCCATCTATCTATCAATCTTTTTATTAAGCTGTCTCTCTATCTATCCATCTATCTATCAATCTTTTTATTAGGCTGTCTCTCTATCTATCTATCTATCCATCTATCCATCTATCCATCTATCTATCTATCCATCTATCTATCAATCTTTTTATTAAGCTGTCTCTCTATCTATCCATCTATCTATCTATCTATCTATTCTAATCTAATCTAATCTAACTATCTATCTATCTATCCTTTCTATCCTTTCTATCCTATCTACTCTATCCGTCCTATCTTTCCTATCTATCCTATCTATCCTATCTCTCCTATCTATCCTATCTATCGTATCTATCCTATCTATCCTATCTATCCTATCTATCCTATCTATCCTATCTATCCTATCTATCCATCTATCCATCTATCCATTTAGTCAGGTCTGCTTTCAATCTGTCCATATCATTGACAAACAGCATTTCTGTCAGACTTACAAAAGTGGGGGTTGACAGGTTGAAAACGAAACAATTCTGCGATACTCCTTCACAAAATGCAAATTCACCAAGGCAAAAGTAACACATTCTGCGAGACTTCCTCAAAAACCCGAAGCTGACCACATCAGAAAACGGAACAAGTCTGCGAGACTTCCTAACTTGACAGCATCAAAAACGAAGCAAGTCTGCGAGACTTCCTAACTTGACAGCATCAAAAACGAAGCACTTCTGCGAGACCTCCTTCAACGATGAAATTGAGTGCACAGCTGACGGCCTCGTACCACTGCATTTTGCGATGTTTCCACCCCATCTGTCTAGAGTAATTGCTGGGCCTGCCACGAAAAAGTGTATACAGCCCCCTTCAGATTAGGGGGCAGGGGTCGCACCCGGCTTCTTGTAAGCATAAACCAGTGGGACTTTGAAAAACCCTATAAAAAGAGTCGGTTTTTGGGAATTTTGGCCTAGGTTTTCAGCACCCACATTCGACTTCAAACACCTATACCATTTTATAAGGTGACGACTTTCTTCATGATATGAATGTTGTATCCTACTCGATGATCTTTTTATAAGAAGTTGTGATTTTAGATAGCGTTTTCGGGCATCATTTTGTAAGGAAACAACTTCTGGTTCCCTGTTTCTGGTTTTCCCGGACTCGTTGATTTTCAAGCAGCCTTTTTGTAAGGATTCCTTTTCTTTGCCACCTTTTATGTTGTTTTATAGTTTTGTATGTTTGCTTCTTTGGCCTCATTGCCTACCAGAACTCATCTCATGATGTCTCGCGTTTGTGTTATCACATGAGTACCAAAAAACAAAAAAAAATGAGCACGAAAGAAAATGTACAAAATGAAAACATAAGATAGCCGTGAACGTCGTCACACTTACAACTTGCAAAAGATCCTTGTCCATCCTTGGCCAACACAACACCCATAAATACCCATAAGAAGAAAGTTGGTGCCCCCACCAAATCCAATTTTAACTCAAAATTGCTGCCATGGTTGCCCTAAAACTTGAACTGTGCCTTAGACGATGACAAGGTGCTGGTAGCCCCAGGAAGCTTCATAAAATAAACACTCCTCCCTTGTGGGGTGGCAACACCTTAGCATTTTGTAGTGAACCTAACCTATATGTTTCAATGCTAATGTGTTTTTAGCATTCTTGACTTCGAAATGTGCTTCGGGCCACAACGGTGCGCACTTTTTTGCGCAGCCGAAGCTGAAGTGTTTTAACATGTTTACTTCTAAATGTGCTTCGCCCCACAACAGCGTGCACTTTTTCCACATCTCAACCTCCAAAAGTGCTCCGAACCCTTGACCATATATGTTCTTCCAAATCTGCTTCGCCCATCTCTCATCCGGGCAGATGGCTCTGCACCGGGCAGACGGCTCTGCGCCCGCCGCTTTAGCGAGCCTACTTTTTGACCCTCGGCCTTGGGAGCCACAAAACATTGGAAAACCAGTGTTTCGTGACTTTTCTACTTTTTTCGCACGCTTGACTCTTCCCTCTTCTGACTCTTTCTCTCCTCTCATCTTCTTTCTTCTTCCTTTCTCTTCTCTGACTATTCCCCCTTCTGCTGCTTCATCTGTCCATACTGTCGGAAGTTTGACTTCTAAACTTCCTTTGATAAATCGATATAATTAATAAATGAATAAATAATAAATAAATGAACCAAAAAACGAATAAATAAGTCTATTTAGAAAAAAAAACAAGGGGGTCGTAGAAACTCCGAGTCACGGATCGTTTTACAGAAGCAGTGGCTCAGAAGTCTCAAGTCCAGTGGTCTAAGTAGAGTAGAATAGAGTAGCGAAGAATAGAGTAGCGGACAGCAGCAGAGAGTGAAGGAGAGGAGAGGAAAGGAGAGGAGGGAGCAAATACGAGAGAGCAGCTCATCCGACAGACAAGTGGCTTTCACAAAACGCATCAGCATTTTCCGATTCAAGGATTTCCAAGATAAGATAAGCATTCAAAAAGCATCTCAAAGATGCTGGCGCAAATTATGCGCTGTTCTTGAATCCTGCACCAAGAAAGTAGAGATGGTTCAGAGTTTTGCAGAGTGCACTTATGTTTGACCATCGGCGACGCTCAGCTCTCACCTGTCAGCATTGGAAAATAGACAAGCATTCAAGATTCCAAATTCTCTATGCCTCCAGCTGCTACCGGCGCTGACATAGCTCGCTCCTTGAAATAGGTTGACATGCAATGCCACCCAAATGTAAGAAACTGCCCCTACCACAAATCCTCGGCGTTTGCGAATGGGATGCACTCAAGATCTGCCGCGGCCATCGCGACCTGGACAAGCCTTTGACGCAAAGCGTGTGTAAGATCCTATCAAATCGACCTTCAAACCCCGGAAGGGCATGAGAACTCTAGCAACTCCCATACTCACGCAGCCAGCAACTTTGTGTTTTGCAGGAATGGAGCGATGCGTGTTGGCTTTGAACCTCTGGTCCTTTGCGCCTGCCTACTGTTGTGAATTCTGCGGTCATATCATCAAAATCAACCCTTCAAGTGCAGCAATGTCTGTTTGTTGCCCTTGAGTCCAGATGCTGCATGCCTGGCATAGATGCAGATGGGATAAACCTGAAGATTTCTCTCAGGATGGAGCCTGAAAACTTCTCTCAGGATGGAACCAAGAAGTCTTTAGTTGCTGGACTTGTGGCTGCACGCTTTTCGGGAATGCAAAGTCGCTCGGCCTAAAGAACAAAAGTCTACCAGTGCACCAAAACAATTTTTTGGTCGCTATTTTCTCGTGTATCCTTTCGGACGGCAGCGGCAACTTCTGGCCCGCAAGTGGTACGGACTTGGCTCGCGCTCAGAGTTCAGCTGTGCGTGTTCTCGATGTGCTACTGAGAGGATGCAAATTTGTCATTAAACAAACTTTAACAAACTGAAATGGCTTCTTCTTATCTCTTCTTTACTTTTTTGTACTCGTCATCTCATATCTTCCTGCTTTTGTCGCTCTGGTTTCTGCCGGTGCACTGTGAATCTCGTTAACTCGTGACTTTTTCTCATACCCAGGGATCTGGCAAACTGAGCATAGCCGCCGATGGTGCGACCTTTAAGCAGTGTATCATCACGCCTTTCAAAAATCTGTGAGTTGAATCCTGCTCCATCCTCCGACTTTGCACTGTTGGCCTTCGAGATACCGGTAGTGTTGAGGTGAACTGCAGGCAAACAGAACGTCCAAGCACCACCGCTGATTTTTTGTTTTTTGTTCACCATCTGCAAGCATTCTGCTTTGCGGTATTCAACCTTGCAGGCCGCCTTCCCCAGGATGGCAACTCGATTCGTCGCATCATGGCATTCACGTTCACCTGGCCTTGCCGATGAGGAACAAACATGACTCGAACATACTCGAACTGTGTTGGCATTTCTGTGGGACGAGATTTTTGAAGGCCATGCCTGTACAATGCCGGTGGCACCAGGCCTGGAGCACTTCAAACGTGGGCGACCCCCAAGATGATTCCAGAATATGTAAAATGCTGATCCACCTCTAGGCCCCGGGCGAAGCAAACCATGACCAAAATCAGCACAGGTCCCAAAATAAATGACCTTGGTCCCCCCCCATCCTTTCCAAAAATGTATAGCAGGTATGGTTGTGCATCAACAAAATAACAGGGCCTGTAATTTCCCTCGTCAAAAGCCGGCTCGTTTTCCAACCTGCACAGCGAAAAAAAAGAGACTGATACCGAAATGCTTACCGAAAAAATGCTGATCCTTTGAATTTGGCAAGAAAATGCAAGCCTTCCCGTCAAGCGTGAGGACTGGAAGGCAAAGAGGTGCCCAGTGGCGAGGCTCCTCGCGCCAAACTGTGAGTTGAAGAAGGGGATGTGACACCAGGCTGCGCAAATTTTGCAAAGTCCTTGCTAACACGTTGACGTGATACAAGGTGCCGGGCTCAAAGTCCTGAAAAAACAAACCCAATCGCAACATGTTATGTACTGCCCTGTCACGTGCTAACACGGTCGGTGCCCGAGGCAGAAGCAGGAACAACATGGAACAACTATCCAGCTTAAAAGGCGCCTGGATCTCAATGTTTAGGGCGTGCGTAATGATTCGTTTGGCATGCCGCAAAGTATGCCTTGGTCCAAAACTGCATGGCCTTTTACAACTACGTCAAAAAAATCCTTTTCGGTTCTTTCATTTTTGACAAGCGGCTCCAAATACATTCCACACGCTGTATCGAAATTCGACTGGAGCAAGTCAGCTCGAATATAAAACACCTGAAGGGAAAATCCAGTTCAACTCTGAATCTGAAAATACCTGGATCACCTTGTAACTGCCTCAAGAAACGTTCACATTCCAACAACACAACAACGAACTTCCAACTGGCTATGTCTCTTGTGGCCTCGTATTGAACATTTGGGTCTTCACCACCTGATGAGTCGGGAGATGAAGACGCAAAATCAAAGCATTTGAAACTTGGCAATTACAAATAATTACAGGATCGATTTCTTCGAAACGAATGCAAATAGAAGATATAAGTTTATATTTTCCAAAATGTGAGACAGAAAGAAACAGCATGGCCTTGCTTCCCTTCCAGGTGAACAGCCTGCCACGCCTCAGTTCTTCGATGGCAGAATTCTTGGAATGAAAAAGATGACCCTGATGGAATATATTGGAATATTGATGTCCCAGGTGACAGTTGGACTATGATTGCCATGACTTTTTCGCTGGGACCAATCAAAGATAATCACAATATTCGCACTTTGCAAGTTGAAGCAGCTGAAGCAGGTTGAACGGTTGAAGCATTTCAGACAAGTTTCAGGCCATGGGCATCGTGGTGTAATGATGTGTAATGGAGAGGCATCGACAGGGATCGATTGGCATAGATTGGCACAGTGTATCATCATGTATCATCGGTATTCATCGGTGTCATTAGGTCATTTCCAGCTCTTCTACAGCCATTCAGGCCATTCCCATACTCTCGGAGAAATCCTGGCATGTTACTCTTCCCGTGCCAGGTATGTTGGATGTCACGGACGGGGAGAAAACGTATGCCTGTCTGTCAGGTGCTCTGGAGTCTTTGGAGTCTGGTTGAGAGCTTTGTGTATGAAAGCAATACCCTGGTAAGTACAACTCTAGCCCCTTCCGAACAAAAAAATGTGTATGTGTCCGTGCACAGCATTTGTTGGGAGATGTTGGGAGATGTTGGGAGATGTTGGGGGGTGCTAGGAGACGTTGGGAGTGTTGGGGGGCTGGGCAACGATGTCACACACAGCTGTCAATTCAAAGTCTTCACTCTTCACGAGACTCATGTAGCTCCGGCTTTCATCCTGAGCTTGGTGCCACAGCAATACCGGTGTCTCGTTGTTCTATATGCAAACTCCTGTTTGAAGACTTGAACTGCTCTAAAACGGGTGGCGGAAGCTGTTGGGATGGCCTCCCATTTCCTGTGTCAAGCCAGGCGATCTCTTTCCATGCCTCGACAAACCATGGTCATTTCTTGTCCGTATCTACAGTATTAACATGCCTTGCGTGCTTATGAACCCCGTGCATCCTGTGTACACGCATGCATTTGCACTGCAGATAGACAAAGGCCAAACAATTGAGCAGCCAGACGGACACACAAAGACCACCAGACATGCAGGCTTAGGGTGCTCCACTACGTTACCCTTGAGACCAAGGCAGATCCATTCAAATCACATAATACACACCCAAACATGTGCAGATTTATAAGTGCACACACACTGTTGATCTTACTTTTTGAAGTTGTTTTCATCTGGTTGTTCAAGAGTGAGCAAGGATGTCCAAGATAATCCCAAAGATAGCAACAATCTGCGCTTGCACCGCCTGCGCAGAAATGACGTATCGCGCGTATTCCCCATTCATAGAGGACACCTGCGTGCGCAAACTTCTCAGACATGTTTGTTTTGCTATGCGTGCCACTTCTTCAGCGCGCCTGAATCCACCTGTTCGATTCAAAGGGCATCTTCATGTTGGAGAAGCCATCTTGGAAATCGTGTCCAAACTGTCCTTACGCTGTTCATGGAGCTTCAGGCAAAGCTCGGAAATGCTTCCCTCATCACAGCACCGTGTCGCTCGATTGCTGGGCATACATTCGCAAGCACAACTTGGGCAGTTTTCACACTTAGGTGTGGGCCAGCACCCTGCGTCATGCTTTTGTAATGGTTTGCAAGCAAGTAACTTGAAATTTATTGCTGTGCCTGCCTTGTCGGGCGGTGAAGAAGTCTGCAAGTGCACTTTCCCAGCACAAACCTTAGGAATGAAATCAAGGCATGGGGCTTTGTGCTTTAGTTCCAATGTTACAAGCGTCACGGTTCTCACCAGATTTTCATGTTCCATGTCATTGACGAGCATGATGGTGTGACGGTAGACAATATGTGGAGGACTCCTGGGAGGACTCTAATCAGAGGCGTTCAAAGTAAACTTCTCTGCGCCCCCCTAACTCTGAGTTCCTTGATTCAATGCAAGCCCCGGGCCTCCAAATCCAAAGCAAACTCCTCAAACCACGGCACAATCGCAGCCACACAGCCGTGCTTGCGAACGAGATGGAGTTTGCTCTAATCTAGCGGCATCTTGACTGTGAGTCACTTCACTGACGACCATCGAAATATATGCCACTGATGGTCACAATATGTTTCTTGGCTTTGCCGGGATGTGCATGCTGCTCATCGAGGGGTTTAAACTGGATTCGCACTGCCTTGGCTTCGTCACTGACAACCTCATAGCTGGCGGCATGCGAACCTGAGTTTGTGGTCCAGCGTGGTCCGGCTGAAATATATCCATCCACAAGTGGCACACCCGTTTCAGCTTTGCACCATCTACAAATCCTTCCAAAGACTCGCCCAATAACAGGGTCGTTCCTGCGGGCTTTCTCAAATGGCGATAGCATGCGATAGCTATAAACAGGTTTGCATGGTCTATAGGCAGTGAGGCAGCGAAGGGTCATGGGCGGCCGCTGGCAGCAGTGTGTTTGGTGGTGTGCTAGTAGTGGTGTCGCGGTAGTAGTTAGTGGTGGTTGGGGGTGGTTGGAGGTGGTTGGGGGTGGTGTGGTGGACTGGTGCTGATGGTGATGGCGGTGGCGGTGGTGATGGGTTCTAATGTGATGTCTTAATGATGCTGGTGTTGGTGGAGGCGGTGGTTCTTGGCTTTTTTTCCAGCAGCCATTTGTAGACTCTAAAGCAGCAAGCCTGCATGGTTTGTTTTCGGCTTGCTTTAGCAAGCTTTGAAGGCAGAGCCCGATTCTGTCCCATTCCTTCGTTTCGGTAAACCACCCATCCGGCAGATTGCAACTCAGGATTCCCTTTGCTGTGGGATTGGGTATTTTCTCCGATCTGTCCAGTAGCTCAATTTCGTCAAACTGGAGTGATGATGGGGAGGTGTTCAGCGGACGAAGAGCTAGGGACACCCGAACGGTTTGCCAATCATAGCTCATCTTTGCGATGAAGAGAACGGGTAAATGCGGCAAAACCTATCCGGCGCTATGCCGAGCTATCCTACACAATACAAAGGCAGATCATCTAAGTACTACCCAGTCTCCTTCTTGCTTTGATTGTCTTGGACATGCCGCAAAATCATTCCCATGTATCCCAACACATTTCGTGGGTACGGGGCAATTCTTGTGGATGATAAAGTTGACAGTTGGTGGGTGCGCAAGCAATGCAAACGTGCTGACACCAAAAATGCAGCACCTGCAAAACCGGCACAGTCACGCAATTCAAAAGTGGATGTCATAGAAAATCCTGGGTGCCACCCAAAACCTCTGATGTCCATCCTGAGACACGAATTTACAAGCAGGAACTAGGGCAAGACTATGAAATTCATTCAAAACTGTAAAAAGGAAATTTGCAACAATCCAGTAAGTCAGTCAGTTTCATGTTTATCCAGTCCTAAGCATTCCTAAACTGCCCCCAAAGCCGCACCTAAGGTGCCAACGACACAGGATGCAAACGATTCGAGATAACGCCGATTCTGACGCCAAGGCATTGGGATCCTAAGCTGCTTCTTCCAAACTGTGACTGCCAATTCTGCAAATTTCACAGCTTTGACTTACTGTAGCATCGCTGCAATCCTCTGCATGCTGTTTCCATTGTTTCCACAAAGTTGCATTACGCTGCATTCTGCCAGTCTTATAGCGCACTGGGAGCTTCACGATTGTCTCTTGAGGTGCCAGTAGCTGCCTTGCATTTGTGCTTGACATGGGCGTGTTGGCGAAGCCAAAGGCTAAAGAGAGATTATCACGGCCTGAATCAGGAACGAATTGCCAATCTACAGTTGATTTGAATTAATTTGATGGGCGTGATTCTTCATTGCAACGTTGGTCTCAAGCACTGGCTGCATGGAGACTGGAGTACAAGTACTGCCATGCTGGCCAGGACTGCAGGACTACAATGGTCTTGAAACTGTCAGACTACAATGACTACAGTACTCTCCCTTGGTCTTACTAGGTGCAAGGCTTCCAAGGCTGTAAGCTGCCACCGAGAATTGAGGGTAGCCATGCGACTGGCAGGAAAGATGAATCAAGCAGTAAAGGTCTTCAAACCGAAGATAGGCGAAGCAAGCGACGAATAGATTAGAAGCAGTCCACATTCTGTGACATTTTGGAAGCAATCTATAGATATATATATATATATGTATATATAAAATTATGTAAAGCAACAATTGGGATCGGCCTAAAATCTTCGGCTGATGGAATCGGAGCCTTGGCATAAACTTGGGCAATGGTTTCCCGTGTCAATCAAACAGCTGCAAGCGTCTGCGAAGCTTTAGCGGGCTAAGGTTCGAGCAGCTTGAGCATCAGCAGGTTCCTCGCTAAATTCGATCGCGAGCTTTTTTGCACTTTGATTGCAGATAAGCAAAACATATGAATACTCATATCAAAACAACATAGAAACCAGCTTTCCACCTTTCCGGCGGGTGCGCGGTAGGTTTGAAGCTGATGCACCCCTCACTTGGAAATTGTGTTCTTGTAAATTCTTGTATGTTGTTCTCTTCCTGCGAGTCACAGTCAAGGATGTACATCCTCACCTCGATGCATCAACAGTGAAACAAAAAAGCAATGCCCTTGCAAAGTTTGGATTGCATTGCAATACTATGCAATACTGTTCCCAAAATTGTTTGCAAAGAAAGACGGCAAGTGATATCAAAGGAGCAGTCTTATTCTTCAAAGAATCCACATTACCTCTTTGCAAAGCCACCTAGAGTACCACGCGGGCTGGGCACTACGTGAACACAGCACATTGTCATGCATCCACATCTAAAACGACTTGTCTGGTGGTTGCGCACCATGCAGGCTAGATTCCAAATGATTCCAAAAACGACCCTGAAGAGCAAAAGCCCAAAATACAGGGATGCACATACAGTAATTGAATTTGCAACCAATCTCTTGAGTTGAGCCCGTGCACGTCCACAAGGCTCAGAGCGCAACCAGGCTGTTTTCTGGGTCAAATGTGTCGTAAGGAACTCAGTTGCGACATTGCTGAATGGACTTCTCGTAGTTGAAATACATTGAAATGGTTTGAAAGCTGTGTGTACATCATTTCTTCTTCAGGATGCGGACTAATCACTAGCACTCTTTAATTGTGGATATATCATGATATATCTTTCATCGTCTGAATATTCATGGAATGCTGCAGTAACAGCTCAAAGCACCATTGAAAACACAGAATAGATTCGAGGAAGAAAGAAGGTTTTAAAAAGAACTTAAAATAGCTACACAGTAGGAATTCAATGAAAGCTATAACCGATTTCTACTTATCTACTGTGTATGCCGGCAGCAGAAGCTCTTCCTTACCCCCCTAACTCAGGTTCCAACAGTCCAGTGTAAGGGTTGATGCAAAAGCGTGGCGCGAATCAAAAAGGAAATATTCCTCGATTCATTTTTGGTTCTTTCAATCCCTTTGAATCTGAATTGCTTTCTTCCACGGTCTCCATCATGGTCCATCACCCACGATTGATTTGCAAAAAGGCTTGTGGCGTGTGACAGGCTTGGAATTGGGCTGGCTTGCCAGGGTGAGCTACGAAATGTAATGGCCTCAACTTGGCAAAGAGTTTAGCTTGGTAGTTTGCATGTCTACCAACAAAACAAAACGAATGCTTTGTCTCAGCTTCTCTGAGACTCCATGCATGCCACCATCGACGAGAAGCGAAAATTTGTCCTCGCAAAATTGTGTCATCTACAGCAAATCTTGTCATAGGCAGCGTTCATACCGACTTCAGCAGCTGTCTCTGGCTGTCCCTAGTGTTTCATATTAAGGTCGTTTGTTTGTCAAGAAAAAAAACGTTGCCTTCAAGATTGCCTCGAGCTGGTACTGTACTGACTGGAATTCGCCTGGCAAATTTTCTCTCCACATCTGCTACTGGCTCTTATTAATGTTCTCGTTCTCAAGAGGAAAACCAATGGCTCCTGGGAGCAACTCCACTTCGATGTGAAGGATGCAAGGCACCTTGGGGGGACTGCGCTGCCGGTCGACAGAATCATTCATCATAGCCACCTTTCCCAAAGTTCCAATGAAACATTGCTTTCCTTACAGCAATCCTTAGCAATGTTTCCATGTTACAGTAGCCTGTGACAAAAGGAAAATGAGAGGCAAATGTGGTTGACAAATGCAACTTCTTGTAGCGCTGAGTACCAGCTTTGCAGTGTCCGGGTCGAGAAGAAGGCGCCTGTCAAGTCTGTCAAGTTGTTCAACAAGATCATCGAGATGTCTAAACAGGATCGAAATATGATCAGAAGTGATGACAAACTGTTGAAAATTGTCTATTCCTGTCTATACTGTGCGGATCTGAGCGGGACAGTGCGCACGCTAACTACTTGCAGGCAGTGCAGACTCGTCAAACAAGGGTTCTGACAGACAGAATTTTGATACAGATAGTGAAGCAACGCTCAAAGCCTGCGGTTCCTAGCAGGCTGCTTGGGACCGTGACACGCACACATACATATTCACACACACATATTGTATATATATAATATATATATATATGTATGTATGTATGTATGTATGTATATGTGTACATAAAATGTATAAATATTGTACTGTGGATTTGTATAGGGAACACCACCTTGAACAAAGCCTGTTGCAGTTTTCAACCTTTCGCTGTGTGTCAGCGGACGTGGGCTCGAGAAGCCCTTCTTGTGTGGGGAAACACAAGCTTTGCGGCTGTGAAAAAGCTGCAACCTTCCGCTGCGCTCCGCAAGTGATAACCGGAGCTTGGACATGGACCAGCCGGTGCCCCCGTCGTCACATGGCAGTGACGAGGCACCGAATGACGGTCATGCGACCGTGGGCCAAGGCAGGCCTGGACGCTCGAGACCGAGCACAGCCTCAAACGAGGCACATGAAATACATGATGAGGACAATGATGATGATGGGTTTGACAGTGAAGAGTTCCGAGAATGGATGAGAAACAGGAGTCGAGCTGGAGGACGACGAAACCGAGATCGCCGTCGCGACAGCAGTGATGGCTCCCGAGACAGAGATGGAGATGGAAGCAGGACCAATGCAGGACCTGCACCGGAATGGGACGGCGAAGGTTTGTCGTTCCAAGACTACGCCATAAAGGCGAGGTTATGGCTGGCTACAACACGGTCAAAACCCCGCACAAGAGGGCCTCTCTTACTCCAACGACTAGCCAAGGTGCCCTTCGAGACAATGAAGTTCTTGGCCAAGGACCGCAAATGGATGGCCAGTGAGACCAATGGTGAGGACCTCATAGACCTGATGGACAAGGCCGAGTACTTCGGCGACGACCGAGACGAAGACCTGCTAGGTGCCTTAGCAAAGATCACCTACCATGTGAGAAGGGAGAAGCAGGAGGCACACAGGCAGTTTTTCAATAGATGGGAAACTGCCATGCGCAAAGTGGCCGAGCACAAGGTCTTTTTGCCGGACAAGTACATCGGCTTCCTCTTGGTGAATGCCCTCAACCTGACCGAACCGGAGATCAAGTCGCTCCTCAACTATACCCGTGGCAGCATCATGCCACCTGACATCCAGGACTGGGTCAGGAAGCATGAAACAAAGTTACAAGTGGCACAAGTTGGCCTCGACCCCAAGAAGAATCAGGCCAGCTCGACGAAGGCGAGCGGCAACTTCTTCGTCGCCGAGGAGGAGAGCGAGAATGACGAGGAGGAGATTCATGCCATCGAGGCGGCGATCGTGGAACTATAAGGTGGAGAACAACTTGGTGATCAACCTGGTGGCACTGAGGACGAGGAGACGCAGATCTTGGATGAGCACGAGGCAGCAGAGATCCTCAACACGATCCTGACGAAGAAACGCAGCTTCGTCCAAACCCAAAAGGCGAAGAAGAGCAAGGAACTTGGCAGAGGATACAAATCTGGCAACTTTCCGAGCAAAGGCAAAGGCAAGAACACCTATACCGTCAACAACACTGGCAAGCCTCCTTGGAAAGCAGGTCAGTATAAGATGACCATAGAAGAAATCAAAAAGATCACCCGCTGTGGGAATTGTCTCCGCACTGGACATTGGCACCGCGAGTGCCCAGAGCCTCCCAGGGAACGTGACCAACATCTTCTGGAAACCAAAGAAGCTGTTTTCTGCGGTCTTTTAGACCATGAGACCACCGGAGAAGCCATGAGTGCCGTAGCCAGCTTAGATTCCCCACCAGTGGGAAGTTTTGCGGTAGCTGAACCTGAGCCCAATTCCAATGTAGCTGAGTGCCAGCCCACGTCCCCGTATAAGGACCGCAATGTTGGGAATGAGGACTGGGAGATTCTTTTTGGGGAAGGGTTGTCTAGTACCAAGTTGGTTTCCACTAACCCTCCGGAAGAAGCATGTGCAACAGTTGACACTGGATGTCAAAGAATGGCCATAGGGTATGAGACTCTTCGGCGACTCTCCCCACATCTTCCAGAAGAGCTAGGCGTACAACTTCAACCCCAAGAACATCGGTTCCGTTCTGTTCATGGAAGGTCATCTACAACTCATGTAGCAGCAGTACCAACAGGACTGGGTAAGAAGGGAAGCATTTTAAAACCTGCGGTGTTTGAAAATGAAGAGAGTAAACATGCCCCCTTCCTTATTTCGTTGCCATTCTTGATGTTTTGCCGAGCCGTTTTGTACTTGGACCCCCAAAATGGTTTGAAAATCCATTTCAAGAAATTCAATTTCTCTGTTAACTGTCACCTAGGTCCCACTGGTGCTTTGCGTATTCCTTTGTGCAATTTTTCACATGAACAAATCAAACACCTGAAACAAACCCAAGAAACTCTCAATAGTGTTGGAACTGAGTTTGAAGTTTTCAGAACGGAACCTGAGGTATCGGATGTTGCCGCCAAGTCTGGCCCAGGAAAAAGCCCGACCGTTCCAGGTTCAACCTTCGGTGCTGTCAACCATGATGGAGACCGAGAGGAAACGCAATCGCACCCAGGACAACAGCTTCAAGATCCTGTCAGCGTGGCACATGCTGCTGGTGAGGGTGATGAGCATCATGCAGAATGTCAGCGCGCTGGCCTTCCGTCTTCTACGTCATCAACCAGATCACCTGAACCAGAGCACTTCGTCCGGGAAACCGAGAACTACCAGAGTGGCGCCGACCGAGGGCAGCTTCGAACTGATCCCACCGTCATCACCAGCCAAGAGCCAGAAGTCTCAGGCAAGTTCCTACATGGGGAAGGAGCTCATCACGGATGCGATCCTTCGAATGGTGGGGCCACCAGTTCAATGCGAGCATGGGGAGGCTACACGCCTCTTCATATGCCAGAGGCAGGGTCCCAACTACCACAAGCTGTTTTGGCGTTGCGCACATCCTCGCGATCAACAGTGCCGGACCTTCATGTGGACTCTGATCCAGCCCGACCTCAACACGAACCTCATCGAGGCATCCGAGGAGGAGATGGACACCGAAACGGTGGTATCAACTACCACACGGAGGAGCACTACGTCACGGAGGAGCTCTACGGCATCCCAACTTCTACAGCAGGCACAACGGCACTGCAAGCACGAGAAGGTGTTGAAGTCGGGCTCCAACCAGTTCAAGATCCAGGAGAAGTGTGCCATCTGCGGCAAGATCACCAAGGAGGAGCTCACCGAAGCCGGCATCCAGAAGGAGAAGGAACGCGAGAAGAACCGCAAGAAGAAGCTGGAGCCGAACGAGCCCACCTACGAGGAGTTCCTGGAGTGGAAGAGGTCCCAGGCACTGGAACCGGCAGGGGTCTGGACAGGCTCCCGAGTCAACCGTTGAGTGACCCAAAAAGCACAAGTGCTGAGGAAGTTTTTGACCTGAAAAGTAGGGGTGTGAAACAACTGCTTCGGAAAGCCGGGGCTGCTTTGACACAGACCGAAGTCATGTGGAAGGAGATTATAACCCTTCTTGGCGAAGGTCCGGACCGGACCACTCAGCAAGTGTTTGAACAGTACGCTGTTGAAATTTTTGATCCGGCAGATCCAACCAGGATCAAGGATAAGAAACCTCTCCGCCGACTTGCGGGACTGATGGGCGTGACAAATAAACAAGCCCGAGTGATGGCCGAAGTGTTCAATCCAAAACGGTTTGGTCCCCAGGCAGCAGGTGTAGGTCTTACTCAAGGCATGGCTTTTGATTTGACCTTAGGACATGACCTACTGAAAGCGAAGAACAGGCAAGAGGTCCGAAGGTATGTTCAGAGTGTGAAACCGGGTTGCATGCTTGTGTCATCGCCTTGCACCATGTTCAGCATTCTTCAAAACCCCAATCAGAAGTATCGGGAAGACCCCCAAAAGGATAGGGATTTCCTCAAAAGGCTTGTTGAGGCAAAGGTCTTGCTGAATTTCGCATGTGAAATTTGTCAACTTGTCAGGACTTATGGGGGGACGTTTGTTTTTGAGCAACCACTCACTTCCAAGGCATGGTCAGAACCACGTGTACAGCTGCTTGCACAGTTACATGACACACTCATGGTACGAAATGATCAATGCATGTTTAACTTGAAGGCTCCTGAAGGTGAAAGGTACAAGAAGCCGACCGGTTGGTTGACCAATAACAAAACTGTTGCCGAAAGGCTCTCAAAGGTCTGTAGCAAGGATCACGTTCACCGACCAGTGTTTGGCAATGGTCCTGGTGGCTCTAGGGCAAAACAGGCTCAGGAGTATCCAGTCGAACTGGTACGAACCATCCTGCAGGCATACGCCGACACCATCGACCAGGAGCACAACGTGCGCCACCACATCCATGTGATCACCTTGGACGGCCTGATGAACGAGATCTACCGCACTGAGAATGTCCTCCCGAGTGCTTCAACTTGAAAGCTTATGAGTATATGGCCACAGACCACCCTGAGGAGAATGCCGACGTACAGCCCGAGAACGCTCTTGTCGACGATGCAGTGATTGAGGAGCCAACAGAAGGACAGGCTGATTTGCCTGGACGACGACTACCAAGAGAACGAGGCCTGAACACCTTCCAATTGGTACGGAGGGCACACTGTGGACTAGGACACATCGGAAACGACAAGTTAGCAAGGATCTTACAGAACGCAGGGGCCAAGAAGGAGGCCATTGAGTATGCGAAGAAGCTGACATGTGATGTTTGCCAGAAGCACAAGAGGATTGCACCTGCCAGGGCGGCAGCACCACCACGAGACTTCACTCCGAACCAAGTAGTAGGAGTGGATACAGTCCATCTACCAGGTCTGAAAGCAGGGGGCAAACTGAAGATGGCCCTCAACATAGTAGACTGGGCTACCAGGTTTCAACTGGTGATACCGCTGGAAGATCACACACCACGGTCAGCCTCACGTGCTCTGTTCCAATGGATTCGCATCTTTGGACCTCCCGAGCGAATCTACAGTGACTTGGGCAAGGAGTTCCGTGGATGCTTTCAGAACATGATGGACCAGCAATCCATCGTCTTGGACCCCGGGGCCTTAGAAACACCAACTCAAAGGTCAATCACTGAGAGGGCCGGCAAGTCCTTTAAGGAGGTACTTTCAAAGACACTTATGGAAGTAACCTGTACTACCTGGGAAGAATGGCATGAGGCAGTTGATGTGACAACGGCCACTATCAACCGACTGGCCAACAAATCGGGATTCAGTCCCGTACAGAGAATGCTGGGGTACAGTCCTCGAATCCCTGGAACTAACCTGAGTGGAGGCTTCAACGACCATGCCACCGCTTCAAGGTACCAGGCTGGTGATCTCCAAGTACAACGTTCTGCAGACCTACGACAAGCCGCAGCCATTGCCTACCACAAGGCGGACTGTGACCAGGCACTACGAAATGCACTACATGCTGGACACCGAAAATGGCATCACTATGAAGTAGGTCAAACGGTGTACTACTGGAAAAAGGGGATGCAGAGAGCCAAGAAAAACAACCCGTCATTCTGGCATGGACCGGCAAAGGTCATTTTGACCAACCTGCCCAATACTGTATGGGTTGCACATCGCAACCACATCGTGAAAGCAAGTCCTGAACATCTACGACCAGCAGTGGACGAGGAGAAGTTTGTCATCACCGACTGGATCCAGGACCTTGTGGAGACCAAGAAGAAGCTTCAGGAAAAGGACTTCAAGGGCTACATCGTCCTCGATGAGAAACCCCCTGAGGATGACCAGGCCATTGAGGATGACGATGAGATTCCACCACAGAAACCGAAGTTCAGACTGACGGGAAAGCATGCAGCGACCGAGGTTGAGTTTCAACCAGATATCTATGATGAGAAGCGACAGAAGCTGAACCCGCCGGAACCTGCAAGAAGTACCCTGGTAGAACCGCCACTGACTGAAGCCATCCCTGAGGGCATCCAGCCCGATGAGGGTATCTTTGATGATCCTGAAGAACAGCCAGAGATTGACTCCCCAGACGTGGTTCCAACTACACCGATACCGGACGAGACGGAAGACGAGAGGGTCGACAACGATGCACTACCTCCTGCTGAAGAACATCATCGTGGACAAGTACGACATGCCGATCATCCAGAAGAAGGAGAACCTCCCGCTAAACGACACCGAGTGGAACTTTTGGAGACTCTCTACAACGAGCTTGAGAAGATCACGATGACCCGGAACAGGAAAGAAGTCTCCTACGGTCGACTACAGCTGACCAACAAGAAGAAGTTCGACCGAGCTATCTCCAAGGAGATCCAGAACAACCTGAAGTCAGGAGCCTATGAAGTCTTGAGCAGAGAAGAATCTGAAAGGATCAGAAGGGAGAAGGGGGACCTGATCATGAAGAGCAGGTACGTCCTCACTGAGAAGGCCGTTGAACCTCACGAAATAGAAGTACTGAAGAAGGAAGGCTTGCTACTAGATGACGAAACTGGTGAAATGCTGAAGGCCAAAGCCCGACATGTAATGAAAGGATACTCAGAGGCTAACGCCGAGAACCTGGAGTCAACAACGCCACAGGTTGCCAAGGACACCGTGATGTTCACGCTCCAGATGCTGGCCAGTCACCAATGGACGATTGGTCACCTGGACTTCACTCAGGCCTTCCACTCAGGAGACCAGATCCAGAGAGAGCTGTACTGTTCCCTTCCTCCAGAAGGAATTCCTGGTCTGCACCCACGGCAACTACTCCGACTCCGAAAGACATGCTATGATTATAACTGATGGTCCATATGCATGGTACCAGCACCTCTCCCGAGTGCTGGAAGGCAGGGGATACCAGAGAAGTCGGGCAGGCCCGTGTCTGTTCCAGCTGTTCGATCAAGACAAACAGAAGCTCATCGGGATCATCGCCTTGGCCACGGATGACATGCTACATGGTGGAGAAGCGGCTCACTGGGAACATATGGAATGGCTTCGCTCCCAGTACAAGATGGGAAAATACACCACTGGGAATGGAAAGTTCACTGGAAAGACCATCGAGCAACAACCCAGTGGCGCCATCCTCCTACACCAGAAAACCTATATCGAGGAGAAGGTCAACATGATCCCCATGAAACGAGAGCGAAAACGACAGAGGTACTCTACCTGTTCAGCCACCGAGGTGAACCAGCTGCGAACCCTACTTGGAGCTCTGGCATGGGTCGCCAAAGAAACCAGGCCAGACGTGGCCGGCCGAGTGGCACTGCTACAACAGTCGATGCCACTTCCAATGATCAAAGACATCATCGAGGCCAATGCCGTGGCCGAAGAGAAGAAGAAGGACCCTGCAGGGTCTGGGGATATTGATACAGCCGATCCCTATGGAACGACTTCGAGTTGGAGTTGTCACCGATGCCAGCTGGGGAAATGCCGGAGGCAACTACATGGAAGAAAACAACAAGGACTATTGGGAAGAGACGGAATTCAGCTGGGTACGACATCACATTCTGCCGAGAAGACTGCTCTTCCATCCTGGTGCTGCACCTCATGGACCTGATCTACACAAGATCTCGAGGACAAGATCCACGACCTGTAACAACGAGGAGATGACGGACAATTGGGATGACAAGGAGGCCATCAGGGAGAAGCACAACGAGCCATGGACAGGAACAACCACGTTTCTGAAGACCGAGATCGAAGAGGAGACCCGAAAACCCATCAACGAGCGTTTTCTTCAACTTGCCAGGAAGCATAGCCAAGGTGGCTACCTCTTGATCTACTACGATGACAAGTTGGAGACCACTGACGACATGGCCAACATCACAATTGCAAGCTGGAAAAGCTACAAGCTGAAGAGGTGTACCGTTAACACCTTATCAGCAGAATGCCAATCGATGCTACAGGGGATTGGCAACCTTCATTGGCATCGATTCCTCTTGGCAGAGGTTTTAGCAAAGGACCTTTCACTGGAGAACTGGGAGCAACAACTTGGTAAGCTGCCATTCATTGCTGTGACAGATTCCCGGTCGCTCTACGACACGATCACGAAATGCAGGAACACGTCGGCGCACATCGACGACAAGAGGACGGCCATTGACCTGACCATCCTGAAAGGCGACCTTGAGACCACTGGCGGCCAGGTCCGTTGGGTCGGTGGAACTAACATGGCATCCGACTCCCTTACCAAAAGGATGGCCCCCAAGTTCCTCAGCAAAATTATGCACCTTGGAAAATGGTCCTTAACGGAGACGGGCTACAAACGACTAGTTGAAATACATGCTTTGTTCAACACAAGTTGTGGTGCATGTGGATTTGTATAGGGAACACCACCTTGAACAAAGCCTGTTGCAGTTTTCAACCTTTCGCTGTGTGTCAGCGGACGTGGGCTCGAGAAGCCCTTCTTGTGTGGGGAAACACAAGCCTTGCGGCTGTGAAAAAGCTGCAACCTTCCGCTGCGCTCCGCATGTACATATCAGTCGAAAGAAGTTTAGAAGTGAAACTTCCGACAATATGGACAGATGGAAAAGCAGAGGTGCGAAGAGTCTTCTCAACCAAAAGAAAAATAAGCTTCGATGGTATCCCCAACAGCCGCAACGTTTTATTTTTACAAATCTTTCTGAAGCGTGCTGCGAAGCCAAGCGCTGGAAACACCTCAGCCGGGTTTCCGTGAATTAAATGGCCGCAAATCCTGTTGAACCTAACGTGGCTCTGCACCAAAGCCTCCCAAACCTTCTCCGGAACCCTGTTGAAACTGACCTGGCTCTACACCAAAGCCTCCAGACCTTCTCCGGAACCTTCTCTGGAACCTCTGCACCAAAAACCATGGCAGGCGTGAGGCGTTTGAAGAGGATCTGCAAAGATGTATTTCGCGTGGCAGGCGCAGTACCAAGACACATCTTCATCAAAGATTTTGGGAGGTCAGCGCACATGCTCACTGAATCATTCATTCACAGACAAAGAATTTCGTCAACAACATCCTCAAACGAACTCCGACTTATATTTGCTACGGTAAGAGCATAGGAATGAAGCAGTCAATCCTCCAACACATCCACGCGTCCAGTCAAAAGCATCCCCTTTCCTGAAATGCGCTATCCCCTGAGTCCGGGTTTGTCCACGCTCTATGCAGAAGAATGACTGGCTCCGCCTATTTAGTTTTTGTTTGCAGCGCTGTGAGCTGGTTTGATGTTTTGAACCGCGTAAAGAAAAACAACATTTTAACTTAACCATAAAACCGAATCTGACCATCCGAGAGCAAGATGAAGGGGGCAATTAGGAACCACTTGTGATCATAAAGTTTTGCTTGCCGCTGGTGAATGCACTGCTTGCGCCGGCGAACTGAAATAGGTCATGGACTGACACGGCCACCGCATTTCCAGAGCGTTTGAGTTGAGCCTTCAATTCCATCTGTACTGTGCCATCAAGCATGTCACGATTCCGTGGAATGTACCTGCACACGCCATGGCTGAAGCCTCGATAATATGAAAATCAGGACCAAAACCTGGAACTCTTTGCCCATCTGGGAACAGATGCCATCACACATCAGCCACACGATGCAACTGCATCAATTAAAACCATTGAAATCATTCATTTCAGACAGGAGAATGGGCACGCTCTCTCTGCACGATTCTGCGGGAACGAAAGCCTTGAATCTGCACTGAGGACCACCTTGGAAAAAACAAAAAATCATAATTTTGAAGAAATATGCAGACATGTGAATAATGTGTTCCATGACTTCGCTAACCATCCTCTTGAAGTGGCAGTGGCCAAGTATGGCCAAGTCTGCTAAGCAGGATACCTGCGAACATTTGCGCTCACGCAGCTGTCCTCTGAAAGGCGATGCGATGGGAGAGGTGCAGGTTTGCTCTGCAAACATTGGACAGGTGAACATATGTGAATGGTTCTGAACGAGCACTGTTGTAAGGTGTCGTAAAATATTGTAAGATTGTCCTTGGCACGACAGCCGAAGAGTTGCTGCTGCCGAGGGATTGCGGATGAAGAGTTGGTACCTTCGAAGTGAAACAAATTGTTTGGTTTTTTCCAAGTCTCAATGGAGGTTCTATGTATGTAGCTATTCACCTTGTGTTTGTGTGTGTGTACCACCTTTATAGATGTAAAACGCCGCTGGGGAACATTGCAGTCAGCGGCCAACGAAGACGCTGCAATGTTCCTGTGTAAACGTACCTGTTTTTTTTTTAATATATATATACACATATATAGTCCCGCCCCTGGGCGCATATAAGACGCAGCTGGGGGGGACATATATTTTATCGCTGTTGTTTTATATGGTCAATGTCTACTGTGATTATACGTCTTTATATGATTATATATAGTTTCATTCTTCGTGTCAATTTATTGTTGGTGTTTTTGCACGTCCGTTGCATTCCGCATCAGAATTAGCAAAGATTGTTCTGAGCAAGTGTGTGATTCATGCTGGATTCGTCACGGTGGCATGAACCCCTCGGGGAATGCTTGCCTAAGCAGGAGAGCGAAGCAACGACCTGATCTCTGAATTTACAATTTTCAACCTAGTAATTCGGTTAAGTAAAGTGAAACAGTCGGCCATTTTTCATCTTCTCACTCGTCGGTCGTTGTGTTGAAACAGCTTGCCGCCGTTTGGGCATTCACCTTTTCAATTTTCAACCTAGTAATTCGTTTAAGTAATGTGAAACAGTCGGCCATTTTTCATCTTCTCACCCGTCGGTCGTTGTGTTGAAACAGCTTGCCGCAGTTTGGGCACTCACCTTTTCTTGGATGAGGTTTAGGCTTCAGGACATGCTTTAGGTGTGGTGCTTCTTTCTTTTGATGGTCTCTGGTACGGTTCAAATGTGCACGTAATTCAAGGGTGACGACTTAAGCCGTTTATAGGGTCGTGACCTGAAGAGGAGGCCATTGAGCCTGAATAGGGGAATCTGCATGTCATGTGGATGCATCATTTCATTAACTAGTCCCCCATGAGTCCCCTTTTTCATGTGTTTCTTCCCCTCTCCAGGTAGGTTGGGTCCTGCGCGTGCCGAGGTAGGCTTAGGTTTCGCCATGGTAGGTTGGTTCAGGCCCTTCCGTCCCTCCTCCGCTGGTCTGGTTCCGTTTCCGTCGGCCTCCGTTTTTTCTTCCCTTGCCCTTTCAGGGTTTGCCCGTTCTGGGCCAGGTGTGTTGTGTTGATGTTCTCTCTTTCCCTCTTCTTTTGCGTTCCCCTCTTCGCGTCCTGGTTAAGTAACTTTCATTTCTTTTTCATTTTCATTTCACTTTCATTGTCATTTCATCCGCCCCGCTGCTGCGGGGCGCGCGTGTGTGTGTGTGTACCATCTGTATAGATGTAAAACTTCTTATTAGTGCAGGGGGCCGCTGGGGA
>CAMXCT020003107.1:0-76103 GCA_947184155.2 Cladocopium goreaui | reverse complement strand
CATCATATTCAATATTATATAGTCATCATATTCCATATTATATAGTCATCATATTCCATATTATATAGTCACCATATTCCATATTATATAGTCACCATATTCCATATTATATAGTCATCATATTCCATATTATATAGTCATCATATTCCATATTATATAGTCATCATATTCCATATTATATAGTCATCATATTCCATATTATATAGTCATCATATTCCATATTATATAGTCATCATATTCCATATTATCTAGTCATCATATTCCATATTATCTAGTCATCATATTCCATATTATCTAGTCATCATATTCCATATTATGTAGTCATCATATTCCATATTATGTAGTCATCATATTCCATATTATCTAGTCATCATATTCCATATTATATAGTCATCATATTCCATATTATGTAGTCATCATATTCCATATTATGTAGTCATCATATTCCATATTATATAGTCATCATATTCCATATTATGTAGTCATCATATTCCATATTATGTAGTCATCATATTCCATATTATGTAGTCATCATATTCCATATTATATAGTCATCAAATTCCATATTATATAGTCATCATATTCCATATTATGTAGTCATCATATTCCATATTATGTAGTCATCATATTCCATATTTTATAGTCGTCATATTCCATATTATGTAGTCATCATATTCCATATTATATAGTCATCATATTCCATATCATATAGTCATCATATTCCATATTATATAGTCATCATATTCCATATTATATAGTCATCATATTCCATATTATGTAGTCATCATATTCCATATTATATAGTCATCATATTCCATATTATATAGTCATCATATTCCATATTATATAGTCATCATATTCCATATTATATAGTCATCATATTCCATATATAGTCATCATATTCCATATTATATAGTCATCATATTCCATATTATATAGTCATCATATTCCATATTATATTGTCATCATATTCCATATTATGTAGTCATCATATTCCATATTATGTAGTCATCATATTCCATATTATATAGTCATCATATTCCATATTATATAGTCATCATATTCCATATTATATAGTCATCATATTCCATATTATATAGTCATCATATTCCATATTATGTAGTCATCATATTCCATATTATATAGTCATCATATTCCATATTATATAGTCATCATATTCCATATTATGTAGTCATCATATTCCATATTATCTGGTCATCATATTCCATATTATATAGTCATCATACTCCATATTATATAGTCATCATATTCCATATTATATAATCATCATATTCCATATTATATAGTCATCATATTCCATATTATATAATCATCATATTCCATATTATGTAGTCATCATATTCCATATTATGTAGTCATCATATTCCATATTATATAGTCATCATATTCCATATTATATAGTCATCATATTCCATATTATATAGTCATCATATTCCATATTATATAGTCATCATATTCCATATTATATAGTCATCATATTCCATATTATATAGTCATCATATTCCATATTATATAGTCATCATATTCCATATTATATAGTCATCATATTCCATATTATATAGTCATCATATTCCATATTATATAGTCATCATATTCCATATTATATAGTCATCATATTCCATATTATATAGTCATCATATTCCATATTATATAGTCATCATATTCCATATTATATAGTCATCATATTCCATATTATGTAGTCATCATATTCCATATTATATAGTCATCATATTCCATATTATATAGTCATCATATTCCATATTATGTAGTCATCATATTCCATATTATATAGTCATCATATTCCATATTATATAGTCATCATATTCCATATTATATAGTCATCATATTCCATATTATATAGTCATCAGAATAGATATGTTTTTTTTAAAAAATATTTTTAAATACCAAACATCATATTCCATATTATATAGTCATCATATTCCATATTATATAGTCATCAGAATAGATATGTTTTTTTAAATATTTTTAAATACCAAACATCATATTCCGTATTATATCTGGTTGGTGGTTTGGAACATTTTATATTTTTCCATATATTGGGAATGTCATCATCCCAACTGACTAATATTTTTTCTGAGGGGTTGAAACCACCAACCCATCATATTCCATATTATGTAGTCATCATATTCCATATTATGTAGTCATCAGAATAGATATGATATTTTAAATACCAAACATCATATTCCATATTATATCTGGTTTGTGGTTTGGAACATTTTATATTTTTCCATATATTGGGAATGTCATCATCCCAACTGACTAATATTTTTTCTGAGGGGTTGAAACCACCAACCCATCATATTCCATGTTATGTAGTCATCATATTCCATATTATGTAGTCATCAGAATAGATATGATATTTTAAATACCAAACATCATATTCCATATTATATCTGGTTGGTGGTTTGGAATATTTTATATTTTTCCATATATTGGGAATGTCATCCCCTCTGACTAATATTTTTTCTGAGGGGTTGAAACCACCAACCCATCATATTCCATATTATATAGTCATCATATTCCATTTTATATAGTCATCAGAATAGATATGATATTTTAAATACCAAACATCATATTCCGTATTATGTAGTCATCATATTCCATATATTATGTAGTCATCATAATATCATATCTGGCTAAATTATACCCTCTGGTAAACGTTTACAAAAAACTATGGTTTAAATCACCATGCTATTAATGGGAAAATCCACTATTTCTATAGCCATTTTCATAGCTATGTTAAATTACCAAAGGGTAAATAAAATTAAATCCCATTAAACCACCATAAACCCTCATTAAATCACCATTTTCCTATGGTTTTCCTATGATTTTCCTATTTTGACGTAACCAGAGGGTAGTGACCTCTCTCTGGACGCGGAAAACGCAACGGGAATCTCCAAGATGAGGCGAGATGATCCCCTGGGCCGAAGCTGGCAGGAACTTCCGACCGGGTGGAGATCGGGAGACCGGCAGATACCCGGCCTGGTAAACATATAGAAAAAAACCGATCGAAGATCACCATTTTGAATGGATAAATCAACTATTTCTATGGGCTATTGTCAATAGCTATGTTAAATTACCAGAGGGTAGGTTGTGGGTTGTGGTTTAAACTGTGTTTCAACTAGGTTTTAACTAGGTTTCATTCTTTGTTTCCCACTGCATAGATGCCAACAACATGTGGTCTACCTTCTCACATTTCATGGTACCATGTACCAAAATTGAATTAGCGTTCAACAGTATACCCCATTTAACTCTCTACTTATATGTATATATATAATTATATATACATCATATGATTAGATATAATTATACAGGAAATTAATACCATATGTTACCACTATTCTAGTAAGATGTTAATTTTCTATATTTATTTGGGGGTTGCAAAGCCATTCACAACGGCCAGGCTCATCTCGATTTTCATCCATCTCCACCAGACTTGAGCAAGAATCTATGATATCTATGCATTGATGGCGACCCAAAAGATCCCAAAATCAATCCCCATCAGAATCAAAATCATTCAAAATCCCAGTTTCTGCCAAGTTAAATTTGTGGTTTTCATCTTGCAATGGATCACAATCCGACTGGGCGGCACCAATCAGAACGCGGGTCGACTCCTGCTCGGCGTGAAACGGGGCTGAAGATCGTTGTGCGGAAAGTCATGGGGCAGCGACCTAATCTGAAACCCTTTTGGCAGTTGAACATATTTGATGATATGTGGCAAACAAATGCCCAGTTTCAGCTGGTTCCTTTTCATTTTTGTTTGAGAGGATTTTGAAGAATCTGCCAGAGATGCTTCAGAAAGCACCTTGGGAAGCCACACGTGTTTAAACCATGGCATAGCACCAGAGAACCATGGGATCCCATTGCAAAACTTACCACAAGTATAGATCATTTTGCCATAGTCTTTGGCAGCAAACACACCAACAAAACATGTTTAACCTAAGATTTCGGCATTTCGACTAGTTCCAATGATAATCAATGATATCCAATTCTACCATAATTCATCCCATCTTTTCTCCTGTGTTCTCATGATTGTTGGATCACAACCACGCAAAAAAAAACGCAGACGCGGGGCCGACGGCGACCTGCCGCTTTCGTGGGCCATGGCCATGTTAAAAGCGACGTTACCCACACTCCAAGAGTACCCCAGCGAGGTGCAAGTCAAGGGTGTCAACTTTGGTGGTGATGGTTACCCTCCGGTCATCAAACACGGCTGGAACATCAGCAATGGAAATTGTCATAGGAAAATCAAGGAACTCATTGCAGGCTTTTCCAGCCATGGAGCTGATTACCAGAGGCTAGTCCAAGAATCCAAGAAAGTTGGGAGCATTGGAAACAATGAGTCACAATGAGGAGGTATTCACTAAGTTAGGGGACATTTTTTTCAATAAACATTGGACCATCATCTTCCAAAATGGATGAAATCCAGGGCTGAACTCTTGGATCCAGATCCCCAGTCTGAGGTCCCACCTGCTATCTTTAGATCTAATTGTAAAAACTCCTGCAGTAAAACCATGTATCATATATGTCATCGATCTACTCTGAAGCGTTGGTTCAAAAGGATCAAGAGCTTAGCGGCCCATTGTGGTTTAGCCCCATTGTTATTGTAACATTGTTGGCTGACCTTGTAAAATACAGGTTATCAGCCGTAGTCTCACTACTTTGCTATGGGGACCCCAATTGACCATCCTCTCGCCGTTCCAGGGTCAGGTCCATCGGCTGTCGCCGTGCCCAACATGGCCGGGGGCAACCCCGAGCCGATGGATGACGAAACAATGCTCCAACCCGTTGTTGCGTACTTTACCTTCATACAAAACAACCTGTCCCAGATTACTAGTGGGAATACCCTGCAAGTCATGAGGGAAGCTGAACAGAGGCACCTTCAGATAATGCATGGAGTAGTTGACTCAATTCGAAACGAATGGTCAAGTAGACTCGTAATGCAGGAGCAGGAGTATGAGCAAAGGCTGCAGGAGGTTGAAGGTAAGGCCATTAGTGCCGTCAACGAGGAGAGGAAACGAGGCGATGAGATGGAGGTCAGGTTGAATCAGGCTCAGGCATCGCATGACAAAAGAATAGAGGATGTAAAGGCAGAGGCAAACACAAAGCATGATCAGAAAATTGCAGAGGAAAGGCAACGTATCACTAGTGAATTTGAAGCTTCCTATGCACAGACAGTTGAACATGCAAAGAATGCCATAGCTGCCACAAAGAAGCAATATGAAGATCAGGCTGCAATTGATCAGGCCAGGTTCATCAGTTTGAGGACCAAATTCGAGAACTACAAGAAGGAGATGGCCGACAAGATCAACGAGGCAGCGGCTCAGAACCTTAGTCTTCAGGACCAAATCGATGACCTTCAGGAGCAGTTAAAGCATGTTGCCAAAGCGCAGCATGCCTCCGTTCCGAAAGCATCCGTCCTGAATGCCGAGCTGGCCGCTACCACTAGCGTGCCCCACTTCAATATTGCCACTCCCAAAGCATCCGATGCACAGGCTGCCAGAGGCAGTGATGAGCCGATTCATGAGTTGAAAACACCTGCAGTGTTGGCACAAGAAGCAAAGGCCAAGTTGGATGAGCTGCTCAAAGGTGGCAGTCCCAAGCAAAAGCCGGCTGTCGGCAACGACCAGCCCCAATTGCCAACGCAGTCAGGGTTTTTCACTCCCACTGAAGCTATCAAAACTCCCCCAAATGACTCCCCTAAGAGCGTAACCAAGCAACAGCAAGTGATGGGTCCCTCAGATCTTATTGAATTGGTAAAAGCCTTAACCCAAAGGGAAGAAAAGGATAAGCCAAAAACTAAGGAGGCTGAACTCATCAAGCTGAACAACATGCCCGCTCCGGAGTCGTATAGGACTTGGAAGAATCATGTCAGGGACGAAGTGAAAAGCTGTTCAGATCGCCCGGATGAGGCGTGGCTCTGGCTCAACGAGGTGTACGATCAAGAGTGCACCAGAGAGCAGTTGGAGAAGAAACTCCAAGATCCTGGAAAGTTCCTTACGCTAGATACAAAGTTATCAGCAGCGCTCACACGCTCAGCCGGAGGGGACCTCGCAACTAGGATCTTGAATTTCAAGGAGCAGCAATCCCGAAAAGGCATCCAGGTCAGGGGAAGGTATGTTCTGCTCATGTTCGAGGACTACTTCAAGACATCAGAAGAAGCAGGTAGCCTTTACAGAGTAGAAGATCTTTTGGGTGTTGTCAAAGTAGGCGATACTGTCCAGGATCTCCGAAGATTCATCAACAAATGGGATGCTACCCTAGCTGGCATGGCTGTCACCCCTGATGATGCTGTGTTAAGGGACATCTTGTTGAGACAGATCCGACCAAGTCAGTTGCTGAAGTATGACATTGAGATGTTTGACCGTGCTCATGAGAAATCCCATGAAAAGTCTTATAGTTTTCTTCACCAATCCATGAAAAACTTGATCGATCGTGAACGATTGAGGGAGAACAGGAACCGCATCGCGGAGAAGAACAAGGCTGGGATCAAGGACACAAAGGCCGCACCTGCCAAAGGCGATGGTCGCGGTGGCCGAAAGGGCTCTCCAAGTCGCGGTAGATCGCAGGAACGAGGTGGCAAAGGTGACAAGATTTGCTATAAGTTCCAAAAGGGTACCTGTGATAAGGGGAAGAAGTGTCCATTCAAGCATGTCAAAGATGATAAATCTCGAACTCAATCACCCAGAAGAACCAAAACACGTTCACCATCAAAGGGCAATAAAGATGATAAGGGGAAGAAAATGTCCAAGGAAGAAATGGCTAAAACCCCATGTATCTATCATGCCCAGGGAAAGTGCAGACGTGGGTGACAAATGTTTTTATAAGCATGATGACAAAGCTGCTGCCGCCACCAAAGACACCAAAAGGGCCAATTCACCCGCTCCCAAGAAGAAGAGCAAGGATTCAACAGCCGCTCCATGCCTGATCCAGAAGTTTGCATGCATCGTCCGAAAACAGCCGAAGGCAACTTCGTGCTCTGATGAGTCAAGTGTCAGCATGAAGCGCCTTAGATTCCGAAAGGCCCCACATGTGATCGAGGTGAAGGCGGTCGGTCGTCAGGTCCCAGTCAAGCACCGTCCAAGAGAGTTCACTAAGGTGTACAAGACAGCTGAAGATGTTCCAGTTTCATCCAAGGTTGAACAACATGAGGCTCAGGTTCGTGCTAGACAGCTTCAAGAAACTGTGAAACTTCATGATTCAGATGTTGCACCTAGTTGTGGGTTTTGTTGTTGGAATGAGGACACACGTGACCTCACATGCAAAGAGTGCAGGTTCGTCAGCGGTCCCAAAGCTCTTAGAGACATTGGTCGTTTCCCGTCAATTGCCACAGCTGCGCCAAAGGCCGGCGTTAGTTGGCTTGTCGACTCAGGTAGTGAATCCGATCTTGTGTCCAAAGGAATGCTGAGGGATGTCAGTGCCAAGAACTGCCGTGCAGCCGAGCATCCGATTTCCTTAGTCACAGCCAATGGTTCGACCGAGGCAAACGAGGTTGCTGATGTCAAGTTGTCCGCATTGCCAGATCCCGTGCATCCGTATGTACTTGATCATACCCCAGCTGTGCTCTCCGTAGGAACGAGATGTGTAGATCAGGGTTACAGTTTCGTATGGCCTGCCAATGGCAAACCAATCCTACTATGGAGACGTTCGGAACTTAGGAACTTATAAGTTCGAAATAAGTTCGACGCTATGTAAGGGTTTTAGTAGGGCTCAGAAGCTAAGTTCAAGATAAGTTCATTGAAATTTTTGATAACTTGTAAGGAACTTAGGAACTTATGTTGCATGACATCAAAAAAACCTAAAAGGAACTTAGGAACTTATGAAATCATTGTTTTTTTAACATATGACGTGAAACTTGTTAAAAAAGGATATAAAAAACAACATTTGATGTTGTTGCTGATGGTTAAAAAACGATGTTTTTGTAGTTTTTGGCTCAAGTGTGCTAAAATGAATAGAAGATGGCTCAAAAGTTGAAGAAAAACATAGAGGCTGCTCAAAATTTCTTGGCAGGCTTGCAGGCGCTCTCGATTTTTCAGGAGATGCGCCTGAAACAAGTTATGGCTTTGGAGGTTCAAATTTCAAAAGCAGCTCAGCTTTCTACATCAGATGCGGCCAGCCTCTTGAGCCTTTCGAGGATATAATCTTTGGGGATATCAGGCACCGCGCTTGAAAGAAGCTGTGGCCGCGAAGGTCAGATTAAAAGATTTCGTTGGAGCAAGTTGGGTGTATGATGAATTGCGTGGCTCGAGCGCAGAGTCAACAAGTCAAGCGCGAGAATTTTGATTGGAATACTGGAAGGATGACGAGGTTCGTCCGCCAGCTACAGTGACTAATGCGCTTGCGGGAGAAACTGAAGAGGTCTACGCAGTAGCGGCAACCCTGGCTGCGCTGCGCGACAAGACAAATTGCAAGGTGGTGGAGCCAGGAGAAGTGGAAGAAGAGCCACGGATGCAGTGCTGCGTCGACCAGCTGCAAGACGAAGATCTTCCATGACGGATGCGGGGCCCGCGGGGCCCGCGCCGCTGGGGACTTCAGACGGGGAAAAGGAACTTGAAGCTTATAGCAGCTGTGTAAGACCAAGCGACAGAAAAAAAAGCTGTGGTTCTTCCAATAAAGAATTTGGAGATTACGGCAATAGGTCTTCTATGTCTAAGGGACAGGAAGATGAGGAGCCTGCGTTGCCGTCTATAAGGGACGGAACGGGGTAAGGAAAAGCTCTGTCCAAGGTGTTGACACCCACGTCTCTGCGCGACTGGGGTCACGCGTGGCAGAGGGAAAGCTTACGAAGAGGTCTGCTTCGAAGCAACAACCACCTTGCGGGTCTGTGATGGATTCCTCGCACATGCGGCGGGAGCCACACAGCGCCGGTGCGGCGAGTCAATCTTCGGTGGTCTCTGAGCTGCAAAGGCAGGGCTCAGAGGCGCCCAAGACGTCCAGACATGGAAAGAAAATGAAACATCTGGTTGCCAAGAAGGCGGCTCGAAGGCCCATGGGAACAATGGCAATGTAGACGCCGAGCGGGTTTGCCTATCGTGACCGAACAGATTCGCGATGGGTGCTGTGCGCTGTGCGCGTCGAGGACGTGCATATGGCACGGGAAGTTGTTGGGTGAAGCGTGGCTTTATCGAATGAGTTTCACCTGAGGAGTAAATTGGATACAACGGTTTTTGGGAAAAAACAGGATTCAATGCTGGTTCGTGAAGAATGGAAATCTTTTGTTTAAATCAAGCGTCAAATGCATAATATATAAATATGTGTATATATAAAAGTGAAAAATGCATAAATGAATTTACACACATATATGTATAAATATAAAAGCTGAGATCCGTGCCATATATACTGCTGCCATTTGAAGCTCAAAGCCGGTGGCACTATATATAGCGGTGCTGCCGCAATGCCAAACGGGTGGGCTTCCAAGGAAGACGGCTGCTCTGAGAGCGAGTCTGGCACCACTGGCACCGAACATAGTTCTAGTGAAGAGTCAGTGTCAGTGAAAGAGGTGCCCGCGGCTCCGGCAGCACCTACCGCAGTGCCGGAGCCAAAAAACTCACCACCAGCAGCAAGCCCTGACCGCAGAGAACGCGGCAGGGATGCCCGACGCTCTGAGCGTCATGGCAGAGATAAGGGCAAAGGATCGAAAGGTCGTGGGAAGAGCAATGCCTCCAAGTGCCCTCACTGCTGGAAAAAAGTGAAAGGTGGTGCCGCGGCTCTTCAGCAGCATACCTGGTGGAATGAAACTTGCTTGGCGTGGCAATTCGCCAAGGGTATTCCTGGGCCAAGTCGAAAGAAATGGCTGAAAGGCTGAAAGAAGACCGTATGGTGGAAGGTGGGCCATCAGATGATGATGGCCCAGACAGCGCCAATCCTCCTCCGCGGCCGGATAAGTCATGGGTGCCTACTCGTAGGTCACCACCACGCCGCAAGGAGAAAAAAGAGAAGAAGCACAAAGAGCCCAAGATGTGGAAGGTAAGGAAGAATGAAAAGAAGAAGCGCAAGAAGAACAAAAAGAGCAGCCGCTCACCGAGCCCAGTCCGTGAGAGGAAGAAGCGTCCGCCAAGCTCTTCCTCATCGGGTGGTGGGAAGAAAGGCCGTGAAGGTCGAGCAAAGAAGGAAAAGCCTCGCACCTTGGTGATTCGTTTGTAGACGGAGACCAGGTGAACGGTTTAATGGCATTCCTACGAAGGTCATTGTCTGAAAGGCATGGGCCCAGACACTGGCCTGGGAGCGGGAATGCGTGGCGCAAACATGAGTCAGCTGACAAGGCTTGGTCGATGGCCTGCGTTGCACTTTTCTTTTCTGGGATCTATATATAGCCCCGTATAGAATGAAATAAACACCTCTAAAACCTATATCTAAAAAAAGAAGAAGTGCGACGGATATAGAGCTGGCAAGTGATGCGTGTATATAGATGTTTGAGTGAAGCAAAAAAACTATATCTTTTCAAAGGGGATAGATATATGGTTGTTTTGAACAATTTGCTTCACTCCTCAGGCAAGTACAGAGGCACTCACGTCACTACCATACATGCGCAGGCAGAAAAGATTGCTTGTAAATCTGGGGCAGCTGAATGTTTATCCCTGGTCTGACTTTTGCTTTCCGCAGTGTTTTGGCTCACTCAGCCATCATGGAGGTAAGGGCACTTGGCGGAGATGACTTTGGCATTTCTCCGGAGGGATTGCAGGCTGTTGCGGAAGCAATGGCAAAGGTCTCTGCTGATAGCGAGGAGCATCACAGTGACAGTGACATTTGGAATGGTGTGAAAGAAATGCTATACCACACTGCGGCGTTTGTGGATGCAGCCGGTACTGACAAAGATGCTGTGGCTGCGTATTGCTTCCGCTCACTGCTGAAGGCCACGTCAACTTACAACGACGAGCAAACGCCAAAGCTGCTGCAGCATCCAAAGTATGCAGACCAGCTTCTAATTCAATGCTGGGTTCCGGCTTTTGGAGATTCCTCGCAGCGTAGTCTCCGGTGGGCGTACGCATTGGCCACAGAGTTGCGCTATGCTCGCAAGTATTTGAGAGTACTGGTCTGGCTCTTGTCCCGGGCGCCGGGCAGGACTAGGGAGAGCACTTGGGCCAAACTCAGCTACAACTGGCTACTTCAGGCAGAAACGGCCATGTTGCAAAAGCGACAAAATGGCTTGACCGCGTCTTGACCGCGTTTGACCGCGGCTCCAGTGGGCTGACCGCGGTGACCGCGTGACCGCAGCAGAAAACATAGCTGAGCGCTATGATTGGCCATGACCGCGTGACCGCGGGGTGCCTCTATAGCCTCATGACCGTGTGACCGCGTGACCGCGGGGTCCTCGATTGATTGGAAAACAGCAAACTCACCTGACCGCGGACACACTTGCCCGCGACCTAAAAGTTGACTTTTGCTGAAGGGCCTTGACCGCGGGATCCACCTCAAAAGTCATGTTTTTTGCATATATCTCATTTTGTATTCCTCTTTTTTCCATAAATTATGCATGCATCCATTCTGCAGCCCTTTTCTGTTCTAGCGGTTCCAACAAATCTGTTCACTTGTTACACGCATGGCGTCCGTGGACTCGCAGGTAACTCAGCCGGAGACGCCAGCACAGATGAAGTGCTGGTTGTGCGCACAGTCCTTTGACGCAGGGCAAGGACGACTGCACGGAAAGAAATTTCTGTGCGGCCTGTGCTCGAATGCGCACCGCACGATGAGACGCAACCTGGGAGGCTATCCGGAAGAGATGCAAAACTTTACTCCAGAAGAAATCTCAGATTTTTTCCGGACTTTGCACTCTAAGAAGCCAGCCGGTGGCGGCCTCAACTGGCAGACCATGAAGGCGGTGATGTGCACCAACATCGCCACCCGACAGATCGAACAGGCGAAAGACAAGGTGAAAGGTGAATGGCTGCCAGCATCCGTGTGGGAAACGCGTGGGTGGACGAAGGAGACCATTGAGCGCCAGGATAACAGATGGAGTAACGAATACAACGCGCAAGTCTACAGGATTCGTATCACTTCTGAGACCTGGGGGCAAATCCATGAGAGAATCACTGAGTCCCTGCTGCGGCAGGAACGCGACGCTACGAAGAAGCGTGGCAAGGAGGCGGAGGATCTGGACGTGCCCATGGCTTCGGTCCCAAAAGACGATAAGGACAAGAAGGGGCAGGTCGCTGCTGCGAAGAAGCAAGAGCGTGAGAATGAGAAGATCCACGCGCTTGCTGCCAGAGCAGTTGGCGCCTGGACCAAGATCTTGGGACAATGTGAGAAGATGGCTGATAAAGTGCACAGTGCCGGAGCAATGCCGGCAGAGACCAAGCAAACGTATGATGAACTCACCGCCAAGCTGCAGAAGAACATGACTGCTGCCCGTCAAGCCATCAATAGCTTTGAACAGAATAAAGGCAAGCTGGTGGAGGATATGGCAGCCCTGGCAGAGCTGCCATTCCAATCTGCTGACGTCAAGACTGTGACGCAGCAGTCCGGCGTGATCTTGAAAGAGGTTCGCAAGGCATTTCCGAAGGCTGCCCCCAAGCGCAAAGCGCAGGAAGTGCCGGCTAACCAGGAAGCGCAGCCCAAGCGCAGGCGCACTGGCAAGTCGAACCCGTAGATTTCTTATGGTCAAAATTGACCTTGAGTTTCCGCACAGTGTGAAAGCATCGTGCGCAAAATAATCTGTGTATAGCGGTTGTCGTGTCTCACCGCGCTCACCGCTACAGGGGAACTTGCACCGAACAAAGGATGGGTCGAGAAAAAAAGTTTGCCTTGTGTCTCACAGATCCATTGCATTAACAATGTAAATGCATATTATTTTATATTACAGTTATATATACATCCCTCTTATATATCTTATACAATTGCCAACCACATGAGATCGCCGCTATATAGCTGGTTCAAGCTCCTCCTCGGTCGCTTTCTTTCCCTGTTTGGTTTTGCCTGCGTGACGTCATGGTCCTGACGGTGGGGAAATGGAATCACCAAGGTGCAAACAGGCACAGCGAGTGGTTGCTGACGGACTCCGAGACCAAAGCCTGTTACTTCATCAGAAGAACGAAGACCGGCAGGCTGGCATGCGGAGCGCAGGGAACATTTGAGTCGCGAGACAATTGGCTCCGGCTGGAGGATTTCGCTTGTGCATCCGACATCACATTACAAGAAGAAACCTCACATTCCACCAGCTCGGTGGCTATGGGGCTTCGGATCAGTGGGTGGAGCATGGTTCTGCCACCAGGCGAATCCTTTTCGTCGGTTGGATAGACCTCCACCTTATGAGGATCTTTTGGTCTCCTACGGTGCACAACTTCAGCAGACCGCAGTTCCAGATGGTGCAAAGTCAGTTTGTGGCCGAGGTGCTTAGATGGCTACATCCCAACTTTGAGATGGAGGAGCGTGCTGCTGACGGAACTCACGACAATGAGTGGCACATTGTCAATGGGTAGATTTAAGACAACTGTCCATGCTAGAAGCCACATCTTGGCTGGGCAACCTCTTTAGAAGAGATGCTACCCAGAACCGTTCAGGGGCCCCGGAATCGCACTTTTTAACCTGCCAAATGGCATCGGTGAGTGCGGCTTTACCAGCTTTGAAATACATGAGAAAAATGAAAGCGCCATTCACTGAAGTTCGCGGCTCTTTTACCTTTAAAAATTGGATAGATCAATGTTGCTTGACAATACCTTTAGCAAGCTGTTCTTCTTTTAATGTTCTGCAGGGCATCCCTATAATTTTGAAAGTTCTATTCCGGGGTTGAGAAACGCGGATCTCACGATGACCTCACGGAAATGCCACGTCAAGTTCCATGCGGTAAGTAAGAAAAGCACAAATCGAACCATCTGAAATCACCAATGCCGCTATATTTAAACTGGTTCAAGCTCCTCCTTGGCCGGAATCTGTTCCTCTTGTAAAAAGTGTTGCCTACTGTGCTTGCCATCAGAATTCTCTGCCGATGGCGTGATCGAATCAGCTAGACCTAAGAAGAACGAAGAGTGGATGGTTGCCACCAGCTGAAGGATTTCGCCTCCGCATCAAATCCCCACATAACAAGAAGAAACCAGGCATTCCACCACTCGGTGGCCCTGGCACTTGGGAAAGTAGGCGCAGTCTGGTTCGGCGACAACCTTCTTAGCGGTTGCAAATATCTATCTATCTTAACACAATCTCTCACAATGGCAGCGTCTGGCGCATGCTGGCAAATTACCACAGCGCGAGCTGTCCCAGACGTGCGTGCTACAAAAAAAGTTCTTGAAGAAAATGCGGACTACGCAGGGAAAGCTGATCAAATCATGGTTGCATTCCCACTGCTGGTGCAATTCCTTTTATGAAACATTGGTGACCCACATGATCTCACGAGTACAATATGGTCGCTCAAAGCCAATCGACCAGTGGCTCGTAGATCGTGTTCCAAAAAATTGTGGGACGAACATGAGGTCAGCTCACACATGAAAAATGAAAAAGGAATGACCTTTTACTACAAAACAGTTCCTCATTCTATCGCACATAATGGCGGTGCAAATCCTTTGCTGCGCTCGTGCTGGTGATGGCAAGTATCTTGCATGTTTTCGACGTGCAACGAAACCGACCAAACACGCAACCCAGCTGCCAGCATTTGGATCAAAACCAATGAAGAAATTCGTGTCTTACCAGTGAAAACCTTGCAAAGTCAAGATGTTTTCCTATTCTGCTACCAAAAAGTGGATCAAAACCTACAATTTACGTTCATTGCGTGAAAAAAAGATATAAAAAACCGCAAAAAACTCATCTTCATGAAAAGTTGCTCAAAAAACACCTCTTGAACTTAATTGAACTTAGCATCATCATAACATAGGCTAACATAAGTTCGATATAACTAACTTATAAGTTCCTAAGTTCCAAACGTCTCCATAGTAGTCCGTCCAGATGACAAGGTCGTCCAGCTCAAGATCGAAGGTCATGTCCCAGTTTTGGATGATAGTTGCAAGGTTTATCCCAAAGATCAATTTCAAAAGGATAAGCACCTCAGAAAGTTGTTTGCAATGCCGACCTCACGATCGAGCTCAAAAGCCAAACGGGACGAAGCCCAAGATGAAGAGCAATTGGATGAGCTGGTGGAGGATGACGCTCAGCAGGAGTACATCCGAAGCCGCAAGACTGAGGATCTGTTGGCTGAAGCTGCAAGTACCCAACATCAGTACACGCATTTCCCCAAGAACCCCTTTTGCAGAACCTGCCAACGAGCAAGGATGATGGCACCTCAGGCACGAAAGAAAGTGTGGTCAGAAGAGAATCGAAACTGAAGTGTTTGGTGACCACATCATTGGGGATCATGTCATCATCAAGAAAAATGTAGAAGAGGGTTTCAGGGGGGAGCAAGTTGCATTGGTGTTGAAAGATCTGCACACCCAATATCGGTATGGCTACCCTAGCCAGTCCAAGGACTCACAAAGCTGTGTTGATGGTTTGAATCACTTCATTGGATCAAAGGATGATGTTCAAGTTGTGTACACTGACAATTCCCCAGAATTGATCAGGGCCATCAAGGATTTGGGTTACAGACACCAAACTTCCATTGAATATGTAGATTCATCAAAGTCTTTTGCTGAGCGCGAAGTTCGTCAGATGTTGGAAGGTGCCCGGAGCAACTTGTTGCAATCAGGACTTCCTTTGAAGATGTGGCCATTGGCCATGCAGCATCACGCGACCGCGATCAATGCAAGCCCCCAGCTTGACGGCAGTGAATCCCCATGGCAACTCAGGTTTGGTGAAGAGTTCCCTGCAATGCACATTCCATTTGGTGCCAAAGTGTTGTTCTGGAATAACCCCAAGAGGTTGGATAACACATCAGGTAAACTCTCCCCAACAGCAAATGAAGGAATTTTCCTTGGGTATTACATCCAACCAGGTCATGATTGGAAGGGTGAATACTTAGTTGCCAAGTTGGAAGCCGCAGATTATCATGTCAACTGGGGTGCACTGACAATCCAAAGAACAAAGAGGTTGGAATTGCCATCCGAGGGTTTCATCTTTCCTTTGAAAGCTCTGATTGACTCGAAAGCACCCAAAGCCGATCGCCTCGAGGACCAGGTCATTCCGCAGACACCCAAAGCTGTGCCTCTTGAGTCCAGTTTGCATCCGCCACAAGATGAGTATGAATACGAGCCAGGAACGCCTCTACCAGCCGACAGCGATGTCGAGCCTGATGCACCCGAAGCGCCCGTATTTCCAGATCTCAAATTGACCCCCAAAGGTGAAATTATTCCAGATGGACATCATTGGGATGGTCACCGGATTGTACGTAACTACAAAGGTTCAAAGCGTCCGGAGGGGATCGACTCAGAACTGTGGAAGATGTTAGGACCCCAAGATAGGAAGTTGATCATCGAGGAAGAAGCAAAGAAAGCAGCCAAGGAGCAGGAGGAAAAGCCAGCATCGTCATCTGGCAGCAAGGGCAAAAAGAAGAAGTCTTCACCGGCCCGGCTTGAGGCAACTCAATGCCCTCCTGCAACTGCAAAGCTCGTAGGCAATGTTTGGGAAATTATTCCAGCCACTTCCCAAAAGTTTTCCGTGCCGGCAATGCCAAAAGCTGCCGCACCTGCCACAATTGAGCACCGGCCTCGAATTAGAGAGCTCGTCAGAGAGAAGATCAAGGAACTTGAGTTCAAGGTCGCACTCGAGCTTTTCGCTTCAGTTGCTAGGCTTGTATCAAAAGATGAGATTGCCAGCAACCCCAAGGCCAAAGCCGCCCTTGATAAGGAGTGGGATAATCTCCGTAATAAGGGTGTTTGGGATGAGAAGCGTGTTCGTGAATGCCGCGACATAGTAGCTGAGGCTCGTCGCAATGGCCAAACTGTGCACCTAGGTCGAATCTTTGAGGCTTGCTATGAGAAGGGTTCTGAATTGCCTGAATCAGACCCTCGCCGGAAGTTCAAGGGTAGGACGGTTTTCCAAGGGAACAATGTCAGGGACGAGAATTCCGATCACGCACTCTTCAACGAGTTAGGCTCTTCCCCAGCATCCATGGAAGCAGCAAAGCTGCTAGATGCTTTTGGTAGTCAGCCCGGGTTCTCCAAACAGCAGGCAGATGCAATCCAAGCCTACATACAAGCCCTCTTCACAGGGGTGCCCACATGGTTGTCACTTCCACGCAACAGATGGCCCAAAGATTGGGAGAAAAAGTACTGGCAACCCATGGTTCCTATGTTACTTGCCCTTTATGGTCATCCTGATAGCGGGGGTATTTGGGAAAATCATCTCAATAGCCGTGTGGTAAAACAGGGTTGGAAGCAAATTTTACCTGACATTTGGCATTCAATTTTTCATCATCAAGAGCTCAACTGTCTTTTGGTTGTGTATGTAGATGACTTCAAGATGGCTGGCCCTACCGCCAATCTGGAAAAGGCATGGGCAAGCGTCAAGGCTGCAGTGAACATTGGTGATCCTGAGCCGTATGACCGCTACTTTGGCTGTATGCACCGTGAATTTCAAAACATCCGGTTGCCTTCGCAGGCACACCCTTTCGCATTCGCCTTTGAAGCCAAGAAGTCAGCAGCCGCACAACACAGAACACAAGACTGGTGGGAGCATGATGAAACCAACATGGCATGGATCAGACACCACATTCAACCCCGAAAAAGATTGTACCAGCCGGTTGATGAGGGGGGAGATGTAACTTGTCAAAATTCAAGTCGCATAACTTTCTTTGACAAAAAGGTGACATTGAAAAGTTGTCCTAGCATCACCGACGGGAACAATCAGGGGGGCTATGATGTTTATACAGATGATTGGAAAACATCTAGCAATCAAACAAATGAATTCTGGACAGGAAAAACAGTTTTCTGTTACGGACAAGATGGACCTGACAAATTCAAGCAGTTTGCAATGGCAAGTAAATCAGACCAGGACCACATCGCGACAAACGCGAGGCGAAAAAGGAAGCCAAGGCCTCTAAGTTCAGGGGGGTTGATCACGCTGTGAAGACAAAAGCTGGCGTCATGGCCAAGCCCGTGAACTTAGTCAGGTATGACATGAGTGATTTCCTGGGGTCCTGTGTAGAAAACTATTGTAGTCTTGCAAAAGTCAGCCCATCGTCCTTAAAAGAGGTGCCAACACCATTCACAGATGCTGGCATCGCACGGCCCACACTCAGTGAAGATGAAAAGCCTGGCAAACTCCAGCCAGTGGCCAGCAAGATCTTGATGAAGATACTCTTTGCCGCCAGAATGGCAAGGTTCGATTTGTTGCGTGCCACACAAAGCTTAGCATCAAGAGTGACAAAATGGTCCATAGAATGCGATGTTGCCTTGCATAGATTGGTGTCATACATTCATTGTACAAAGCACCATTTTCTAGAGGGTTTCATTGGGGATGCCTTTGATGAATGCCAACTCTGGCTTTTTGCCGACGCAGATCATGCAGGCGAACATGATAGCAAGAGTACCACTGGCAGTGCCATTGTGCTTGTAGGCCCCAACACGTATTACCCCTTAAATGCATTCAGTAAGAAACAAACGGTTGTTGCCATATCTTCAACTGAGGCTGAGGTAGTTGCCGCAAATCACAGCATGAGAGCCGAGGGCATTCCAATGCTGGCCCTGTTTGAGCAGTTGAACCTTTTCAAGAAGCTACAGGGTAAGCCAGCTCGCGATGCCGCGAAGCCCCAAGAAGATGCCGTGTTCACTAGGATCGACCCTGAAATTGATGAAATCCGTAATGGGAACGTCGATACAGGTTGTAGTGCTGCGGACATCAACTCCCTCAAGGCCAGTTTCCCTGAATTTTATCAAGTCAAATTTATGGAGGACAACCAAGCGACTATCACAGTCATGTCCACCGGTTCATCAGCATCCATGAGACACATGAACAAAACACAAAACATCAACTTCAAATGGTTGAAACAACAATTTGAATGTAAACAGTTCGATCTTCTCAACGTAGGAACCAGTTTCCAAGTTGCAGACATTCTTACAAAACCTTTTACCCGACCAGCCCTTTGGCTGCATGCCATTCATCTCATTGGCATTGGCCCGACAAAGGTGGAAGAAGCAGCAGCCCGCCACACCGCGGCGCCGACCTCCACTAAGGTGCCAAAACTAGCAACCGCTGCCGGGAATCAGGGGGGCTCCCAAAAGTCTTTTAAGCCCAGAATGTTGATCGAATTTTGCTGCTCTGATGATTCGAAGCTTAGTACCCCAAGAAAGTCCAATGAAGATTGCCACTGCATTAGGGTCACCGAAAAAGAAGATGGTACCACTAACAGCTGTCGGCAACGGCTAGCCTCCCAAGTCCGAGATTTCAGAAATGATTTCAATGACGGCACTTTGATACTTTATGCATCGTTGCCTTGTGTTGGAGGTAGCCCATGGGGGAATGTGAATGGCCTTACTGTTGAGGGTCAAGAAAGAATCAAAGAGCAACAAAAACAGTTTACCAAGTTGTTCAAATCTTTTGTCAAACTTGTGGATGAAGTTTATGATGAACGAACCTTGATAGCATTTGAACTGTCCAAGAATTGCAAATATTGGAGATGGCCGATGGTTAGAAAATTCCTCATAGAACGATCCATGACTACTCATCACTTTGATGGTTGTATGTTGGGTGTTCTTGGAAACAACGGTCAACCAATGAAGAAAAGTTGGACTATTGCAGGAAACTTCAAAGAACTCGAAGTGTTAGACTCATTCAAATGTGATGGCAAACATGAGCATGATCAAAGTAGGGGCAAAGCTCTTAAACTTGCTGAGAACTATACCTTCAAGTTGACTGACATGCTCCATGAGTGTTTCCGGGTAGCTGTGGTGGGCCAAACATCCAAAAGGATTTCACCCGCTGTCATTCGTGCCTGTCCTGCTAAAATGGCTGACTCGCGATATGCCACAGCACACCCGGCCAGCCGCGAGGCTGCGCTCGAAGCCACACGTGAGGCTAACAAAGAAGCATGGTTGCTCCTTCACAATCGCATTTTGTTTGCACTGGCCATGCGCAATGAAGGTGAGAATCAGGCTGCTCAGGACCTCGTGGATGGACTGATGACCGAATGGACGCCGGCCTCGGCCCTGAGGTTCTACGGTCGAGAGGATCCGCTTGCAGAATACCTTAGCTTCTGCTTTTTGCCAAAGGAGTCCCACATTGAAAAGATCATGTTGCCAGAGATGCCTGTCAATGATGTAATCTGGATCTTAGTCTCTGACTCGTCATGTGCATTGATCACAGGGCGTAGGAAAACACTTAAGAAGTTTGACCTGTCCGAGCATTACCGGCAGCGCAAGCCTAAGTATGTGACTGAGTTCATCCATGAGATGCTTTGGGGCAAAACTCTGCAGAAGCTGGTCAAGCGTGGGATTGAATTGGCCGCGGACGCCCGCGAGCGTTATCCTGATGCACGCATCAACCTGCATTTGTCCTGGTTCGGAAATGAATTGGTAGGAGAGGATGGGATCGCCCAAAATCCAAATTGGCCGTACGATGGCCCCAACGGGCACTGGCCCACGATCCTGGATGATTGTGAGCGCCACTTGACATGGTTTGTCAACAAGGCCCGGGAGTTGGATTTGCAGTCGGCCGGTCTCACGACCGCGCCTTGGTCCGCTGACTATGGCATCCATCCTATCTTTGACCAGTTCTTTGATGTTTTGGAGCCCAGATTTAAAGCTCTAACCAGCAGCCTGCAAGGGCTCGCCAATCCGAAGTATCCGTGGCTGAGAGCAAAGGGGTACGCCGAGGCAATGGAATTCAGAGACCAGTGGCATTTCGCCACCTCTGAAGAAAATCGCACGCGTCTTGCTGCCTATTGGACAGCTACCCTTTTCGCAATTGATTGCGGATGGCGGGTTGGCCGAATTGGTTTGGAGCTTACTCAGTGTGGCCAGGAGACATGGGATGATTTGCGCAGGAACATGAGCGCCGTCCTGGACGAGCTGCCAAGATCCTATCAGGAGACATGTGCAAACATCACCAAGTTGCTTTTTGGAGAGTCCCGAAGACACATCACGCCGACGGGCAGGTCATTCACCAAGGAGGACGTCGAAGCTCAACAACCTGACACTGAGGACTACATCGACACCAAGACGATGCCCTCGGGCACTTTTGCCGAGCCTCCCAAAGATGACCCTCCAAAGGCCGCCGGCGACGGCGAGCCCGCTGCATCCAGCAGAGCAACAATCCTGGTCCAAACGGCTGAGGTCATGTTGAAGTCGCGGCCGAAAGCAGCACCAGCACCATTGGATGAGCCCGCAGATGACAAAAGAGCCACATCCAGCCAGTACCAGCCGCAGGCAACTGCGCGCTTAGAGGGACATGCATCCGGCCACGTGAAAGCATATTGGATGGAAGAGCATTTGCCTGAATACCAATATACAATGGTGACCAATGCAGACGGGGATGATGTGCCCGGTATCCTCTTTGAAGGTACGGCTTATGAGCTGGAGCTGATATCGGCATCCGACGTTGAGACCATTGCTGGCCAGACTCGTGTCGACAAGAAATTTTCTGATTTTGCAACTCGTGTCAACAAAGTTTGCAGGGGGCATGGATCCTGTGCCAAGGTGCCAATGGACAAAGACCTTTGGATTGACTTGGAGGATTTTGCCAAAGCCTTCCGCAAGGAAGTGCCCCCAGATGTTTTCATCACTGTCGCAAACCTGTTTGGCACCGCAATGAAGATCGACAAGCATGGCAAGAGTAGGTTCCAATTCTTGTGTGCAAAGATCTCCCATTTTCCTGTCGACAATGGCCTAGGCATGCCGTATTATCCTGTGAAAATCCGTGCAATTCAGGGTCATTCCGAAGCTGCCTTGAAAACCGCAGGGGGTCTTTATGCCAATTCAACCATGGTGTATTGCTCAAACCAAGTATCCCCCGAGCGAAAAGCCGCCTTCACTGGCGTGCCCTTGTGTGCCATGACTGAGGTCCCTGAGGTTGTCTTCCATCGCACGATGAGAAGCAGCTGGAAGAGCATCGCACAGAACGGCCTGATCCCAGGCGGCGGTGACACAGTCAACAGTGGCCGTGCTCATATCTACATGGCAGAACACTGTATCGGCACACAGGGATATCGATCTGGATTAAGAGCAAAATGTCCAGTCGAAGTCAAAATCGCAATGCGGCAAGCAGTAGAAGCTGGTGTCATCTTTAGTCGCACAGAAATGGATGGTATTTTGTGTTCAGAACGCATCCCACCGCAGTTTCTGGTCAGCATCTCAGAAGAAGGACAGGTGCTTTGGTCCCGCGCCGAGAGCAATCTCGAGCCCAGCTCATGGACTGGCGCGGCATCAGCCTCAGCACCGAAATCCAAAGCGGTCACCCTGACTGCCCGAGATGATGCAAATGACGACCCAATGGATGACACCAGCACGGGGCGACCCGATGCCAAGTCCACTGATGATGATGCAGCCACTGCCCCAATGCAAGTTGACCAGCCGCCCGCAAGGACGCGCCGTGTTTACATTGCACCCAAGTACTGCGAACCTTTCATGGGCTCCTGCCCCCTCTGCCAGGTTGAGTACGTCAGTGGCCAAGTGACATGCACCACATGTGGATATGAGCCACTCCCAGTGGACGAAAGTGGCGATACAAAAGAGGCCGACAAACCCAACAGGAGGACCCGCATCCTTGAACGGCGAATGCAGAGTCTCGCCGGGTTCGGAATGTTTGGGAAAATGAGCGGAAGCTTGCTGACAGCCTTGACGGATGAGCAAGCCAATCTGCTTCGCCGGGAACTGGGCCCCAGGGGAATCACATCCGTGGAATCAGCAGTCCTCAAAGACTGCCGCGACAGGCATCGACGTGCAAAAGCGCTGGGCTACGAGGACGTGGAAGACAGATACTCCAGCGACGTCACCTTTTGCGACCGCATCCACGGTGAGGGGAAGGACCTGCAGGACTGCATATTCGACGACATGTTCGCATATGGCAACCTCCCCGATCCCCCAAGGACCAAAGCTCAGATCTCGGCTGGCGTCGCCGCCAATGCCCAAAATGAAAACTGCTTATCTAAGTTGATTTTCATGTCCCAGCCTCGAGGTGTTGATGGTTTCCCAGTTGAGTTCCGCAAAACATGGAAAAAGGTCTGGGGATTCATGTTCGGCCGCCACATTTTTACAGAGGATGAATATGTCAGCTACATCGGTCGTCGTGGCGCATTCCGTGGCCTGTTGACCTGGAAGGGCACTATCCAAGTTCCTTTTGATGGCACTCTTGAATTCCTCGAAAAGGTGTATGAGGAAAATCTTCCATTGGTTCGGGGCAACCTTGAACGCAAAGAGAAGCAGAGCGCCGCTGCAAAGGCTGGAGGTCCTGGAGGTCATAAGGCCGACCCCACGGTCGCGCCCACCACAGAGCGAAAACGCAAAGCCGAAGCTGATGCATCCGTTACCACACATGATGACACTGCCGCCTCAAGCTCTGCTCGCGCAGATGCCTCGCACGCTGATGCCCCAGTTGATCCCAACAATGCACCATTTCTTGCACCCGAACCACCAACATCCAAAGCAGGAGCACGACCATTCTTGGAGCCTGAGACGCCGCCTACTGCAAAAGCAGCAAGCACAACCACATCGAAGGCTGCAAGCTCCGGTCGCCCGGATGCCTCCTGGAGTTGGAATCGTGATCACTATGGTGCACGCCGAGAATGGAGTTTCTGGCGTGGGGCTTGGTATTACCGTGACGAGGCCGGCGGCCGGTGGATCTATTGGAACCGCAGGTAGACGATGATTTTCTTTTGTAGCATAGCGCAAGACGTGGCATGGTAATGTGCCTTCCTTGCATAGCTGCGCTGGGTTTTACGGGCTTGAGCTTTTTAAAGGGACCTTTGAAAGACTGCATAAAAATGATCAAAACCAACTAAAGAAATTTGGCTACCCGCGAGGGTATGCTTTTCTGGGTTATTCGTTCTCCGCAGTCGTCCCTGCTCGCCCGAGGGGGGTGCAAAAACTCCTGCAGTAAAACCATGTATCATATATGTCATCGATCTACTCTGAAGCGTTGGTTCAAAAGGATCAAGAGCTTAGCGGCCCATTGTGGTTTAGCCCCATTGTTATTGTAACATTGTTGGCTGACCTTGTAAAATACACTAATGTCAATTTATGTATATCTATCTGTGTGTGTATCTATAAAAAGTCTGCCAGGAAGATCTTGGGGGGGGTACTATATGATACTATATGTATATATATATAGCTGGTTGGTGGTTTGGAACATGTGTTATTTTCCATTTCATATATGGGATGTCATCCCAACCCCATTGACGAAGTCCATCATTTTTCAAGATGGTGAAATTGCACCACCAACCAGTAAATGAGGTATAATAACATGGTATAACTATATCCATAAATGGGGTGTCATCATAAATTCTAAGTATCCATAAATGGGGTATATATATATATATACCCTCTGGTAATTTAACATAGCTATGGAAAGATCCACTTTTTTTTTTAATGGGAAAATCCACCATTTCTATGGCAATTTTCAATAGCTATGTTCAATTACCAGAGGGTATAGGCTTTGATATAACCACTATCCCCGGTGACCCCGGTCATTTGGTTTTTTCTCCCAGGTCTCTGGAGGCACGTCCTACGAAGAGCTCTTCGAGGGCATCGTCCTTTGGCCGCGAGGCCGCGGTTGTTGGGCCAATTTCCTGGACCAAAAATGATCCAAAAACTGTGGAACGTCACGAAAAACCACAGCACAACATGTGAAAAGATCTAGTTATCCCATGAGTTTTGCAGGTTGAGATTCTAGGAGTTTCAAGTGAAACAGCCAGATGTTCAATTGTAACAGATCTTTGTTGAAGGCTAGTTGGATTCTCATGGAATGACGACCAACATCCCAACAAAAGCATAGAATACACAGCATGATTTTTCTGTGTATATATAAAAATATATATAATACATATATACATCGACGTCTTCAATCGACATGTGTGGGGCTAATGATAGTTTCATCCAACCCAACTCCATCATTTTTTTGGGTGGTAAATCTTGGTTGAGTAGTTTAATAAGTGTTTTGTTTATATCAACCTGCACACCTGAATATTTTAAACTATTATATCTGTGTTTTGCGCTTAGCATCAGATATTTGCCCTGCACTTCATATTTCTTCAGCAAGAAATGGGCAGATACTGTAGCAATTACTGCAACCAACCACCAGTGTTTGATGTGTTTCTTCCATTTTAAGGAAAAAACACATTTGTTTTTTTCCTGAATACATGGTTCGCCAAGCAGTTGCGGTTTAGAACCTAATTTGCATATTGCAAAATTGCTGTGAATGGAGACTCAATCCTCAATAAATGTTGTGTGGAGTTTGGGACGCACCTACCCCCAAAATGAGGTATCATTGGTACTATTATCCCACACACAAAAAAGAACATTGTTAGTTCTATCCTCATGAAAAATATAACTGACGTCGAACCACCATTTGTTATATCCCTATGACGGAGAGGTTGGTTGTTGTGAATCACGGATGGCAGAGCGAAGCCACTGATGGACTGAAAGGTGATTGATCTCTCTCACTCTTTCTCTCTCTCTTTTGCTCTCATCTCTGATTATCTATCTTCCTACCTAGCTAGCTAGCTATCTACCTATCTAATCTATCTATCTATCTATCTATCTACCTACCTACCTACCTATCTATCTATCTATCTCTCTCTCCCTGTCTGTCTGTCTGTCTGTCAGTCTATCTACCTGTCTATCTGCAAGCTTGAAAACGAAGCAATTCTGCGAGACGTCCTCAATTTTTGAACTTAACAACGTCAAAAACGAAGGAATTCTGGGAGACGTCCTCAATTTTTGAACTTAACAACGTCAAAAACGAAGTGATTCTGCGAGACTTCTTCATTTTTCAAACTTGACAACATCAAAAACGAAGCAATTCTGCGAGAAATCCTTCAGAAATGGAAAGTTGACTGCAGAGCTTTTTCCAGTCCATCTGTCTAAACTATTGCGCCTGCCACGAAAAAGTGATGCCAGGTCATACGAAGTGCTGCGCCTGTCACGCGAAATCATCTCAGCAAACCTGAAGATCTGATGCTCCAAAATGCAACCCTCTCAGAGAAATCAGCGCCCTGACTTACGAACAGCTCCGATGAAAATGTCTCTTGTATTGCGCCTGCCACGGAAAATGCATCTTTGCAGATCCTCTTCAAATGTCCCATGCCTGCCATCGTTTTTGGCTATAAAACCCTCACATTTTGCTCACTTTTGAGAAGGTGCACACTCCCTGGCGCCTGCCACGCGAAACGAGCTCTGAACGTCCAAAAGTGGTCCGTACGTGGTGTGTTTTGTACATTTTGACTTCGAAATGTGCTTCGCGCCACAACGGCATGCACTTTTTCGACATCTCAACTGCCAAAAGTGGTCCGGACCTGGTGTGTTTTGTACATTTTGACTTCGAAATGTGCTTCGCGCCACAACGGTGTGCAATTTTTCATCTCTCATCTGGCCAGATGGCTCCGCACCCGCACAGTGTTTCGTGACTTTCCTACCTTTTTGCACGCCTATATCTTCTAGCTTCTGATTCTTTCTCTTCTCTGATCTTCTCTCTTCTACTCTTCTCACTTCTCTCTGACTCTTCCCATCACTGCTTTTCATCTGTGCATATTGTCGGAAATTTGACTTCTAAACTTCCTTCGATTATATGCTATTATGCCACCATATTTGCTCCTGAAATTCCCATCTGTGTTGGTGAAATCCATTTTTTCTTGGTGAAACTAATATTTTGTTGGTTAAACCACTTTTTATGTTGGTTAAAAATCACTTTTTTGTTCCTCTCCATCCCAGAAATCTGAAGAAAACAAACGCAGCCCCAGCAGGAACCAGCTGCTGCGGCCGCTGCTTCAAACGCCTCGGAGGCATTCCGCTGCGCTTTGTTGACCCGAAGAAGGTCAGTTGGGACAGGGCAGTTGAGGAGATTTGGGTAGTTAAAATTAAAGAGCTGGAGGACGACAGACGTAAGTCTGTTTTTGACATTAACCAGCCAAGTATTGGGGTACCCAATTTTGACCCATACCCATTTTTCAATGATGCTTATAGCTTTCATAATTCAAGGAAATAATTGAAGGGAATCTGAGGGAGATGCTTTACTGGTATAGCCATGGTAATTCCCCGCAGAAGTTGGAATATGAGGTTTCTATAACTGTTATCCAGCTATAATTTGTAGCTTATAGCTGGGAATCCCTCAAGAAGGCCCTGATGGAGTCAAGTGTATCCCAAAGTCATGAAACTTACAGCAGCCAGCGTAGCCATTTTCAAGTAACCAAAAGTACCAAAAACTTTGGGGGAAATGGAGCTTAGTCATGGGGGGGTAACCCAAATCATACAGCCCATGAGCCCATTTTAGTATTGGACCCCATGGTAACCACTGGAGATTCATTTTAAGACACCCCCACTATGGTGTTTTGTCTGGGCCAAACGGAGACCCATGTGGTGGTCTATGTGGGGTCTATGCTTGGAGCTTGGAGGATCCCACAGATCGTAACTGGGAGACCGAAAGAATCAGCAAATAGCAAGAGATGATCCTCGAACTTCGTCCCCTAGGGTTATCCGGTTATCCCATTTGTAAGTTGGTTCTAGTGGGTTACAATCCCACTTACTATAAAACCACTTGCCCTCTGGTAATTTTGCATAGCTATTGAAAATTGCAATTTATAGTTGATTTACCCATTCAAAATCGTGATTTTCTAGGTCGTTACTTTAAATTAGCCTAGGGAAAATGCACCATTTATAGATGATGTTCCCACTAAACGCTTCATTTATAAGGGATTTTCCAGCTAGCCATGTTTGATTACCAGAGTGAGGGTATCCCCATTATATCCCCACTAAATTCCACTAAACCATCATTCTTGATGGTCCTGATGGTAACCATTTTTCATAGGTAAAGCACCATGTTGGTCACATCACATTTTTCATGGTAAACCACCATTTGTGTCGGTTAAATCACATTTTTTCATGGTTAAACCACGATTTGTTCATAAGTAAACCACCATTTTTGATGGTTAAAGCACCATTTGTTGATGCCAAAAAATGGCAAGGAGTTGGTCTTCCGACAGCAGCAGCGGCAGCACCTGACCAACGCCATGGGACGGATTGGACGCGTCGCCTTAGCAGCTTGCTGCTGTGAGATGAAGCCTGCAGGGACTCCACTATGGTTTATGATACTTATATATAATGGGGTTTATAAATATAACTACGGTGTTTATAAACCAATGTATAAATATAACTGGGGTGAATCCTACTTAATCGTATACTTTATGGGGTTTATATGTGTGGGGTTTAATAAACCAATTTATAAACAGAAGTATCTCATAAACCAACTATACTTATGGGGTTTAATGGGGTTTATGATACTTATAATGGGGTTTATTTATTATACTACGATGGTTGCCACATGTTGCCATTGTGGTGTCATAAACCAACATTATTGATAACCTACAAATAGGGGCTTTATACCTGGGTTTTGTGAAACCTACAGGGACTTCACTTAACATATACTGAATCGCGTTTAAACACATAACTGAGAGGTTTATAAACCAATGTATAAACACAACTGTGATGAAACCTACTTAACATAGACCCGGGCAAGCCGGCGGCGGAAGTTTCCCAAACATAAATGACCTATAGTTCAAAGACAACCTGTCCCGACCGTGTCCTTCCCTCGACAACCGTTTGATTTTTTCAGCGAGAGACGAAGCAAAGTCTTCACACTCCACACTCCACACTTCACACTGCACTTTTCGCACTCCAAACTTGAAACTTCACACTCCACACTTCACACTTCACACTTCGCACTTCTCACTTCCCACTGCTTCCTTCAAACTCCAAACCTCACACTTCACACTTCACACTTCACACTGCGCGCTTCGCACTCCAAACTTAAACTTCACACTCCACACTTCACACTTCACACTTCTCACTTCCCACTGATTCCTTCACACTTCACACTTCACACTGCACTCTTTACGCCCCACACTTCACACTGCTCTAAACCTACGTGCAACAAAAACAACACTAGTGCCAAAATGGAGAAAATCTGCTAACAAATTTATTTCGTAGCCTTCATGCAGCCACTCCAAGACGATTTCCGAGATCCAGCTGCAAAAGACAATAGTATTACAAATGCAGCCACAGCACGAAGCAACTTTGACGCAGCCATTGCAATAGGATCTGCAGAGACTCAGTTGCAAAACACAATAGAACTACGCGCAACGGCGTCGGAAATTGTAGCTCCAAAACCGGATCTCGACGCCAGAGCGAAAAAAAGACGATTTTGAAGCACTTTTTAAAAGGATTTTTAGAAGGAAAATCACTAGCGCCAAAATGGAGAAAATCTGCTGAGAAATCACTGTCGCAGCCTTCATGCAGCCACTCCAATACGATTTACGAGATCCAGCTGCAAAAGACAATAGTATTACCAATGCAGCCACAGTAGGAAGCAACCTTGACGCAGCCATTGCAATAGGATCTGCAGAGACTGAGTTGCAAAACACAATAGAACTACGCGCAACGGCGTCGGAAATTGTAGCTCCAAAACCGGATCTCGACGCCAGAGCGAAAAAAAAGAAGATTTTGAAACACTTTTTAAAAGGATTTTAAGAAGGAAAATCTTTAGCGCCAAAATGGAGAAAATCTGCTGACAAATCACTGTGGCGGCCTTCATGCAGCCACTCCAAGACGATTTACGAGATCCAGCTGCAAAAGACAATAGTATTACGAATGCAGCCACAGCACGAAGCAACCTTGACGCAGCCATTACAATGCGATCTGCAGAGACTCAGTTGCAAAACACAATAGAACTACGCGCAACGGCGTCGGAAATTGTAGCTCCAAAACCGGATCTCGACGCCAGAGCAGAAAAAGTTGAGTTTTGAAGCGTTTTTTATAAAGAATTAAAAAAAAATGAAAGCAGGCAAAATCTGAAAGAATCAAGCTGCAGCAAGTTCACGCAGCCATTACAATGCGATTAGCAACAATCCCTAGCAAAACTTCTAGACATTGCGGGAACGATCCTACAGTTGCAAAGCACAATGGAATTCCATCGGCAACTCCTCCACCAGCACCACTCGCAATGCCATTTGCATTGCGGGAACGATCCTACAGTTGCAAATCACAATGGAATTCCATCGGCAACTCATCCACCAGCACCACTTGCAATCCCATTTACATTGCGGAAACGATCCTACAGTTACAAATCACAATGGAATTCTGTCGACCGCAAATGCACGAAACACAGGTGAAACCCCATTTACAATGCGGAACCGATCCGAACATGATCCGAGAATGATCCGACCACACACGAGACCGTCTCGCAACCGTCGCACCGCAGAGGTAGATCATCGAGGTTCGGGGACGGACTTTGTATGGAAAAACATAGGGGTTCGTGCATCTGCTATCTCTCAAAAACGCATTTCGTGCGAGACTTCCTTCAAAACTCCATCGGCAACTCCTCCACCAGCACCACTTGCAATCCCATTTGCAGTGAGGGAACGATCCTAGAGTTGCAAATCACAATGGAATTCCATCGGCAACTCATCCACCAGCACCACTTGCAATCCCATTTACATTGCGGGAACGATCCTACAGTTGCAAATCACAATGGAATTCTGTCGACCGCAAATGCACGAAACACAGGTGAAACCCCATTTACAATGCGGAACCGATCCGAGACCGATCCGCCCATGATCCGACCATGATCCGACCACACACGAGACCGTCTCGCACCCGTCGCACCGCAGAGGTAGATCATCGACGTTCGGGGACGGACTTTGTATGGAAAAACACAGGGTTTCGTGCATCTGCTATCTCTCAAAAACGCATTTCGTGCGAGACTTCCTTCAAAACTCCATCGGCCACTCATCCACCAGCACCACTTGCAATCCCATTTACATTGCGGGAACGATCCTACAGTTGCAAATCACAATGGAATTCTGTCGACCGCACATGCACGAAAACACTTGAAACCCCATTTACAATGCGGAACCGATCCGAGAATGATCCGACCATGATCCGACCACACACGAGACCGTCTCGCACCCGTCGCACCGCAGAGGTAGATCATCGGCGTTCGGGGACGGACTTTGTATGGAAAAACACAGGGTTTCGTGCATCTGCTATCTCTCAAAAACGCATTTCGTGCGAGACTTCCTTCAAAACTCTATCGGCAACTCATCCACCAGCACCACTTGCAATCCCATTTACATTGCGGGAACAATTTCTTTGACTAACTCGTTCCCTAACGAACTCTTTCTTTGCTCTTTCTTTGACTAACTCTTTCTTTGCAAACTCTTTCTTTGACTACCTCATATATCCTGACTAACTCTTTCTTTGACGAACTCTTTCCCTCACTAACTCTTTCTTTGACTAACTCTTTCCCTCACTAACTCTTTCTTTGACTAACTCTTTCCCTGACTAACTGTTTCTTTGCTAACTCTTTCTGTGACTAACTCTTTCCCTCACTAACTCTTTCTTTGACTAACTCTTTCTTTGACTAACTCTTTCCCTCACTAACTCTTTCTTTGACTAACTCTTTCCCTGACTAACTGTTTCTTTGACTGACTCTTTCTTTGACTAACTCTTTCTTTGCGAACTCTTTCTTTGACTACCTCATATATCCTGACTAACTCTTTCTTTGACTACCTCATATATCCTGACTAACTCTTTCTTTGACTACCTCATATATCCTGACTAACTCTTTCTTTGACTAACTCTTTCCCTCACTAACTCTTTCTTTGACTAACTCTTTCCCTCACTAACTCTTTCTTTGACTAACTCTTTCCCTGACTAACTGTTTCTTTGCTAATTCTTTCTTTGACTAACTCTTTCCCTCACTAACTCTTTCTTTGACTAACTCTTTCCCTGACTAACTGTTTCTTTGACTGACTCTTTCTTTGACTAACTCTTTCTTTGCTAACTCTTTCTTTGACTAACTGTTTCTTTGACTAACTCTTTCTTTGCTAACTCTTTCTTTGACTAACTCTTTCCCTGACATTCTAAAAGTCCGTAATACGGAAGTTTCTCCCCCTAAACTTCCTTTGAATAGTATACTTTTTGAAGTTTAATAAACCAACGTATAAACGAACGTATCATAAACCAACTATACTTATGGGGTTTAATGGGGTTATTATACTTATAATGGGGCTTATTATACTACTATGGTTACCACTATGGTTTAATAAACCAACAGTAGTGATAACCTACAATAGTGGTTTTATACCCTGGGTTATGTGAAACCTACAGGGACTTCACTTAACAGATACTTAATTCGGTTTATAAACCAACAAACATAACTGATCATAACTGGGGCCACGGATCGTGGCTTAGAATTGGTGGAAATGGGATAAGTAGGCTTCATCCACTTAAGAACCTTCCCTCGAAAAAAAGAAGATGGGAAATTCTGAGATCTTTGGGAAATTCTAAAGAAACCAGGAATTAAATAAATCCTAGGTTTGGGTTTGACCATGGGGCTTACCAGAACTAAAAAAAAACTTTTCTTGGAGGTACGGTATGGGGGTTGAACATGGGGGATACCATCATAGAACAGTTTTTTTTGTCCTTGACGTCCGGTATGGTTTTCAATATTGGTTCAAATGCCCAAATTATGAAATGATGTGACATTGAGTTGAGGCTGGTTTCTCGTTGCAATTGCCAAATTGCGAACTCAATAAAACACATTTGTCACTGGGGACCATTGGGTATATCCAGTCCTGCATGGGTGGCATGAGTTCAGCGGTGTGGGATGACTACGGTTTAAGAGGCCATATCTAAGGGTGGTGAAAAATTGTATAACGTTATTGGAGATATTCGCAATGTGGATTTTCCAGAAATCATGGATGTGGTTCAATCCAAGTTTCTCATTGATGTGGCAATGTGGAGTAGTTCCCACTTTCGATCACATCCCTATAACATATTCCCATTTTGAAGGAGGCAAATCACCAGTTTGAGTTGGTAAGTTGCCATTTTGGTGATGAAGATGCCCCTGGAAGAAATGCCTGGTTTAATGATGTTCCAACTTTCAAAGTCTCAGAGCCACAACTAGTCTCCATACTGCCGCATGTAGACCCTCAAGTTAGCCATAAACATAGTTGTCTCAGCCAAGCTTATTTTGGTACCTTAAGCAACCGTCGTGGGTACTTCGAGCGTCTAGGTAGCAGGAAGAAACACTCACACGCAACCTCTGCTTTCACCTTCCAAATATCTTCAACCAGAAATTCGACACACCATGACACATCAAAACGAGACAAATCACTTGAATGCAAATCCCAGTTAATAACTGGTTCATGATCAAGATTTGTTTATGTTATATATATATATAATATATATATATACATATTTTTCTTGATGATTCAGATAGCTATAGAGATCTACCGATTCACACACTATGTCCCACGGTCAAAACCTGAAGAAATTGGCTATTTTTGGGGATTGTCATTTTTCTCCTACCATTTCCAAAAAGGGAATTATGTATACATATACATACAAGTTTTTTGCCAATATTTTTTTCGGATTCTCTCCTGCGTCAGGGTGGAAAATCATGAGGGATGCCATGAGTTGCATGCAACTTGACCATGGATGCTATCCGATAGCAGCCCTTGCAGACCTGATTGAGGTGGCACATATCCTTGCGGTGATGGCAGATCTGTCTACCTTTGAGCCCTGGCAGGTTCAGTTGGTCACTGGATATTATGACTGGGCATTTTTTTCAGGGGGGCCCTAACGAATTTATTTTTGAAGTAAGCAAATTGTATTAATGATTTATGCACATTTATCATGAATATATACATATATATATATATTTATATTTATACATATATTCATATATGTATATGTATATATCATATTCTATGAGAACGACAGCAGCTAGTATTATACATGTTTTTTTTTCAAGCGACAGTGTCATACCCTGGGAGTAGCTCTTGAAGCAAAGCTCTTAGGACCTTGGTCAAACCGAGGTGGCACAGCCTTTCTTGTGAAATCTGGGAACTGGGGAATTGCTAGTGATTCTGATGTTTTATTGGAATATACAGACATATATATATATATATATATTATATTATAATACATATATATGTACATGTATTATATATATAAATGTTTATAGAGAGAGAGATATATATATATACATTGACACACATATATATATATATATACATTGACATATATATATATATATATAAATTGTTTAAAATGTGCGTGTCCCAAGGAACATGACTATTTATTGACATGATTAAGCAAATAAGCCAGGGGATGCGGTTGTGACCAGCCACATTCCCTTGAACCAGCTCCCCAGCGTCGTGTCAATTTCCTCGGTTGAGCGCAAGGTTACCTGTTCTAGTGGTAATTATGGACATCCGTAGTGATTGTACGGCAATTGTGTGGTAAGGTGATTCTGTGGTGATTGTATGATGATTCTGTGATGATTCTGTGGTGGTGATGATGATGATGATGACGACGATGAGGAATGATGATGATGATGATGATGATGATGATGACAATGACAATGACGATGACGATGACGATGATGATGATGATGATGATGGTGATTGTGTAGTGACGGTTTGATGGTGATGTTGTTGTTGATGATAGTGGTGGTGATGGTGATGAATGTGGTGGTGGTGATTATCGTATGGTGATGTATGTTTGGTGATGATGGTATGTTGATGATTCTATGTTGATGAATGATGACTGTGTGGTGGTGATGATGATATATTGATGATGATTGTGTGGTGGTGATGTTGGTATGGTGATGACAAGTGTGTGGTGTTCATGATGGTTCCTGGTGATAACCATGGTACTCGTAGTGATGATTCTCATGGTGCTTCCTAGCCTTCTATGTATATATTCAGAAATCCACTCCGCTTGATCCACACACGGAATTAAAGGACAAGTTCTACAAGTTCTTCTCTTGCAATCATCAAATGACTCACCTGAATCAAATGGCTGAAATTGCTAGGTTTTATTGACCATCGATCCGGAGGTCCAAGAAGCCAACGATGAGAATCAGAAAATAGGGACTGTGGGGAACCAATTTCACCTCAAATCACCTGGTTTCGGAATTGGGATCCCACTCGGATTGGTCGCTGGGCTATTCAATCTTAGGGAGATGGATATATTTGAGCTAAAATCATCTAAAATTAGTGCTTTCCTGTCGATGTTCCCTTAAACAAATCCATGGATCTCACTTAAATCCCACTATATCCATCTATATCCCATCATTATATCCCTTTAACCACCATTATATCCCTTTAACCACCATTAAATCCCTTTAACCACCATTAAATCCTATCAAACCCCATTAAACTTTCCTTGGTCCGTTTTTTAAACCCCAACACGTGAGTTCCTTGGACATTCAGGACCTGACGGACCTGAATCAGGCGCTGGCTCACTCAAGCATACCATCCTGATAACTAACCCAACCAAAAGGGCCCTGTCATTCGGAAGTGCGTCATTGTTTTCAGGAAGTGTGTCATTGTTTGGTTTTTTGTTTTTGTTTGTTCTTTGTTGACGACCAAAGATTGACAATGATAACTGGAATTAGTCAACGATTACTATTACTGCTAATTCTCTCCGGGTCATCCGTGACGCTTTGCCATGTTTGCCATGGCTTCTTTTCAGGGATCCAGGATTTCAGCATCTACGTTCCGGTGTCATGGGGGTTTCCTGGAATGGGGGTGCCCCAATAGCTGGATGTTTTACAATGGAAAAACCTACTAAAATTGGTGATTTGGGGGTAGCCCTATTTTAGGAAACCTCCATAGGATGAAATTTCCATTGCCATTTTTGTTTACCGGAGGGTAGCTGTTGTAGCACCCACGCAGCAACGTTGAACCAAAATGCCAGGCAAATGTAAACTATTTATCTTGTTTGCGCCTTGGTAGCAACGCCATGGTTGAGACCCGAACAAAAACTGCACCCGTTGGGATGCGCATATCGCGAAACCGTGTTCCATGTTTGGATACGTGATCATGATATTGTGTGCATATTATATGCATGCAAATTAGATGTACAGTATTCTGTATAGTACATATATATATATATATCCACATAAGATTATTATTTATTTATGCATAGCACCCTGCAAAAAATAGAAAAGTCCAAAACTTAGAGATGGACACGATATCGAACTACCATCCTGGAAATACTCATCTGTCTTCTTGGGGGTTGTCATCTGTTTTTTTTGTTGCTCGTAACATTGAAATTTGCCTCGGCTGCCATGGCATCCAAAACGGCTTTTTGGACGCCATCGGAGCCTGATGCAACAGTCTCCTGGTGCTTAGACTATCATGGGCAACTCGATGATTGAATGAAACAGTCAGGATTTGATCATTTGCTGAAAGTCCCCCTCTCTGCGGATGAAAACTCTACTTTTGCTGTGTTTGTTGCCCAAGTTGTGCACGTGTCAAGCGGCTAGGGACATCCCCATCCTGAGACCACAGGGGTCATGGTTTCACTTGTCTTCTCGGCACCTAGGAGCCTCGTGGCGATTCTGTCACTGATGCAGATTGTCATGACCATACCAGAGGCTGCGCTCTGAGTTTGGGCCTCTTCTGAAGGGTACAGTAGTTGCCCACTTTTGTTTTTACCATTAAAGGGCGGTGTTGTCATCTATCTGTCCTATTTGCACTATATATCCTATCTATTATCTATCTACCAATCAGTGAATCTGTTTCTTTGTTTGTCTGTCTGCAGGTCGGTCGGTCGGTCGGTCCATATATATATATATATCAATCACATATATATATATATACATGAACCAGCGTCTCGTGGTCCCCCCTCGCCCCCTGAGATGGTGATGGTCCTTATATGCAAGTTATATATATATATATATATGTAAGTAGTGTATCATATATATATATATACATACACACTGTATATACATGTGGGGGGGGGGGCGTGAACACGCGACACGGGACTATAATATATATATATATATCCATATCCATATGTATGTACATATGTACATATATATATATCCATATATCAATCTATATAACAATATATTATAACCATCTATATGACCATCTGGATAACTATCTAAAAAACAATCCATATAACCATCTATACAACCGTCTATATATATATATAGCCATCTATACAACCATCTATATAACCATCTATATAATCATCTATATATTACCATCTATATAACCATCTATATAACCATCTATAAAGCCATCCATCCATCCATCCGTCCATCCATCCATCTATCGATCTACCTGTCTATCCCTCTATCTCTCTATTTGTCCACTTGTCCATCTGTCCGTTTACCTACCTACCGATTTACCCATCAACCTATCTACCTACCTACCTACCTGTCTATCTATCTGTCTATCTATCTAGCTATCTAGCTCTATATGTTTTCTTGCTTGACTATCCTATTTATCCTCTCTAGCCTATCTATTCTGTCTATCCTATCTATCTATATATCTATTTATATAGTTTTCGATGCTTTATGTATACATATGAATATATATATATGTACAACATGTACATGTATATATTTATATATATATATATATTATACATGATTATGAGCTGCCTGGAGGGCGGAGTCAAATGTTGACTGCTTTGCATCCAGCCTGGGGATGGCTTATACTTCGCTTATACCTCCCATAAACATGATGATGACTTGGATGGTTTATTGTTGGGATCATCCCTAGACTACAATGTCAAACGACGAGAAAGATGTTGCACCACGGATCAACTGTGAAATTGTAAATGTATCCATGAAATAGACCCCTGTTATTGTGATCCCTGGTTGCGTCAAGTCCCTGTTTTATCACCTAAAGGCCCATGTATGACTAAAATTGCTCATGTGATAAACACAGTCATAGAGACCTTCCAAAGTGGTGGTAAAATCTTTTGATTCCAAAGCATAAGGGGTTGGCATAGTTTAGCATATTGACATGCTGACAGTTGGCACCCCCATAGCACAGATGCCAAAAAGTCGGACACCTAGGGTTTGGGGGTGGAAAAAACCACTCAACTTAATGCTGGGGAGCCCCACTATGTAGCAACTTGCATGCAAGTTGCAAGTTGCAGATTCCATTTAATTCAATGATTTACCATGTGAAAACAGTGAACACATTTAAAGAATAGATGATGAAGATGATGAAGATGATGAAGATGATGAAGATGATGATTGCCCATTTATAGATTATAAAAATAATGAATTACCTTTCAAAAATGGTGTTTTTCCATTTTTCAAACTGTGAAATGACCAAAGGGCACGAAGAAATGATGGCTATGTCCAGCTGGACCTGGGTGAATGTTTAAAAGGAAAGACACATCACAAATAGGTTAGAACATATTATATATATAATTATATATATATATATATGCGACCATGAATTAGTAAATATTCATACGCTCAGGACTCAGGACCCTCAGGTGATTCGTTACATAGGTGTCACGTAGCTATGGAAGTCATGGCCCATGATGATATACCTATTAAAAAAAAATGTGATTTTCCATAGCTATGTCAGCACATGATATGCCAGTACCCAGACCCTCCAAGAAAGATGGTGTTTTAGCCCATTTGTTTTTGTATTGTTTCCATTTTTTTGGATATTTGAAAGGTCTAGGTATATATATATATCCACATGTATAGTGGGGCCCCCGTTTGATAGCTTAGGTTTGTTTACTTCACTACAGTATTTGTCCGGTTTTTGGGTGATATATCTATATATAGTTAGATGGGGTTCAAAACCAACTAACTCACAACTCGGGGGGACACGTACAGTATATATACATACATAGATATATGTGTTTTTTTATATAGGATCTACTAACACGATCTAACATGATCATATGTTTTTCAAACATATGATCAGATCAACGCAAACCTCACGATATTCACGCATTGATCAAAGTTAATCGCTCCAAATCGGGAAAAGCAAAAACACACAAACACACCACTAACATATTCATGCATATTCTGAAATCATGTCTGACAAAAATACAATCCGGTAATCAAACATGGTTTGCTGAAGAATCTTCCCTGATTCATATTTCTGAATTCCCATAAAACCATCTTAAAATTGGCGATTTCACCGACGGAGGCCTGCGTTCCCATTCTCTACACGCTTGCCGCGATTTCCCTCATGCTTTTCGGATCATCCCGCAGGGTAGTCGTCACTGGTGGTAGCTACAAACAACAGGGATGTCGATCAATGGGGATTTCCGTAAAGGGATGGTTTATTTCATAGATCCGAAGAACAAATGGATGATTTGGGGGTAGCCACATGACTTCGGAAAGCTTCTTTTATGAGGGACCGAGTTCAGCATTTTATTTTAGGATAGGTCATCGAGGTAGTATAAAACTCTACACTAGGATATGTCATCTGGATATTGCATGGGATATCACCAATCATGTGATTTCTATGGCTTTGTCTCAAAATGGGCTCCTGCAAATTGGAAGGTGATTTCCCGGGGATTCCTTTTTGATAATCCAGAGGTATAGTACCCCTAGCAGGCGGCCGACAAATACCATGTTTTTTTGGAGAGGTTTTCCAATACTTGTAGGAGTATCTTCCAGATTCCAGAGGTAGCTTCATTTGATCTACTAATCAAGGGGCAGTTAATCATGGAATGGGTCGTTAGTCACCCTGGTGCCATGTTGTTTTTATCGCTCCGATAAAACCGGGAGATTGCAGATGTGACTTGATAATCTTGAGAGGAGAAACAACATCCGTTCATCCGTTGTATAATTCCCAATTATTCATTCGTTCATCGGTTCATCCTAATATTTATATATATATATACATATGTATTATGTATATATATATATATGTATTATGTATTGTGTATATATATATATGTATTATGTATATATATATATTATGTATATATATATATGTATTATGTATATATATATATATTTGTATTATGTATATATATATGTATTATGTATATATATATGTATTATGTATTATGTATATATATGTATTATGTGTATATATATATGTATTATGTATATATATATATGTATTATGTATATATTTATATATATATATGTATTATGTATATATATATGTATCATGTATATATATAATGTATATATATATATATATTTGTATTATGTATATATATATATTCATCCTATTATATATATATATAATTCCCCTATTACTCCCAATTATAATTCCCAATTATATACAAGTTTGAGCCAACTCCTCACTGCGACAGCACGAATGTTTTCAGAGCTGGATCAGCTATTTTGACCAGGCTCACGACGAGATCTCGTGCAGCATTCCTGGCTGGGATGGTGCGGCATTGTGTTGTGGCTGTGGTGGTCCTGAGAGTTCAGTCATCCAATAATTTATGGTCCATTATATATGACTTATGGAAAAATATAGGATTAGAATTGGATTATCATGGCATTGTAATGGGTATATATCTAACAATAGATGAAGAATGGAGAGTTGGAACAATGTGGGTATCCCAATGCTGTCATAAACCTATCATTTGGGGATGGTTTATGTTTGTACTCCCCATTTGTGATGATTTTGGGGATGCTTTATTTTTGGGTTTACCCCATTTACTTGCATTTTAACCCGCAACATGCCCCAGGAATCAGCCATTTGCAGGTCAACATGTCATTGATATATACCATATGGATAATTGCTCTTGAATGAGTGAATATGATACAATGTTGCATGACAGGGGATAGGCACTTATGATCATTTATCTACAATGCCGTCTGTTGTTTCACCAACATTTACCTCTAAGATGTAGCGCTTGAAACTGGCCCATGAATTATTCACTGGCTTTCAGATCCGGAAAACAGATAAATAACATTGATCCTGGTTGGTGGTTTCAAACATGATTTTTATTTTCCATATATGGGATTTCATCCCAACCCCATTGACGAAGTCCATCATTTTTCAAGATGGTGAATTTGCACCACCAACCAGACCATTATTAACAATTATTAACCATTATTAACCATTATTAACCATGATTAACCATTATGAACCATTATTCACCATTATTCACCATTATTCACCATTATTAACCATTATTAACCATTATTCACCATTATTCACCATTATTCACCATTATTAACAATTATTAACCATTATTAACCATTATTAACCATTATTAACCATTATTATTAACCATTATTATTAACCATTATTAACCATTATTAACCATTATTAACCCGTATTCACCAGTATTCACCATTATTCACCATTATTAACCATTATTAACCATTATTAACCATGATTAACCATGATTAACCATTATTAACCATTATTCACCTTTATTCACCATTATTCACCATTATCAACCATTATTAACCATTATTCACCATTATTAACCATTATTCACCATTATTAACCATTATTCACCATTATTCACCATTATTAAGCATTATTAACCCGTATTAACCAGTATTCACCAGTATTCACCTTTATTCACCATTATTAACCATTATTAACCAATATTAACCATTATTAACCATTATTAACCATTATTAACCATTATAAGCCATTATTAACCATTATTAACCATTATTAACCATTATTAACAATTATTAACCATTATTCACCATTAATCACCATTATTAACAATTAATAACCATTATTCACCATTATTAACCATTGTTAATTATTATTAACCATGATTAACCAGAATTATAACCATGTTTAACAATTATTAACCATTACTAACCATTATTAACCATTATTAGCAATTATTAACCATTATTCACCAGTATTCACCTTTATTCACCATTATTAACCATTATTAACCAATATTAACCATTATTAACCATTATTAACAATTACTAACCATTATAAGCCATTATTAACCATTATTAACAATTATTAACCATTATTAACCATTATTAACCTTTATTCACCATTATTAACCATTATTAACAATTATTAACCCGTATTAACAATTATTAACCATGGAAATCCCATTAAAATCTCATTACCCACCCGGGTTTTGGGGAAAGGCCAAGCTCCATGATTTTTTTTTTTTTCGTGGGTGTACCTAGATGTTCCTATCGACTCATGTGATAAAACAAAACACCAATCACAAACAATGAAGGTCTTAATCATGGATATGCATATATATATATATGAGTAGTTCACGTATATATATATATACACATATTATATATACATATTATATATACATATTATATATATAAATATATTATATACATATTATTTATATATATATATTTATATTATATATAATATAAAGGAAAAAGTTCTTATTAGCTACCAATCTACTTCACTTCTCTCCCCGCCTTGGAGGATGTGGTCGAAGCCTTTGGATCCCAGCTCTCTACGGCCATTGGTCTCTGCAGTTTATCCTCTGATGCCATCTTGATCGGCGCCTCGGATCCCTGGGGACCCGGGGGACCCTGGGGACCCTGGGGATCGGTGGAACCATCGATGGCTCAAATTCTTGGGTATTTTGAGTTGAGCCATCTATTTTGAAATCCGTGAAGTTTTTTTGTTCTTGTTGTTTTTTCCGGTTCAAGTAATTTACACAGATAGATCATTGATAATTAGTTGAGTGTGTTTGTTGGTTATTTGTGAAAGTGGTTTTTATTGAAGATGATCAGAGAGTTGTTGCGAGCGCACTTTTGCGAATCCAAGTTCTGAGTTGCATCTCCTGCTGCGACGCATTCGTATCCCATCCTATGAAATACCTGGTAGCATCTGGTTATTTTTCAAAAAAAGGATAGCCCTACAGTGATATGTTTCACGGCTCGTATAGGTGATCCAAGTCCTCCACTGTCCCAGGAAACTTTGCATGTCTCATTGTGATCTATTTCGTGGTGCTGCCTGCTCGAGCAGCGGTCACTTCTTGCAGAAATTCGACCCTACTGGAGATGTTGGGTGTTTTATAAACCATGAACGGCATGAATGGGATATGGATGTGGGGAAAAACAGGTGCTGGATCATGTTGAAGAAAATCATAGATAAATAGCAATTAAAGATTCAAATCCTTTGTTTGGGGTTGAATATGAAGCTATATATATATGTACAGATACATCTATATACATATACATATATAAACATATATAATACATATACATATATTTATATACATAAATATACATATATATACATATATATACATATATATATATACATATATATATATATTTATATACATATATATATATATGAGGAAAAGACAAAAGTTGTTAACATGTGTGAGCATCACAAAATGACCTTGAATTAATCGCAGCTAATCTATTCAGGAGATGTTCGACAAGATTTTGACCCATCCCTGTCTTGCCAACATTTACCCTCTGGTAAACTAACATAGCTATTGAAAATGGCCATTTATAGCGGATTTACCCATCAAAAATGGTGATTTTCCATAGTTATGTTAGTTTACCAGTGTGTACTAGACAATAGCAACATGTGACGGAAAAAAAATGACATTACAGAAACATGATATCTATACATGCAAGACATGCTTATGATAGCGCACACAGAGTTTTGAAGGGTTTTTCATCGGGTTCTTCACTTCAGGAACACCCCATAGATCAGCCACAAGAGAGTAAAAAATCCGTCCCTCTGATCCAGATACACCGCGACATCCTTGGAAGTGGCAATATCAAGCTCGGATTGATGTTCCCCACGTTGTGAAAAATTCTGGGGGTACCATTTGAGTAGCCACTTATCACAGAAATCACTATTTTAATTGACCCCCCAAATTCATCCGGGTTGAATCCGGGGTTGATATCAAATGATACATGGAGGTCATCCATGAAATGAAGATTTCAATGAGAACATATAGAAAATCACCCATCAAATTTGCCCAATCTGGCGAGAAATGGCAAGAAAGAACCAGTCGCTCCAAGGCCTTTGAAATTTCGGAGCTAGGCAACTTAGGAGAGGTTGGATCAAGGTTCTGTAGGTAGTCTTGTGGTGCAGAATCGCATAAAAAAATGATCCTTCTAAGTCATGATTACTCTTTTCTAGTCAATCATGGCAATGTACAATCATGTATAAATAAGGTGTTAACGGTTTTATCGTGAAAAAACATCCATGTATGCGCAATTTTCCTGCAACACATGCTTGCTTCCTTTCGACAACCCCCCCCAAAAAATCACCCGTATCAGAAAAGTCACTAACATAAATATATATATATATATGTATTACTGAATCATTCCTGGTTGGTGGTTTCAATCATTTTTTCATTTTCCATTTCATATATGGGATGTCATCCTTCCCATTGACTTTCACTCCATCATTTTTCAAGATGGTGAAATTGCACCACCAACCAGATTCAATCTTAACCATTATTAACCATTATTAACCATTATTAACCATGATTAACCATTATTAACCATTATTCACCATTATTCACCATTGTTCACCATTACCATTTCCATTATTAACCATTATTCACCATTATTAACCATTATTCACCATTATTAACCATTATTCACCATTATTCACCATTATTAAGCAATATTAACCCGTATTAACCAGTATTCACCAGTATTCACCATTATTCACCATTATTAACCATTATTAACCATTATTAACCATTATTGACCATTATTAGCTTATTAACCATTATTAACCATTATTAACTTATTAATCATTATCAACCATTATTAACCATGGAAATCCCATTAAAATCTTTTGATGAAAATCCATTTTTCAATGTCGTGAGTTTTTGGTCGCTTCCTGCCCAGGTGAGCCTATGGTGCGTGCCCTTCTTTCCACTGACTTATTTGGCTCTGTCAGTACCTGCCCCTCAAGCCGATGGCAACATGGCTCCTTGGCTACGGGAACCGCCGCTTTTTTGCAGTTGGAGTAGCAAAAATGATGGCAATTGATGATGCAAACATATTTAAAGCAACAAAGCATTTTTTTAAAGCTGATTTATGATAGCTCTTTGTTGGTTTAGTTCACTACGACAACTGTTGGAATTCTGAGGGATGTATATATATATACATAATATGTATATATCGAGTTAGACGGGGTAACATAAACCGCCAAACATCCCAAAACCGGGCCCCAGTGTGGCATTGCAGACCACAGTGCGAGCGTTGCCGCGACAGGGAGGGTGGGATTGGGGATCCTTTGTAGCTATATTTACTTTGGTCTGGTGGGCAATTACCAAAATAAAAAACAAAAAACTATCTGTGGAGTCTTGAACTAGGGAGTTGGAGAAAGACAACATGAATCACTGTTTGCAGGCTTGAGAAGCCCAATATCCAGTCAAGCATCTTCTTGTAGTTTAGATGCAGCCATCTTCACTTGGAAGTGGAACAGCTGGAAAATCCAGCAATCTATCGAATTTATAGATGATTGTCCCCATAAGACCTCCATTTGTTTGTTATATTTATATGTTTTTTCCGAGCCAGCCATGTTTGATTTCTGGAGGAAAACCAGACTCAACTCCTTCAGATCGCCTCTTTGTTCTGTGTACACATATTATGGAGGTGTATGTGTGTATATATATATATGTACATATTGCATGGACATAGCTACATATCATACAAGCATCCATCTACGATGCAACATTTGTATTAGTATGTCTGTATGTAAATATTTATGTATATATGGGGATAGATGGATAGATAGATAGATAAATAGATAGATAATTAGATAGATAATTAGATAGATAATTAGATAGATAATTAGATAGATAAATAGATAGATAATTAGATAGATAATTAGATAGATAGATAATTAGATAGATAATTAGATAGATAATAAGATAGATAATTAGATAGATAATTAGATAGATAGATAGATAGATAGATAGATAGATACATAGATAGATGGGTGGAAAGAAAGAAAGAAAGAAAGAAAGATAGATAGATAGATATATAGATAAATATATATATATAGATACCACTATACACTCATGGTATTCCATATGAGTACAGACCATGTCCCCAAGCCGTTACATCTGACCAGGCTCGGAAGTTGAATTTGTCCTTCCGCATCTTCATTTGTGCCATGGTCGGTGCCTAGGGTCGCACGGGTTGCAAGGGGGTCCTAGCCACGGTTCCCATAAGAGATATTTGAATAATTATATTTGAGCAGTGGCTGCTAAACCCCGGTTGGTTGATGGCTATAGTCGTTTCACAGGGTTTACCCAGTTTACCCATCCAAATAATGGATATGTATAAGTGGATATAATTGATAAATCATGGTCGATGTATTTTTATTTTGGGTGTTGGGGATGATCACAATTCATGAAACTGTTGATTTGGAGATGGTTTGTGATTTGTAAAGACCATGGTGCCCTGGTTGTCACACCAATTACAGCATATATAATCATATATAGATGCAAAAAAAACTGTTTTTTTATATGGATGTTCATCCCCCCCATTCTTTCCTCGCGGATCTGGTTACCTGGTTACCTGGTTCAATGCCTCAAATAGCATCTTTAAATAGCATCTTACATAGCCAGTTTTTTTTAAAATGAAACGTGATGAACCATCCCAACATGACAACCATCACATCCTGGCTGTCCCCTGGCTGTCGAGCTGGAAAAGAGATCCCATCCCCTTGGGCATCGAAAGACCGAAAGGCAAAAAATGGAAAAATAAGTTAAGATGCTAATATCGATAGATTTGATATATATATATAAGCATACATATACATATACATATGTAATTATATATATATATGATATTTATGGTCGTAGTTTTTTTTGACACACACCCACTTAGATGAACCATGGAATTAGTGAACTGTTCCGACACTATGTCACCAAACATTCCTTGAGAATCTCCTTGGTGTCATTGCTTATTTCACCCAGCCAGTACCAATCAACCAGAATTCTACGGGTTCAGGGCTGCTTTAGAGTTTCACAAAGAATTTGCAAAAGCATTAGCTATGCGCAGTGATTTGAGTGAATTTTGGTTTGACGCCTTCAGGGTCTTGAGTTTTAGGGTTTTAGATGGTTTTATGTTTTGGGGTTCAACCGGGTTTCGGTTTTCAGGGTTTCCTGGAGAATCAACTGACTTGGTGAGTTGTTTGTCAACATGTTAAAAGCCTTGTTAGTAAGTTCCCTAATTGTGGGGTTATCCCATTTATAGATGGGTAAGAAAGTCCCAGTTACCAAGCAGTGGATCTAAGTGGGGTGATCCTCCAAGTAGAAAACTTGGCTGGTAGTTCCCTTCCCGGAATAGGTTTTATTGGGAACATTTATGGCCAATCCTCCTATGTTTGATGGGAAAGACATAGTTCCAACCATCAATTTTCAAGAAACACGTTCCATTGATCCGTTATCCCAATATATCTAATGTCCCCATGAATCCGCATCTAATCCCATATTTCAAACATGTCAATATCTGATATTTCTTCTCCCTCTTGATATCCCCAACAAAACCATATTTCCATATCTAATGGTTTAAGATGGTTTAAGAATACCTCATTTGAACTGATTTCAATGTGGTTTCATCTGGTTCCAACTGCTTTCAATTATCAACTAATGTGGAAAATATGGAGAAATGATCAGTTGAAACCACATGATTTTGAAATGATCTGGTTTCAACTGCTTTCAACTGATGATTTCTCCATATTTTCCACATGTTCCCGGACCTCGGCTCCAGATGCCTCCAGACGGCTCCAGGTCTACTGGGCCGCTGCTGGATCGAAATCGGCGAGCGGGCCTCGTTCTTACGTTTGGAGCAGGTGCACAAGGTGCGCCTGTCGCTCGTGTCTTCGGGGATCACTGGGGATTTCCCAACGTTTCATTGTACCCTCTGGTAAACTAACATAACCAGTAGTACCGCACAAGGCGGTGGCGGAAGTTTCAAAAATAGGAAAACTATAGGAGAGAGTGGCTGTTGTGAATCAGGGATGGCAGAGCGAATCCACTGATGGACCGAAAGGTGCTTGAGGTCTCCTCTCTTTCTCTCTCTTTCTCTGACTATCTACTTACCTACCAGCCTATCTTCTATGTATCTATCTATCTATCTATCTATCTCTCTCTCTCTCTTTGATCTGTCTATCTGTCTAGCTGTCTACCTGTCTATCTATCTATCTATCTACCTATCTATCTTTCTATCTATCTATCTATCTATCTAATCTATCTATCTGCCTGTCTGTCTATCTGTCTACCTGTCTATCTGTGGTGCAGTGTCATTCAGTGTAGTGTAGTGTAATGTAGTGTAGTGTAGTGGAGTCTGGTAAACGTCTTGCCAACATTTACCCTCTGGTAAACTAACATAACTATTGAACATGGCCATTTATAGTTGACTTTCCCATTCAAAATGGTGGATTTTCCATAGTTATGTTAGTTTACAAGAGGGTAAATTAGCCTCTGGTTATGTCAAAATAGCGAAAATGGCCATAGAAATAGTTGATTTACCCATTAAACATTTTTAAGCATTGTAATTTTCATTGTTTATGATGTCAACCCCGGATTAATAAACTCCAAGCAGTTGTTTAATTGGGGGGTACCACTTCAGTAGCCATTTATCACTATTTGGGGGAACCACCACAATTAATCCACCAGGGTTTAGCATCCCATTTTTTATAGGGTTTCAACAAGGTGGTGCAGGATTTCTGCCATCCACAGTACATGAATACATACATAACTATATATATATATATACATATACACATACATACATACATACATACATACATACATACATACATACATACATACATACATACATACATACATACATACATACATACATACATACATACATACATACATACATACATACATACATACATACATACATACATACATACATACATACATACATACATACATACATACATACATACATACATACATACATACATACATACATACATACATACATACATACACACATACATACATACATACAAACAAACAAACAAACACACACACATACACACACATACATACATACATACATACATACATACATACAGACAGACAGACATACATACAGACATACAGACATACAGACATACAGACATACAGACATACAGACATACAGACATACAGACATACAGACATACAGACAGACATACATACATATATGACTCATATATGCATATATGTGTAGGATTTCTTTGATATATATATATTATCACAGGATGGTTTATAAATATGTATAAATTACCCTTAGGAAAAAACAGAGATGAGATGGGTTTATTGAGAAAATCAGGATGATACACAATGTCTTTTTTTTGATGTTCCCCCAAAGAAATGTGTATCCGATTTGTCGAGCCAATCGTCAGGTTTGCAGGCCCTTGCCATGGAATGGGTTGTGTAATCACATGTAATGTAACCTGCCGCTACTACGGGCTTTTGACCCACAATAGTGGATGGATGATGTGCACAATGTGTATATGTATATATATATATATGTATATATATATATATACACATTACCAATATATATATATATATACACATTATTACATGTTCGGATTGGAATTCGGTGATGTCCATAAATTCAAGCTATTTTTGGGTCATTTTCTGACTTACATGGTAAATGAATATAGCGAACCGGAAAATCACCATCTTCAAGTTCGGTAAATCATCCATAAAATGGGTCATGTTCAAAAGCAAACTGTTAATTTACCAGAGGGTGTTTACCATTTTACAGACTTGAATAGCAGATGATTTTATGAATGTTTTTAGGGTAATCAATGATTATTGATTGGTTTTTTACTACTGAATAAATCATCCATGATTTTACAGACATATTATGGATGATTTTTTTGAACATCACCTAATCAATAGCTATGTTATAGCTGACCATAGGGTGATTGATGAGGAGATGTAGGATCCAGATTTAGTGATTTAACATGGTTGAATTCTATGATTTATGGTATATAACTCTATAGTTAACGGGGTTTACAAACCAACAAACATCACTGGGGGGACCATCCTGTAATATGTACTCACCTTGAGTGACTCATCATCACATGTCAAGTTCAGAAGGACTAGGTGGCTTCTAAGACTTCGAAGCCAAGTTTCATGATCCAAAACTCCATGTAGCAGCTTCTAGTCTTCTAGGCCCACTTCTACGACTTGTAACGCCAGGTATAAGCACGTGCCAGTAAGAATCCCGATACATACATGTACACATATACATATATACATACACAGAGAGAGAGAGAGAGTCATAATCATGATGATGATGATGAAGATGAGGAGGAGGAGGAGGATGAGGATGATGACGCCTGATATTTTAATCATGATAATGCCAATAACAATAATATCTATCATCATTAAGAGCATAACGCTCTAAATATAGCATAGTGTTTTCTTCTATGATGATAATACACATGGTGATAATGAGAATAATAACAATACATACATGTGTTTGAAACATACATACGTAAGCCACAATGATGTTAATAAGGAGGACAGGAATAATACTGATAATGATCACAATGATAATACACATACGAATATATACTATATCAATATATATATATATATATCCACAAACAAAAAATCTTTTATATATACTAATGATAATACTAACAATAGTAAGACCAATATAGTAACGATTGGAATACAACATTTTTTGGTATACTGATCATAGATAGACCAGATATACTAAGATCATATATAATTACTAATAATGTATTCAAATACCATGGATCTTCGCTTGATTTTTCCAGGACCTCACCAAGGAGAAAATCTTGCGCGCAGTGGCGGAGCATGAAATTGAGTCGCCTGGCGAGCCGAGCTCCTGGGAAACTCACAGTGCGAACTGCAAAAAACTAACATTTTTGAAAGCTAGTTTACCAGAGGGTATGATGCTCTTTTGGGATATTACACATTATTTGGGGATAATCATGTGATTCATCGCCATAAAGATTAGAAAATCAACCAAAGTTGGAACCTGTTGAGGATCTTGTCTAAGGATTTTTGTGGGAAAATGACCAACTTGATATGATGGAATGAGTCTGAAAATTGTTCGTATACCCTTAAAACCCTGAAATTTTGGAGTTGCATACTCTCAGGCGAACCCACAACGAATGTTTTTGTAGATTTGATTCTCGATGCATTATTTATATATATATATATGTATGTATATATATATATATATACATGTATTGTTTAACAGGTTATAGGTTTAGTTGAGTTTGAGTGTTTTTTGAGTTGCCTCGAGAAAAAAAGGTGTGGCTGACGACTTTCTTTTTGCCAGTTGTTTTTGCGGCAGGTATAGACAACAACATTCAACTACAGCTGCATCGCCTTGTTTGTATCCCATCATCATATCCCCATTGCTGGTAAAATCATGTTGTTGGTAGATCATGTTGGTAATCCCGAACTGGTTGGTGGTTTGGAACATTTTTTATTTTCCATTTCATAGATGGGATAACCCATCCCAACTGACTTTCATATTTTTCAGGGGGGTAGGTCAACCACCAATTAGAGAAATATGTTGTTCCAGCAATATGATCATAGACCATCCACTAAATAGAATGATTTAGATCATATTAGGATCATATTAGTATCATATCATTATTGGGATCATTTAGATCAAATAGCAATATGTTGATCATAGATCATTCATCCCCTATTCATCCCACTCTTCGGAAAAATCCCCATTGGTTAGATCCAGTTCGCCAAGGCGGGGCCCTTTCTCGTCCTCATCGAAGCTTTGACGAGGGGGACTTATCATGATGAGAATTAAATGTATGTGTGTATCTTTTACCATGTTATGATCATATATTTCTTATATATATACCTATATTATGTTATGATCTTATATATGATGGACTTATCGTGTTATGATCATGATCATATATTTCTGAAATATTGCGATCATATCTTGTGTAAACTTATTGTGATCATCATGACATATTACACATGTAACTTACATCATATACTGTGTAAATGTGCTTGTTTCTGTGTATAATAATATATAATAATATATGTGATCTTATGATGTAGTACTATGTGTGTATCTTATGTGTGTATCTTATGTGTGTATCTCATGTGTGTATCTTACACATGATATGTAACATTTGTATGATAATGATATGATATATATATATATATATATGTGTGTGTCTTATATGTGTACCTTATTTGCAACTCTTATATGTATCCTATATGCACACATGTGTATGTAGTGGGAATTATGATAGTGATGAAGGAACATAGTAACAACTAGCAGTTCAGAAACCTACAAAAAAGACAGACAAAATATGAAAAGATTCGATTCATAAATATTTTAGGTTAAGATTTTACTTTTTCTATGTTGTTGGGGCTTACTATCTATACTATGTATGTAATGTATGTATGTATGTATGTATGTATGTATGTATGTATGTATGTATGTATGTGTGTGTATGTGTATGTGTATGTGTATGTGTATGTGTATGTATGTGTATGTATGTGTATGTATGTGTATGTATGTGTATGTATGTGTATGTATGTGTATGTATGTGTATGTATGTGTATGTATGTGTATGTATGTGTATGTATGTGAATGTATGTGAATGTATGTGTATGTATATGTATGTATGTATGTATGTATGCATGTGTATGTATGTATGTAATGTAATGTAATGTAATGTAATGTAATGTAATGTAATGTAATGGTATGTATGTATGTATGTATGTATGTAATTAATGTATGTAATTAATGTATGTATGTATGTATGTATGTATGTATGTATGTATGTATGTATGTATGTATGTCTCTCTCTCTCTCTATACATATATATATATACCTGGGCCCCAAAACAGCCAGAAATAACCATAACCATAGTTGTTTCCCTGTGGTAGTGACTTGCATTGCAGTTCAATTGTTTGACCCTCAAAAAGGTGGTTTCAACTATCAAACATACGGATATTTAAGTGTCAGATAGTCTCAAAAACAATGGTTGATGAGTTGTTTTTGATTGGTCTGGATAAGATAGGACCTCAGGTCAAAACATTATTGGAATTGTGGTGAATGTAAGGGTTGACTACTGCATTCAGTATTCCAACATTATGTTATCTGAAGTATATGTTATCCTCATGATGTATGACATGATATGACATGTATGTTATAAATATATATATATATAGGTTGATAGTGTTGTAAACCCAAAGCCACAAACAGTCCGCAATATTACCATGAATAGGTTTAAAAGGTTCCAGAAGGGTAGGTACACATTGACTACTGTAATAGCAACTCCTAAGAAATAGAAAGTCAGTTCCTACTGAGATAGTGACAGTGGTAAATTACGCATCGATCTTTTTGGGGTATTAATATGTATGTACAAGTACATTTGTATATATATATATAATCTATTTGTGAGTGTTTCTCAAGTCTATTGCTTTACACTTTAGAATTACAAACTTGAGTTCCTTTTTGGGGTTCACCAGTTTAAGACAAAACCAGAGGGCAGACTGTGATAGAATTGATACATGACACTGATGTTGAAGATTTAAGATCCATTAAAGAAACGTCCGATGGATGATTTTCGAGGATTCCAAAGACTTAAAAAATGCAGGCAACCCAGGCAACCCCTTCTTCAAAGGTAACCGCAGGCAACCCCTTCTTCAATGTAACGGGGGAATGGGAATGATTCGGAATGATTCTTCAAAAATGTTCCAAAAGTTATGGGGATCATTCTCCCATTCATACCTTTCGCATCCTTTCGCATCAGGTCATCAGGTCATGGGGAAGTCTTTTCGACCGAGGAATTGGATCCTATTGGATCATCTCCCAAGACACACATATAAGATACATATACAGAAATATATGATGAGATACACAATCTATATCATCATTATCAATATCATAGATACACCATATATATCTGAAATTATCTGAATGTTTTTCTTGGTGTTGCGCCAAGGACTCCAAACTCCAACCTCTCCAACAGTGGACCACTGTCTGCGACGGCGCCCGTCTGGGACGACGCGCAATCCGGGGTGCCCCACGACCGGGGATGCGGCTTCTGGTGAATTTGGGGATGGTTTATTCTTGGGTTCACCACGTTAACGGTTGGGTTTTATGGGAGTATATATATATATTTATTTATTTATTTATTATTTATTTATTTATTTATTTAATTATTATTTATTTATTTAATTATTATTTATTTATTTATTTATTTATTATTGATTTACCTAACTATATATATATATGACTATATATATATTACTATATATATATGACTATATATATAACTATTATATATATATTATATGTATGCCTACATATATATAAAATACTAAAAATGATATATATATATATTTAACTATATATATATTTAACTATATATATAGTTCATGGGGTTGATTCCTCGAAATTGCAACCGGGGGGCCTTACCTGTAGGGTTGGCGGTAGATGGGTTTCAAACTGCCGATACTGATCCTTTTTTTGATGAGAATGATTAATTTGGGTGGGTGGGTTAATACTAATAACAATGATAATGTGTTTTTTTCATGATAATGTTTTTTTTCATGAAAATGGTTATTTTTTTGACTAATAAGCCATTTTCAGTCAAACCCACATCTAAGGTTGATGGGGTTGATATCAATTTGTAACTGGCCCCACCTTTTTGTTTAAGCCGCATTAAAAACCCATGAACATTGCCAGATTGGCTATCCAACCGATCTCTGCATATATTCACATAGGACCATGAAATTGCACATATACCCTGGTTATACCCTCCGGAAATTTGTTACATAGCTATGGAAGCCATGGCCCAAGATGATAAAATAAATGTGATTTTCCATGGCTATGTTAGTATATGTCAGCACCCTAGACCGTCCAAGTAGGCATATTTTTGGAGGGTCCAGGTACAGATATGGCATCTATGGTGAAATCAGAGGAGGTCCTACTAAATCATGTTTTTTTTGGGGGGTGTTTCTTCTATGAAACGGGGGATGGGATCTTTTGTTGAGCCAAGATTTTACTGGCAGGGCTGAAGAGGACCGCATGTTTCTCGATGTTCATCGTCTTATCAGTTCTTAGAATTGGAAAAGGCTTCAGGAAAACTCGACGTTCTGGGTAAACAACATGATTTCCAAAAAAAAACAGCACCTTGAATCTATTTTTGTTGGGGTGTTTCACTGATTGAAACGTTCATTCCCTCCGTTTTGAGCGCTCTGTTCTTTGTATCAGGTGACCAGCGGCTTGAGTCGACCCTTAAGCAGTGCCTGATCTAAACAAGAATGGATGGGACAGCCGTCCTTGATCAAACGGACAACACACATTATTGTGTTGGTGAAATCCGTGAGTGCCCTCAAGGTACAATCTATAGATATATACACATATCTATTATAAAATAATATATATATATAATATACACCATATATTTTGGTGTATATATATATATACATACAGTGTTCATTAGCTGCAGTATATGGTTCAACTTCATGGCCCACAATGATAAACGGCAAACATGGCAACCGGAAATCCCCCAAGGGAGACTTTAAATGGAGGGTTTTCCATTGGCATGTTTGATTACCGGAGGATTTTTTTCTGTTGACGAAAAAAATGTTGGTTTTTTCAAGATGTTGATTTCAGGAAATTCCTATAGTTGACAATGCTATATCTATATACTGTAGCAAAGTAGAGACATGTCAACACCATGACGTTTTCACCGGCAGGTTTCCTCTCGATTCCCCGTCAGTGTTGCTTTGTGAAATGTATCTGGTTGGTGGTGACTGGTACCATGGAATGGATTATGACTTTCCATATATTGGGAATTTCATGATCCCAACTGACTTTCATATTTTTCAGAGGGGTTGAAATCACCAACCAGGTATGTTTGGTGGGACCATTCTTTCAATATATTCTGTATAGCCTGTCCTGAGAAGAGTAAGCCTTTTTATTGGCTCATGTTGGTTCTGGGTAAATCAAGTGACATAGTGAACAAAGTGTGAGGATCAAAACTCGAAGTATTGTAGATTCATTCCATATACACCTAATTTTGACATAGTTTTATTGCGTTTGGAAGAGCAATCTCCTATTGGAGTTTTCGCCATTTTCCTCCGTAACTAGATGCCCTGCGTTCCTTCAGACGTATTTGCCATCTGATTGCGGTCAATAAAAGTGGGTCATTTGTACTTGATTATTTTTTTGACACAGGGCTATGTATTACACATATACATATGATATGATATAAATCAATATGTAATCTACTTATGTGCATATATATATAACTATATATATATATATCCATAGATATACACATGTCGAAGAATTTGGCTGGTAATTTTTAGTACTGTCATCCAGTTTCTGGGGCAAACATCCAATGTTTGGGCGGCCCAAAAAGGAGATTCCCTCATTATCAGATCGTTTGGCAAGATTTATGGACTAGCCAGAGATTTTTGGCCGCATTTCTGGAAGTTTTTTGTTGTTACACCCTGGTGAATGCTTGTTGCATATAAATATGTTTTAATATATATAACACACACATATATATATAAGATAGATGTTTTCATGTTACTTTTGTGTTATCGCATCCCACTGCAAACTGAGTCGTCTCAAGGACAGGTATCTCAGGGATCATTTCCTCATTTTGCCCCGTCTCGAGGCATCGTGTTTACCCCGAAAACCCGCCACTCGACATCGGGGCTGATGGGTCAGCGGGGATCATTGGGGGTAGAGGGGAAAAGACACTCCAAAAATATGGATATTTGAATAATAGAAAAGAATGGGATATACTGGGAACATATTGAATATTTCACCAACACTGTGATAATTGAGTGTGAAGGCAAAAGTTTGAAGTGATGGGCAATTTTGGAGTGCCCCATTTTGTGTGGCGGCAACAACCCCGGTAGACTATGATAGACTTAAATACAGTTTTTGTGCTGAATTGGTTGAGTGTCAAACTTTTTTAGGCTGGTTGGTGGTTTGGAACATTTGGAACATTTTTTCCCATCATATTGGGGATTTCATCATCCCAACTGACTTTCACTCCATCATTTTTCAGAGGGGTAGGGAAAAACCACCAACCAGATTATTATTTCCCATGATTAACCATATAATAACCATCATCATTAACCATTATTAAGAGTATATTAACCACATATTAACCACATATTAACCATATATTTATCGAACTGTTCGTAGATGACTGGTTTAATCGGTGGCTCTTGGTCGAAATCCCCATCCGGGTCATCAATGGGTCATCCCATGGAATCCGTCGCGTAGAAAAGGCGATTTTTACGTCGATTTATGGTCGATTGATGGTCTAACTTAGATTAACTTAGATTAACTTAGATTAACTTGATGGTCGATTTATGGGCGATTAAAAATGGTCTCTAAAGATTTTTTTTCCGCAGCTCCGATTTTTTTTTTGATAGGACATCTCTGGGGAAACCCTCACCCTTCGCTGATGCGTCACAGGTGATGCGGCGCCGGTGGCGATGCAACTGAAAGCCATGAAAGCCATGGCGGCGGAAGAGAAGTGGCTCATAGACTTTTGGATCGCAGGGGGACCACCCCACCGGACCGTGGTGAACCATCCATGACAATGGTTTATACCCATAAAAATGGGGTGATTCCATTTATGAATGGCTAGCCGAAATCCCATTGATCCACCGATATTTGAATTATGGTTCCCATCTGTAAATGGGTTATGGTCCTCCCATTTATAGATGGTGAAATAACTATGGTTCCTAGTCACTTCCGATTCGGGGGAGGATCCACCTAGTGATTCACCAAGATAGCTGTTTGTTGGATTACTGTAATTCACCACAATAGCTGTTTGGTAGAAAATGGGGAATAGATCATGAATGATCATGATATATCGAACTAGTTAGATGGGGGTAACATACACGAACAAACGTATCGTCTGGGGGCCTCAATTTAGTGATGATGGGAGGTAATGGTTCTGTCTGAAAATGGGGTACCTACAAATTTGACCCGGCTTATCACAAGTGTCCCCATGAAATTTATGTTTAAGGTATACATATTGTTTCAAGAACCCGTATATTATGAATATACATGAATATAATAAAATGTAATGTTATGCAATACAACGCAATGTAGTGCAATGCAAGTAATGTAATGTAATGTAATGTAATGTAATGTAATGTAATGTGGTGTGGTGTGGTGTGGTGTAGTGTAATATAATGTAATGCAATGCAAGGTAATGTAATGTAATGTCATGCGCGTAAGATATATTAAAACTACACACAATTCATCGAACCATTTAATAAAATATATACAGAAACTATAGGGTGTATATGTATATGTATATATATAGACGTTCATACTATGTATATATATATATACACGAATATGTAAATGCATACATGCATTTGTGTAAAGACCCTCGATTGAGCAATGGAACTGGTAAAAAGTCAGTAGGACTTAATAGGAATGCAAAGTATGCCGGTTCAGTTTACCACTCCAGCAGGTCAGTCTTTCGTCAAGAGGATCATGACCCACCTCAAAGTACTTCCCAACCACCAACATCCAATCGGATCTTAAAGATGACTGGTTGGTGGCATCATGCATATATATATATATATATATGAACAAGTATGTGTATATACATATACATACATACACATATACACATACAATATAACTATGAATTACCTTACTTCGAGTGATCCCCTCCCTGACACACTATTCTGACATAGTTTCTGACATATCATCTTGTAGTATATATGGCATAAATATTCCGACATCTATCTGACATTCTTTCTGGTATATACTCTGACATGATTTTATCTGACATTTTTTTCTGACGTTCTATCTGGCATCTATTCTGACATTCTGTTTCACATATATTCTGGCATTCTGACAGGCATTCTATCGTGTCCAGGCGTGGGTTCAGGTCTAGGCGTGCTTGACTGCATCCGGCGCTTGCCATAGTGTTTGGGTCCTTGCGTGCCCAGCTGTATCCGGAGCTCGCGATATGGCTCGGATCCATTGATGCCCACAGTCATGACGAGTTGGCAGAGGAGGAGATGAGAAGGAAGAAGAGAACTAGGAGAAGGAGTTGTACCTTTGTTAAAATCTATATAGTGACCCTCACCTCGTCACCTGGCAGGTGGGAAAATGATATGTATAATATCATTTGCATTTACAATATAACTACGAAAAACTGCATTTACAATATAAGTATGAACAAAATACATATACATGTATGCATGTAGCTACATATCCATCCATAAAAATCATGACATCCCCTTGTCTGGGCCGACACGTCCAGGACTGGGCCGACATTACCTTTGAGTCCACGTTGTTAGGATCGGATGGGACCGGACCTGAATTTTTCATGCGATTTTCCCAACAAAAAAGGTCTGATTTAACCATGAAAAGTGGGGATTTCAGTGATTTAAGCACTGAACAAATGAGGATTTGATTTGATCAATATCAATGAAGATCAATGAACATTTGATCAACATTTCAATGGCGATTGAGAATACTTCGATGTGTTCAATGTATGCGTCACTTGTCACTTGGTACCAGTCTATCCAGTCTAGTGGATGGCTTTCGGCAGCAGTATCCACCTCTGCTTGCGTCGGTAGGTCAAGATGTCAGGCAAAAGATAATCCATAACGTGTACTGTATTATTCATGATCTGATGATATATTCTGTTTAGTTTAAGTATTTGTGTGGCAAAAATGCGATTTCACAGCAAGCCCTGACAGTACACTAGTACACCAATGTTTTAATCCATAATCAACGGGTTTTCTATCTTCATGATTCTTCATGTTCCTTACATATTGTCCATGGTTTCATGTGTGTTATTTTAGACACACCCACCATCACCCATTACATATATACTATGTAGTAGAATTATGATGCTTGGAATTAGGACCAGGACAACATTCTCTGAATCTGTGGGGAAATACCATCACCTCAACTAGGATAGAGCCTCCACCCATGAGCTCGGAGTTGGAAAACCATACTTTCTTTTCGTGCTGAGCAGTGTTCAAAGCGTTCAGGGCCTGTGTTAGTTAGATTTCTATGAAAGTCATGAGAACACCTTCAAAATCCCATGGTTCAAAAATTTAGGTGGGGTTTCTATGAACATCATGCTTTAAACATGGGAAAACCTTCAAAATCCCACCAAAAACATGTTTAAAACTCCTCATTTGTCCCATAGTTTCCCCATCAAAACAAGGCTTGGTCCCAGGCAAAGGAGGCTTTGCGCTCGTTCTCCAGGGCCATTATGCAGGCGGGGAAGCCAGGCGGTTTTCAACCACGAACTCGGAGGATGATCCCACTGGTTGGTGGTTTGGAACATGACTTTTATTTTTCCATATATTGGGAACAATTATAATCCCATTTGACTTTCATATTTTTCAGAGGGGTAGGTGTACCACAAACCAGATATACATAGATATACATAGATTGTATGATCGATGTATTGGTATCTATTGCAAGTTCTAAACTCTCTAAGTTATTGATATGTGAGGAATCGATCTATCAAAGCCCGTTAGGATCTTCAGTCCTAGGCTGATCGTTGGTCGCGGTCGGAGGTTCCAAAGTGGCCGTGAAGCTTCCATTGGGAGATCAATTGAACACGTGACGTGGCAGGGAGCTTCGAAGTCTCGTGCAATTCTTTGGAGTTCCTAAGATTTGTTGATTCTGTTGATGTTTCTTGAAGGTCCTTTTATAATTTCAGAAGGAAACATGGCTTGTGTCTTGAGATAATGATTCTTACTGTCGGTGGGGATGGTTTTTGTGTGTCACATATCACATAAATGGACTGGGAAATCATGGAACCGTCAGTGGAGAAGTCAGGAGATGCACATTCACAATTTTATGAAACTTCAAATCAGCAGTGTTGATAAGCTCTGTTGGCCGAGGATTATTTCGGGCGTTATACTACTATTACATATGTATATATATACACATATTTATGTATATATAGTTATAATATATATATGTATGTATATTATATATATATATATATCTTATATATATATATGTATACTATGTATATATATATATTGAGGATCTACATAATCCATAAATTGGGAATCCCGGTTGACCAACCCATATCATGGAATGACAGAGGGTATAAGTTCAGGGCCTGAACTTCAACGATCCGGTTCTCTTTGAACAGCAGAACATGTTGGTTCAATTGGGGAATCTCGGAAAGTTATCATATTATGAGTTATAGTGTAAACCCCAAAATTGTGTCAGTCCTCCAGTTTTGAATGGGGAATACTTGAATTTGCATCCAAATTAGCAACTAGATAATATGAGCACGCTTTTTTCCTTTATGTATCTACATAGATTCACATAATAGATTTTGAATTTATGGTTTAACTATACACAAATGAGTTACAACCATTTGTGTGGAACCATTTGCGATTGGTGACCTTCTAAAGTGAAAAGAACATGAATTGATCAAAGTATGAAACACCGCCTATCTTAGCGTTTCTCAGTGGAAACCACGCTGGGATGAATGTATTGTGCTTATAGCACACCAAACCATCCCATATCTTCCATGATTACCCAGCATTACCATACAATACCATAGTTATATACATAGTTATATATATAATGATGTGTATATATATATAATTTAATCATGTATATAAAATTATATACACAATTATATGTATATACATATATATCATAGTTATATTTACCCTGTGCGTCAATGTTGAAGTTTACCTCCTACGCAGACAATGTTGATGTTTTGGTTGGTTAAACAGCAACATTATCAATATTGATGTTTAACCCCTGTGAAGAAATCAATGGATATTGAAGTGCCAAATCATCATCATATATATATATATATATATATGTACATTCATCATTCTGATTTCCCAATGTTAGGGGCCCTTGGAACTGATTTGGAGCCCACACGTATTGAATTTCCGGACGGAAACAAATCAATTACCTATTTGCAAGTCTCCTGCATCCTTTATGTGAGAGTTTAGAGACAAAACATGGGACCTTAAATGTTCTTGGAAACTTGCCACTCCCAGAAGCTGATGTCATCTGTTCATTGCACTACAGATCGAATTAATATGATTTAATACTCAAAGAAATTGGAAATCCTTAGCGTTGCCACCGAAGGACCAAACAAACCCAAGATGCGTGTAGTACCCGTGAAGTCTGCGTGACATGCGGTGTGCAAACTCGTGAAATGCCGCGCTTACCCGTGAAGTCTGGTGGTCCAGATGCCTTTCCAAATTCCAGGCCTTTGTTCCGTCACCTCCATGGTGTCGTTTCCAAGATTGAGTTTGATGGGAAAAATAGGGCACAACGCTTGCAAACAAACGCAAGCAAACGCACCGTTGAGTGAAAAACAAGATGAAAGCCTGTGGGAAATATGCGGCAAAAGTGATTCAAAGTGATATCGTATGAGTTTAATCGATGAAACATGTCCAAGATCACGATTCGGCAGCAGTACGAAATATTGATGAGTACACATCGACATTACACAAATGCGTAGGTAAAGTTTGACATTGATCAAATGCGTAGATAAACATCAACATTGGACTGCCAGGGTATATATATATAATATACAGTAGTGACATTTAGATATGAGAGGGCGGGCCAGACCACAAGGCCCCGGAGGTAGTATGAAACACCAGTTCCATCCGTATATTTATTTAAATGTATTTAAATATTTTGGATTCCGTATGTTTAAATGGCTGGGCCGGCCAAGGAAGCCTTCCTGGAGGTAGTCGAAGATACCAGTTCGTATTCGTATGTTTGAAAATCCGTATATTTAGATGTAGTTACCGTATATATCATCATACATGATCCTGTCCTCTTTACCACAGTGACACTTATGTTCTCACGGTGTCTTCCACCACCCAACTTAAAAATTGATGGGGCTTAGGTCGGCTCGGGCTTGGTTCACCATGATGTTTGCTAAGGACTGCAGAGGTATTGGACTTTTGCGGCCGCTGGGAATGCAAGGGTAGGTTTCCAGCGATGGGCAGTGGAAACTGCTTGGGTGGTCAATGCTTACATGGTTATCCCATGAAGGAAATTCTGTCATTCCAAGCCATCAGCCCCAACAAATGCCTGGACTACCTCTGAGATGAGGCTACAATCAAAACAGAATATATAATTTTTGGGGAGCTACGCTTGTTTTATTTTTGGTACAAGGGGATTGAGGGACGAAAATGAACAGTCTTGTGGCTCACAGGAGAATGAGAATATGTGGCTTGGTTGGTTTCAGCCACATTTGTCCATCTTCCATTTCCTGCAGGACCAGGATGATTTGAAAGGAGGTCTGTAGGATGACGGCTTCGAAGAATCATCCCAACCTATGGGGGGAAATCCATAAAATTCCCATGGGTATACCCGAGGGTATACCCCAATTGTTCGATGTTCCCAACATATTCGCAGTGATACTGTAGAAAGCTTTTCCATTATATCACCATTATGAAGTCATTAATCCCATAGCTATGCCTTTTTTCCCTTGTAAACCATTATAGTCCGATAGTCTTCTCTTTTTTCCCCGTTCTCATTGCCAGATAATGCCCGGCACGCGCCGGGGCGGAAGTTTCGAACATAGGAGATAAGTATAAGAAATCAATGGCCTATAGGAACGTTTTTGAGATGCAGAAGCCATGAACGGTTCAAGTTGTGAGGCGCGTCAACAAACGAGCAAATGGTGGTTGGGATGCCAACTGAGCGAATGAACCAATGAATCGATAAATCAGTGCATGAATGATGTAGTGAGTCAATGAATCAATGAATCAGTGAACTAATGATTGAATGAATGAAAGGAAAGGAAAGGAAATGAAATGGAATGGAGTGAATGAACGAATGAATGAAATAAATGAATGAAGGCATGAAGTAGTGAGTAGATGAATCAATGAATCAATGCGCCAGTGAACCAATGAGGCGATGAGTCATTGAATCAATGACTGAATGAATGAGTGAGTCGATGAACCAGTGAATCAATGAATCAATGAGTCGCTGATTCAGTGATTCAACGAATCAATGAACCAATGAACTAGTGACTTCATGAATCAATGAATCATTGACTGAATGGACCAATGAATGGATGGATGGATGGATGAATGGATGGACGGGCGGGCTGCTTTTCTTTGTTGAGCTATATTTCTTCACTGAGCGACCCCTTCGCTGAGGCACCTCTTCTCTCAGCTACTTTTTCTCTGAGCAGCCACTTATTTGTTCTACTTCTGCTCTGAGCTGACTCCCAGCTAGCTCTTTGGTATAGCTTCTGCTACCCAATCATTCTCTTTCTTTGCGCTGTTACATTGCGTTTAGCAGTCTCCAGCTGCAATCCCGCATAGCACAAGAGTAGCACTATGGTCAAGAAATACTAACTACCTTTTGCGCAGCTGTTACAATGCGTTTAGCACCCTCCAGCTGCAATCCCGCTTGCCAGGAGCGTCGCAGCATCACTCTTGCTTTGCTGCGCGCAGCCGTGTCAATACGTTTTGTCACAGCCGGTTGCAAACCTGCATAGCAGGAGCGTCACACCAAATCGACCAACGTTCGCGCAGCGCGGACACTGGGGACGATTCTGTGCTTGTGCTTTTACTTTTCTTTTTTCTGAAGTCGTAGCGTGCACTTTTTGCCAACTCACTCCATCTTCCCAAAGTGCTCCGACGCCTCAGTTTCTTTAACATGTTGAAGTGCAAATCGATCTCATATCGATCTCTTGCTTCTGTCCCGTGCACTTTTGTGGAGCACTTTCCCAGATCGAGGAGCGAACCCGAAGACCCCACTTCGGCGATCCCAGGAGCCAAGCCACAGTACTCCAAAACCACAGGGTTTTGCGTCCGAGAGTGTTTTCAGCCGTGAATTCACATGCTTCCGAACTGTTACACTTCCCAACTACTTGATGATGAGTGGTTGACTGATGATGTGGTGGACATGATGGTATGAATGTATGAATGTTATCCATGACCATCGTCCGTAGTTCGGAAGTTTTCTATAACCAAACTTCCTTTGATAAACTTGTCTCATGCCCTAAAACCAAATCACTTCAGCTCGGCTTCGCCGGAGGTAAAGAACTGCGTGTCCTGCGGCGCTTGCGACATCCGCGGCCCAGCTGCTACAGAGCCCCCAAAATCGTGAGGATTTAACCGTTCACCGGCTAAAAAATCACGGCTTCCAGGTGGGATATTTCATGGGATATAATGGGAAAATATGGTATGTAATGGAGAGATATGGTGAATAAGTGAATAGTGAAAATAATTGGGAGATGAATGGGATATAACTCCCCAACAATGTTTGGGTTTACGAATGGTTTATTAACCACCAGCAACCAGGACCACATGTCCAAGGGTTTACTAACCATCAATCCTGAGGGATGTAATCGGAACATAATTTGAAATAATGGGAACATGACCCTCCAACAATGTCAGGGCGTATTGAGGGTTTAATGTTTGTTTATTAACTACTGATTAAAGGCTAATGAACCACCAACAAACACGGTTACAAGGGTTTATTACCATCAATCCTTGGGGGCGTCACTTTTTTTTTCCGGAAACATGTTGAATCCCCATGTGAACGTTACTTCAATCTATTTTCACGTTTTGCCATGAAAAAACAACAAAAATCAAAACACCGCAAATCGTCGAACTAAGTGGGCCATGTTCCACAACTATGTTAGTTTACTGGAGGATGAACCACACTGGTGATGTATGATATTCCATTGAAGGATCACTGTGATGTATAACTATTTCCATCAATTTGGATTTCCGCAACAAATACGGAACAACGGAAGAACAGAAAGATGCGGACAAATTTGTAAGGCTACAAAAACGCCCAATCCCCAAGATGAGAGGGATCGTTTTTTTTGCCATGTGTCACCAACTGCCCTTGCGCTGAGGTCCATCGTCACGTTCTATGGCGCATGTATTGAAGAATCGCGGAGTATCGTTTTGATTGTTGAGGACAGCTACACTCCGAAGATCCTGAAACATGTGAAAAAAAATCAGGATTTTTGTTTGGGATGAGTCAAAACTTCATGGTGCAGAAATCCAAGTGATAGTTAGATGCATTATAATCTATGAATGTACTCAAATATGTATTTGAGCTGCAACCAAGATTTACCGTAATGGAAAGTAGTATTCGAGACATCTTTATTTTTTTGAAAATGCGCTGGGGTTTGGAAAACGATAATACACTCTTCAGAAAACGATAACATTTGCTATATTCCCCAAACCTGAAAAACGATAGATAGTACACTCTTCAAAAATTGATGATTTGGAGCTATATGCGAAATATTGACCGTGGCCCATAAATTTATATATATATATATTATATACACATAATATGTATTTAAAAAAACGCAATAATTTATAAGTGCATATAGATGCATGCATGCATGCACATATAACTAAATGAATAAACACCGATATATAATGATATATATATAATATTCATAGGTACAGTCGCTTTGCAAATCCATTTTGGGTACACAATCGGCCGCATCCTGGCCATTTCAGGAGTTTGTACCCGGTTTGAGCCTTTTCGAGCCTTGGCCGGCACCACCTTGACCACCCTTGAAGCGGAAGTTCGTTCAAGGGTTTTCCCATCTCATGAAACAATTATGGGGGAAGATCCATGGGAATATGATGGGAATATGATGGGAATATGATGGGAATCTCGTATATAATATTATGGGAATATGATATATATATATATATAAAACCATCATTAATGATGGGAATATTTTGTATAATATGATGCATTAAAACGATTTACCTAGTTATAAGATGTTCTAAGAACCAATGAACCAGGTTTCCATAGGTTTCCCCACTAAGAATCAATGAAGTAAACTCGTTTTTAGTAGCTCAACTGAAACAAAACCACTTATCAGTGGGATGTCCTAAGCAAAAAAAAACATGGATTCCGGGCAATGGTGTGACCCACACTTTTTCTGTGGCCCCATTTTATGCAGTATATGGGACTTTGGGTGCAACAGGCCTATTTCATGGTATATATATATATTTAAAATATATGACATATGTATATTATATATATATAGATCTATTGTTTTACACTTATACATGAAACATATGTGTATATATATAATTATATATATATATATCACATGTGAACTGATACCTATATCTATATCTATTATCTACATCTATTCTCTATATCTATTCTCTATATCTATTATCTATATATCTATTCTCTATATCTATTATCTATATCTATTATCTATATCTATATCTATTGATATATATATATATATCTGATACATGTATGATAAATAGAGCCATTTTGATTTGGCATCAGGGCCAAAGGGGGACCCCATTACACTGAACACGCCGGGCAAACTCGTTGCCAAACTTAGGACGCAATTCTACATCGAGATTCTCCGGAGTGACTCGACGGCAGATCCGAAGTAGTTGAGATTCCCCTCGCTACTCTCCGGGTCCTTTAAACGAACAGAATTCAATGCGGAAAACCCACCAATTGGATCATTCTCCGATTCCAGAGATTCCTATTTGAAGGGCAGCTTGAAGCCATCCATTGAAGAACTTTTCATCCGAATTTGGGTCCAGAGTGGTCAGGCTTTCCGAAGGAAAACGCCGCGAGATCTTGGAAATTCTCTGCCAAGCTCTGGTATATTTGCACGATCAGGCGCGCAGCGCGGGTGATTGGATCCTCTTTGGAGTGGAACTGACGGTGGGCCAGGCCTCTGATTCTTTAGACCTTTCTATAGACGTTATGTTGAAAACAATTCGTATTTAGACAGAGAAATCGATAGTTTGAGAGCACACTGAGGATTTTGTAATCTGAGAATGGTCTGATTCATATATCATCAGGATTTTCCACCATGAAGGTGCATCGGTTGATCTAGAGAAATGACCTCAATTCTGCAGCAGTTTCGGTGTCGTCCTTTGAACAACCCCTACCTCAAAATGTTGAACAAGGAACACCTATCTTGATATTAAAATGGTTGTTTTCTCTTGAACATGGTAACATGGGAGTTCTCCATTATTACATCATCCATACCATACACATCCATGGATCCATCAGATACCATATAGATTGTAAAAGAAACTCCTTTTTCCCACACACCTTGAACCAGTTTCTCCAACAAATAAAACCACTAGTGTTGTCTGAAAATGCTGTAATCTCATGGCAGTAAATCAATGGTGGAATCATGTGAAACCGAGATAGCCAATCTGACTAGAAGATATCCAGAAACATTCCCAGATTGTTAAATTCATTGAACATCCTATTATTGCTGGTGGTGACTGGAACCATGGACTGGATTATGACTTTCCATTCAGTTGGGAATTTCATCATCCCAACTGACTTTCACTCCATCATTTTTTTCAGAGGGGTAGGTCAACCACAAACCAGATTATATATATATATATATACCCTCTGGTTATTTAACATAGCCATGGAAAATGGCCCATTTATAGATGATTTTCCCATTAATACCTCCATTTATAAGGGATTTTCCATGGCTATGTTAAATAACCAGATGATATATATTATATCCCATGGTGTCACCACCACATCTCCATTTTTCACCCAAAATATTTCATCTTGGATTATCTGAAGAGGATTTTTATGATTTTCTCCATGGGAAATCCACTACGACTGGATCCACTTGGAGAATCTATATGGATTTTATGTTTCTGGGTAAATTATAATGACCTCACTGCGACCTCACTGGAATCATAGTTCATAAGGGAAACCAACCCCAAATGGGCCTTAATTCAGGTTAGTGAAATATTATAATTTACCCAGATGTTTATTTTTTTGGTGGTTCCTTATGCAAATCCATGTCATGATCATGTCATGGCTGGTTACCCGGCCTGGTAAACGAACTCACAGTTTGCGAACTGGAACATCCAGCATGCTATTCATGGGAAAACTCACTATTTCGACTGGCCATGGCTTCAAGTTCGCAAACTGTAGTCATTACCAGGCCGGGTAAATCCCATGAACAATTCCATTCAACCACCATAAAGCCTCATTAAATCACCATTTTCCTATGGTTTTCCTATGGTTTTCCTATGGTTTTCCTATGGTTTTCCAGTGGCAACATGTTTTTTTCGTTTTTCAATCACCTCCAGGGTCCCTCGATGCTTCACGGGGATTTGTCTCCGAAGAATGTGCTCTTGAGATCTGGAAGGTGGGGAATGTGGGGAATGTAGTGATCATTACCCTCTGGTAAATTAACAGTTGGACCCTGAAAATCACAATTTTTTAATGGAAACTAGTCTTCCAACCCCGATGACTGCCAGGGTCTATGTTAATTTATCAGAGGGTAAAAGATGCTGGCTATGATAGGATATGGATGGGCCAGCGAAATCCTGCACCAAAAGGATGGTTGAAAGCCTATAAATAATGGGATAAACCATTTATCAACTGGTGCAGGATTTCTCCCATCCACCGTAGGATATGGATATGGTTATGGTAATAACAATACGGTAACGGCATTTGAATATCTGGAAGGCGGGCCAGACCACGCGGTCCCGGAGGTAGTATGAAATACAAGTTCTGTTTGTATATTCAAATGGCCGTTGTCATATTCAGAATCCGTATATTTAAAGTCTAAAATACCAGTTCGTATATTCAAACATCCGTATCTGGCATGTTTAAATGTACCTAGCGAAATTTGTAATTTTGGATAGTCAAATGTAGTAACGCAATAATACTGGGATATACCACCCATAATTCTGGATGATTAGTAATAATGGAATAAGACAGATATGAGATGGTATAGTGAGATTATCATTCTGGATGATTAGCAACGCTAGTATACCAATGTCATGAACTACCCATATAAATTGATTGTTTATACCGCCCGTAAATATGATATACCCTCTGGTAATTTAACATAGCCATGGTATAGATGGCCCATAGAAATAGATGGTTTACCTGGCTTTAGCTATTAATAACATGGTGGATCTTTCCATGGCAAATCGTTAGTCATAACCAGATGGTAATATGATTAAAAAAAAGACAAAATGGGCATGATGGATCCGGGATCCCATTGTTTCTACTACCCATAGGATCCATGGTGCTATATATGGTAACATGGATCCCATCAATATACCCCCTTTATGTTAGCATATATACCAGCACCATGGATTCTAGTCATAATGGTAGTACAATTCTTTATTGATAATTCATAAGGGATGTGTGGGAGATACCCTCTGGTAAACTAACATAGCTATGGAACATCACCATTTTTAATGGGAAAATCCACTATAAATGGCCATTTTCAATAGCTATGTTAGTTTACCAGAGGGTAAACATAGATAAACCACTTGATTCTGCATGAATGGAAAAATGACCTCACATCGTTTTCCGTCGACTGATGAGTTTTTTGGATTCCGGGAATCATTCCCCCCAGTCCTTTGGCCGCAAGTTTCAGCTATCAGGTCAGTGAATTGGCATATGACGGTTTGCTAAAATGTCTTTTCCTGGTTTTGTTGATAAATCGTAATTCCTTGCGTGCCGCTTCTTATTATGCCTTTAAAACCATGACTGACCTAAATAGTCTGAAGCCCTGCATTTTATCTTTCGTGTTTGAAGCCGTAGCTAAAACTGCAGTAAATGCTAACGCGCGTCTATAAGAAGTGGGTGCCGCTGCTAGTTGTTAGAGGTGGAACTGGAATATCTGCAGAGCTGGTCGTTGCCTTTGCTGTCACTGTTGCTTTTGTCAAACAGACAGGATAAACTACAAGTTCTCTGGTGGCGACTGGGTCACGGGTCAACCGAAGCCTTGGGTTGAAACTTTTGCTAGCGCATTGCTAGCGGGTTTCTAGCGGGCAAAATTACGTACAAATTCGCAAAGTTGAGCCGCAACCTCAAAAATATAGGAAAATTGTTGAGTAGCACAGAAATTCACTAAGACATTCTTAGGTTTAAGGAGCTAAGTGTTACATTTTGACTTTCTTTCATGTTGAAATAACAAGCAGAGACAGGAACACAACAAAATATCCTTGAACATGGGTGTGAAAAAAAACTAGCGCAAACCTAGCGGGTTTGCTAGCGCTGCCTTGCAGAATTGGTGAATTTAGTTGTGTGCCGCCTCATAACGAAGAGGAAAACAACTAGGTCCACACTAATTATCAACAACTAGTACACAATTTATGTCAATTATTTTTGGCAAATGGTCATATGTAATTCAGCCAGATAATCGGAATATATTGGAATTATAATGAGATTCAACCATCATGAGAGTATGATGAATGCTATATATATATATGTTATATGATGATGTGATTGGACAATCAATAAGCATGACCAGTGCTTAACCTTTTTTTTTTGTGGAATATTTCTTAAAGATTCATCGAGACCAGGGCGTTTTGGTCATGGCGTATCGGATTTTGCTGGAAATAGCTTGGATAGATGGTGTCAGATTTGGGATGCAAAGTGTCCCGTGTCCCCATTTTTTGGGGGGCAGAGGTTCTAAAGGTAAATGTGACTATACTGAATTCTTTGGGGGTATTCTTCTTGATCAATGCCTCATAGTATCATACTAATACTGACCGTACTCTTATAACTGCGCAATAAAAGCAGCTGTTTTCCTGTAATTCCTATGGTTTCAGCTTCTTCCAGTCCTCTCTACCGGTGAAGAAACCATTGCCAGTCGGGTCCTGGTCGATGAGTAGAATGATTCCTCTCCTGGGGAGTAAGCCCAGCGCACCCCAAAGGAGATAGGTCTTAAGTTTTTCAATTATAGCATCCCCAACCCCAAAAGGATACAACATTTATTTTAACGTTATTGAACTGATTGGTGGTTTGGAACATGAATTTTATGACTTTCCATATATTGGGAATAATATTCCCAACTGACGAACTCCATCATTTTTCAGAGGCCAACCAGTTTTTCACGTTTAAATCGCTGTTGTCCATCGTTTTGGCTTCAACGAACATGCTTTTTATATCTTTTTATCCGACGCGCCGGAAAGCCATCGCCGGCCAGTCTGACTCCGGTGCTGGTGGACTTTGGAATGAGCGTTCTTCGAAAGTCGCATCAGAAGATGTCAGGAGGTAGGGGATCCCAATCACGATCTTGGAGAAAGCCGATAGGGGATCCCAATGTTGTTGTGTTATTCATGTATTATTGTTATGGTGGTTATCATTACTATATAATAATAGTGTATATATATATATGTCTGTGTTATGATTACTATATAATACTATATATATGTATATATATATATGTATATATGTATATAGTTTTTTTCCTGAAGAGGATATGTTTTTTACAATAACCGGTTTTAGTTGTTTTGATTTGGACTGCCTCGGCTATTAAAAAAAAAAACAGAGGGGTATCCAAGCTTCGCCATGTCAATTCCGAATCTGTGGTGTATTTGCCGACCCTCTTGGAAAGTGCCAGACTTGGGCCTCGCTATGCACCACTGGTGGCTGGATGTAAAATCATGTTATTTGTTTACTACGGAACTATGTTTTGTTTTATATGTTATATATGTTTTCATCATGAAAACTGATAAACAATTGTATTAATTACATGTCAGACTTGATCATGCCTCTTTGAACATTGGTTTTCCTTAGGCGGTTCACAAAATACAGACAGATTCGGGATTTGGGACACACTTACTAAAGTTACTAAAGACCTGAGGCATGGACATCCCACCCGGCCAAAGATCCAATGGCCACAGCAATAGCTCTAGTTATCCCAATAGCTCTAGCGACTCTAGTTAGTCATTTCGTATGGGATCATCGTCATGTGGTGGGACTATATATTTGATAAGTACTGAGACAACAATTGACAATAGTCATATGAGTTTCTTTTGTTATCCCAATCACAGCCAGAGTCATATTAATGGCCTTGGCTTTTTTGTTTGACATTTCAATATCAGCCATTGAATTGTATACCCATTCTGTTTTGTGTAGGGGTTTCAATTCCCATTTTGACCATACTACATCAATCCTGTGTACACACATATGAAAGATATATCATGTATAGGAATTGCATGGTAATTTCTCCAAGTTTGAGAATGTTAGATGACTTGATTGAAAACCATGACTTTCTCTCAAAATCTTTGAAATACACTAGCGGTCTTTTAGCAAACTTACCAGTAGAGCCCCGGCAAGCCGGATGACGGAAGTTTCGAGGGGGGGAAGCCTATGAAGAGAAGATAAGAGAAGGGAGAGCCGGAGAGCCTATAGGAATCACGCCTGACCGCCTGGCTCTCACGGCCGTTCACTGCGCCGTCATCTCTTGGAGATTTCTGATGATGCCGCTTTCTCTTGATCCGGTTTGCCTTTGTCATCTTCGAATCTTGACAGCTCCTCCAGTTGACAGCTGTGAAGCCCGAGACCTGACACAGTTTTCTCTCCTGACAAACTTCTTTCCCTATTCTTTTCACTTCCCTAATCTTTTCACGTCCCTTCTCTTTTCACTTCTCTATTCTTTTTTTCTCTTCACTTTCCTATTCTCTGCACTTCTCTGCTCTTTTCACTCTTCCCTTCCCTGCTCTCTTCATTCTCCTCTCTCTTCACTTCCCACCCTCTTCACTTCCCTACTTTCTTCACTTCCCTACTCTCTTCACTTCCCTACTCTTTTCACTTCTCTAGTGTCTTCACTTCCCTTGTTTTTGTTTTTTTTGAATGTCCCCACGGTCTTCACTTCCCTTCTCTTCACTTCCCTGCTCTCTTCTGGATCAGGTTTTCCGTAAAACAGACTTTCTCTTGACCTATCCTTCTTCATGCTGTCCTCACGACCTCTCTGTGTTCATATCTCAGTATTCCCTTGACATCTTCTTGCGTTTGTTTGTGTTCGTCTGTGTTTTCAGTTTGCTAACTAACATGGCTGCACGTTGCTGCGGTCCGTCCCGTGGTGATGTTGTGATGTGGTGATTTGGGATGGTGATGTGGCTGATTGTGATGATGGTGGTGATTGACTTTCTTCACTTTCTGAAAATCCGTTTAGACCTCTAAACTCTAAACTTCCTTTGATGATGGTGATGATTTGATGATTACCAACTTTTCTTCTAAACTTCCATTTGATGATGGTGATGATGGTGATGATTATCCAATTATCCATTTGATTTTTGAGGTACGCCATTAGCCAGACTTTGTATAAACTGGCAAAGGGTCTACCATAAGCCAAAGATGTTTCTCCCCGAAAGGCATCCTTGTTTATCAACATGTGGCTATGCATGAAACAATAAGACCCAAGAGAACACAGACTTTTACTCTCCCTTTGGTACTATACAAGCATCCGTTTTTTGGTATATAGTATATATATAAATATAATTATATATACATGTATGGTATTAAACGGTTGCCAGAAAATACATCCTATGAAGTTGTTTAGTCCCTGTGAACTAGATCCATGGCCCTCTACAGCCACATTACCCTCTAAATCCACTGGTTTATCGGTTTATCATCATTTTTCATCAACATGGCCATTTTGCGTGACCCCATTCTCTTATAACCTACACACCCAGGTTCCCCACAGTGGATGGCACCAGAACTGCTTGGGTCGTTGGAAGCAGGAGGATTGAGACCAGGCACTTGAAACACATGTTTTTTTTGTGTATCAAACATGGAGACTTCATGGGATATCATAACTTGGATTATACACCCATCAATCCATTTTGATATCTAACACAACCATCATAAGGATTTCCATTAGGAATGGATAACTATATAACTATATACTATATGATATATAGTGACCATATACGTTGACCATGATATCGAGAACCCACCATGAAAATGTAGACGATCATGTTCCTATTGAAGTCCATGGGTTTCTGAATCCATGGTAATTTACCAGAGGGTAGTGGATTACTTTCTTTGCCATCGGTGAGAACATATACTGTACAAACACCAGCTAAACAGATTATTTTTTTGTAGGGTTATGTGGTAAACCCAAGGACATAAAACATCCCCAGTGAACTGCCAGAAATGAATTGGACCCCAATTAATGAAGCTTCATTGCTTTGGTTCACTCTTGTTATTTGAGGCAAGTTAAGCAGTTTCAATAAGCCAGAGTTGTTGCTTTGTGGCTATAGGTATTTGATTGGCTTTGGGCATCATGCCTACGGGCTTTCAGAAAGGGGTTTCATCGATCCATGGGGAATAGCATGTCTAAAGATGATTGAAGAATCCATGTGAGCTACTCTTAGGAAGGCCATTGTTGGCTCTATCTTCATTCATTCCATATGTTTCATTATATATACCATGGTTTGAATATATAGAGTGGTATAGAATTCCCTTTTTAATTCCCAGATATCCTTCATTATATAGATTTGAGTTGTCCGGGGTGGCTACAGAAGGGTCTTCTACCAATATTTAAAAATACAAAAAAAATACGAAAAAAATACAACCCAAAAATACACAATCAGAACTGCAGGGTTTGGAAAATACAACTGGTTGGTTTTGTATTTTTTTTGTATTTTGGTTCCTGATTTCCAAAAGTGAACACGGGGTTGGCTCTCTCGCTTATTTTTGAATTTGTCTTTTCTTTGTATTTTGTATTTTTGAAATTTTGGGTTCGTATTTTTTTTGTTTTTTGTATTTTTGAAATTGTTGATTCGTATTTTTTTTGTATTTTGTATTTTTGAGCAATTGCATTCGTATTTTTTTTGTATTTTTTTCGTATTTTTTTTTGTAAAAATACAAAAAAATACAAATAAAATACAAAAAAAAATGCACTTTGTATTTTTGTATTTTTTTTGTATTTTTCCATTACGTCCAAAAATGCAATTTGTATTTTTGTATTTTTTTGTATTTTTCCAGTCCTTCACAGATTGCACTTTGTCCTTTTGTATTTTTTGCGTTCTTTAGACATGCCGTCAAAGAACAAAACCGCGAATCCATCAATGTATGTTGTATTTTCCTTTTGTTGATAATTTTGCCCTGCTCAGTGTTGTATTTTTTTTGTAATTTGGAGTTGTATTTTTTTTGTATTCTTTTTGTATTTTTAATGATTACAGGGTTCACAGTCTGTAGCAGACTTGGGACAACTCAAATATAGATACCATTCCCTATATACCAGATATATTCCATATGGAAAAAACCACATCCAACTGGGACCGGGGGCCCGTGGCCTCTTTTGGGGACCACGGTGGCTGGGATTCTCCCAGGGAATCCCTGGGATCCGGCCGGCGAGCCACCAGCTGGATGATAACAGCCGGGCGGGGCCCCTATGACTTCGTGTGATCCCCACCATGACATTTATACATGTTCTTACTGGCACATCTTCTGGCATTCTATCTGACATATCTTCTGGCATTCTATCTGACATATCTTCTGACATTCTATTTGGCATTCTATCTGACATATCTTCTGGCATTCTATCTGACATATCT